>OY740775.1:72045189-72649543 GCA_963513935.1 Aphrophora alni
CATTATATCACTCTGTACCAAATTTCTTGCTCCTTTCTTAATTTTTGTTTTTGAAAATCACTTTTTCAGTTTTGACACCATAAATCTTGAAGGATCAGTCGAAAAAACAGATCGAAATGTTGTTTGATTACCAAACTTACCCTCTTCGTATGCTGGGTAAGTTAATGGTCTTATCAACATACAGGGTGCGTCGTTTATATTGAGACAAGTGAACATTTTTAAAACAGCAAGTTTTGAAGAAAGATGTTTTGGAGAAACGTTATTTAGTATCTAGAGAGAAATAAAATGACAATATTAATTCTTTGTTTTCAAGGTCATTTGCAGCAAACAGATTATTTAAATTTGTTTATCATTATTTTAGTTTGAGAAATAATATAAGCCTTAAAAACACAATCAAAATATTTCCACATTATATTTCATCAATAACTCTAAAGTTTTTGGATTTGAAATTAGTTTTCTAAGTGAAACCAAAATTTTATTAAAAAATAAATAAATTTGAACGGTGCAAACATTTTCTTACTTCTCCATCTCCGAAATAAAAAAAATTAAAAATATTTATTGCAAAAACTATCAATTCATTGTTTTAATTAAAAAGTGAAAATTGACCCTGGATGCCATCATTCAAAAAAAGTATATAAATAAGAACCTATATAACAGCTATCAGAGTGTAAAATAAGTCGCGATACACCTTGATATAATTTAAATGGATTGCTATATCATCGTAAAACCTCTACCATACCTATTATAACACTTTTATGTGTGTTTAATGGGGGTTAAAATTTTGCCCCTTTTTGAAAGGGAGGATAAAGGGGCAACTTTAATTTTTAAATATCTTGTGACATATCATTGGAAAGGTCTATGCAATAGAAAAATAATGGCAACTCCAAAAGGTTTCTAGTACATCCCTGACTAGTTACATGAAAAAAAAGAAGAAGTTTTTGCTAACTTGCGTATCTTTTATAATACGTTTTATTGAACAAGTGCTCGAGTTGGTGACCTTCAATGGTTTGGCAGTGTAAAAAAACTGAGACTGCATTCGCAAAAGATTCTCTTGGAATGGATTGAACCTTTCGTAAAATTCTACCCTGTATGTCATTGACTTATTTTACTCTCTGTATAACATATAAGTTAGATGAAATATATCTTCAGGTACTTCCTCAATGAAGGTTTCGATTTGATCAGACGAAAATGTTTCTGTTTTTATTCTTATCTACCATTCAGATTTTTGTTTTAAAAGAGAGAACAGATTACAATGTTTAGAAATGTCAATTTGATGTTTCACATTAAGAGTGGATTTTATCACAGAATAAAAACACAACAGGGAAGATTGTTTCTTTTCCTTCACCTTTTCTTTAAAATAAACAATAAATTGAGTATGAATATTATTTTTTGTCCTACAATCAATACAATTATTGTATGTTTTTTCACTGTGTTTGGATTTATCAGGTAAAATATTTTCCACTGCTAATTTTGCTTTATCATTTATCATAGTCGATGGTATGCGTGTAATGGAACAATGAGTAATTTTAAATTAAATTGCAAATCCTTTCTTTTCACACAAAATTTGTGTAGGTTAGGCAAAATCACTAATGTCAACAATTCAAAACAGCTGATGGAACTGTATATACAATCCGAAACGAAACTTGTAGCTTAATAAACATTGTTAAATTAAAATAGTACAATAATTAAGTCTTTTCGATATACTAGATAAATTATATTTTGTAAGGTTTCAGTATTTTAATTCTTTCTGTTTTTCAATTCTTAAACATTTCCAATCCTCAGAGGCTCTCTTTAATGAATTCGGTTTTGACAATCCCGAAGAACCTACCTAGATTTACACCTTCTTTCATGCAGTCTTGGGTTAAATTCCTCTCTTTTATCTTTCCTATCAGTCTTCACCAATTTAAATTTTTTTTTTTCATTCGTGACACTATTACAGTATTCGAAGGATACAAGTATTTATTTGATATATTTCTTCCTTTTTTCAAAGCCGATGGTGACCAAAGGTTTTTTGCCTTTAAACAACAGCAGAACTTATTTCACATCCTGTACATAGATGCAAGTTGTTGATCGATGAGTATGTAGAATCCACCAGTCGTTCCTTCGCTATAAAATATAATTTATGTTTGCGATGCAGGCGATGTTGATACACAACATGTTTATCTTCCTTTTATGATGAACGACATTTGGTTTGTCAATGTTGACATCCTTTAACGGTTATTATTGATGTTTATTATGTTTCGTTTCGGAAAAAATACTCTGTCAAAGTGCCCATTGAAGAGGTGGACGTCTAAATGTTTTCAATTTTTGTTAATAAGTGGTACAAAAACATTGCACAGCTTTCTTACTCACCTAAGCTAAAATAAAAACTGACCAAAAGTTGTGACGCGTTCCGAGGAAGAATCACTCCGACTCATAAGACGTTGGCATTCCGGTTGGGTATAAATGAATCTTCGGTTTCGCCTGGAGAAACATCAATCAGATCGCCAATGTCTCTGTAGTTGAGAAGGCAGTTAATCAGCTGCTAAGACAAAAAATCCGACGTAAGAGATAGGTTTTGGGCGTATAGTGGAACAGTCCTAAGAAGGCACTTCGCAGATCGGGTTAAAACGCTGTACTATTCTCGAAGTAAACGTTAAGGGGTGCGAGGAGGGCAAGTCTCAGGTAACGGCGATTCGGAAGCAAAGTAAATGTTTGTGGAACGGTGTTATTTTCCGACATAATCCACCTCTTCCTCTACCGCCCCGCACCGAGCACAAGTGCCTTCTTAGGGCTGTTCCAATATAGTCTGCGGAAGAACTAGATTGGATTCAATTCGTTTAGTTTATAAATTTTAGTGCGGGTTTTATAAATTTGTCGAGATATATTTCGATTAGTGGCCTTCCCGATGTCTCGGGAAGGCCAGATAATTTTATTACACTGCGGAAATATATATTTAAACGGGTGAATTAGTAATGGGCCTATAGCTTCGTTAGAAGGCTTAAAATTAAAGGTTGGTGTGCACTGTGATGACCTCCATCAAGTTGTTTGTATACAGGGTGATCATTTCTTCATGTGTACTATTATTGGTATCTCGCAATCCTATGAAACACTTCAAATCTCCTCCGACCCTCTGATAACAATATGATATCCAAATTTTGAAAATTCGCTGACATTTTTTAATATTGCAGCTACCTTTAAAATATCTTATAAAAACGCCTACGTTTTTTAGAGTTTTATACCAAATTTAAAGACATTTTTATTTGAGGGTATTTTATGACAAACCCACTCGTTTAGGAGTTAAAGACGCTTTAATTTTCAAAAATTTGAAGTTGGGTGCATTTTATGTTGTACGTCTCCAACAAGTTAAACAAATTAGATAGGTATAATCCAGGAAGTGTAAATACCTATGCAGGACTAAAATAAAAATGCCCTCAGAGGCTCAATGTAGTGAGTATGAGCTTGGCAACCCCGAAGGTGCTAGCTGGATCTACATTTTTTTATGTAGTCTTAGGTTAAATCCCTCTCTGTCATATTTCATATCGTGTCTATCTTGACCAACTCTTGTTATTTTCTGACCCTGACGCTAGAGTATTCGAGGGCTAGAGGTTTTTTATTTTATGTTCTTTCCTTCCCTTATAAGACTATGATGACCGAGAGGTTTTTCGCCTTTTAAAAACAGGGGGGGGGGGGAATAAAGTAGCTAATTCGTAGAACAGATAAAAAACCCTGCTAACGTAGATTTAAGGTAGTTTTTATCCCATAAATTAGTAATCTTCATTCCAGTCATGCATTCGTATTTACACTCCCCAGACTATGCCTAATTAAATTTTTAACTTGGAACAAGAAGTACGAAAAATTGTGTCCAAAAATGTATAAAACTTCAAATCTCAGTCGCAATTTTTCAAAGTTCAAGCGACTTTAATTCCTAAAGGCTTATAAAAAGATACTCAAGAATAAAAAGTCTTAGAATTTGGTGTACAATTCTAAAACATCAGGGGTTTCCATAAGATATTTTAAAGTTAGCTGGCATAATGGAAAATGGAAGCTATTTATCAAAGTTTGTTAAAAGTGTTTTAAATTTTACGAAAAGTAACATTCCGTTAAAAACCATTCGACCTAAGTTTTTGACTGATCTTCGCGTTCATGGTTTTACGAATACTGATAAGTGATTTACGAAATATCGTCCGTCCGGGATCGTTGCAATTTGCGTTCGTATATAAACACGATAACGGCACCAAACATCAAGATAGGAACATGAAATATTGTGCAGGCGACTGTACTGTGCACGTATGGAATCCTATTACAATTCATAAAAATCTAATTAATAATGTCTAAATGGCAGCCATTTTAAACAATGTTTTGTTCTTATCGATAGGAGGTTCCATCACATATGTACAGCTTCAAGGCTAGCCAGGACAGACACTAGCGAAGCGAAGCCAGTAATAATAAACACATCTGCGAAGCCCCTTTAGGACGTCAAAAAATAAACAATATTCAAAATTAAAATGTTCAGAAGACCTATGTAACTGTTTTAAACAAACGTACCCTATAGATATGTACCCTTGATCTACCAATACAATTTAACATTTACGTGATCTGCTTGTATTTACATTGTGTAATAGGGTTGAGTAAGAACCATGATGGCCCTATCAACTTGTTTTAAATATATATTTGGAACATTATGTTTACTAAAAACACTCAAAAAGTCATTAAAAACTTGTTCAACTATCACAGTTAAAATATCACTTTATCCAAACAATACCCCAATGTTTCCAAACACATCGGCCTATTTTATTCAAAAACCTGTTTCCTATTCTACACAATCACCGCACTTGTATACCCAACAATACAATATAAATTAATTCAATATAAGAGGGAAGATTATTTTTATTAAATATGGGGGGAGGGATGCAAGGTGGATCCATGGTACACCCTCGCCCTATTCTCGTGGCTACAACCCCACCCACTTTAATAGGCACATACAAATATATAATGAGTTGTCAATGAGAGGCAGTGATACTTTTTGATCAGTGGTTGGAGGAACAGGTTGGAGGACTTCCTTCCGGTCGCGTGTTCGGTGTCGCTCGCTTGCAAGATTTATAAACGAGTGTTGAATATTTTAGTTTCATATTTAAAACTAAAAACTTTATCTGTTGATATTATTCTACATTTTGTAACATTTAGCCTAATCTAAAGACTTGCAGATTAAATCTTCAAGGATGTTTCCTATAATACCTAACACGTTTGTAAATAAGTCGGCAACGATCCTTCAGTCTTCTGTGGGGAGTTCTTATCAAAAACGTTATCAGTTTGAAAATAAACTCGAAGTGAGTGAAAATAAAAGTGTAATCGCGGGTTCTGACATCCCTCGACTGTCAGCTTCCAGGAGTGTCTGCTTGGAGGACTTGGTCTCAAGGAAACCGGAGAGGAAGAAGGTAAGGACAATTGAAGTATTTATTATGATATGCAGAGTGATTGAAACAGGTGTACCGCTGTTTTATTCGATAAATTTTGGTACAAAAGTTACAAAAAATTTAAAAGATAACACCCCATGATTTTTTTGAGTTAAAACTAGAAGTAGGGCCTTATGACTAATAATAGGAACTATAGATTTTACAACAGATTATTATTTTTTAATGTTATTCTTTCTGGGGTATTTTTCTTATTATTAGGAGCTACAGGCAAATAAATGTTTAAAAAATTCGCAAATTCAAGGGTTTTTTTCAGAGATTACTTTTTCTTATTTTTCAATTTTAAATTCATGTTAAATCTTAACTAAAGCTAAGGGAAAGGTGTAACACTACTGTTATTTTTATTTGTTCTGTAGGCTGAGGAATAACAGAATTATCAATAGAAAACAAAAAGGTTTACAAAGAAAGTTACCGATATTTTTGGCGATTAAAAAAAAATATATATATATATATATATATATATATATATATATATATATATTCTACATACCTTATTTTTTAATAATAAAATAAGTTTTCAATGCGGAGCTAACTTTGTCACGGAAAAAAAACATAATTTCAACTTTTCTAGGTTAAGGTCCGTAAGTGAATTACGTCTTAAAATAGGTTTGTACACGAATTTTTACCTTACAAGGTCAAGTAAGGTGGCTATATATATATATATATATATTACGGGGCTGACCTACGCGTAAATTTGATAAAAAAATTTATTTGGGTTATTTCCAAAGCGGTCACCCATTCCCAGTACTAACCGCGCTCAATGTTGCTTGACTTCGGTGATCTATGAATGAATTGAATTCTGTAGTTTTGAAATATCGATTTTTCGGTGAAAAAGTTAGTTCCGCCTTGAAAACTTATTTTATTATTAAGAAATAAGGTGTGTAGAACATGATTAAACAAATCGCCAAAAGAACCAGTAACTTTCTTGGTAAACAATTACCAAAAAAAATCGTAATATTTTCTGCTAATTGTCTAAAATTCCTACTTGTTTACAATATTTTTGATTATTAACGGATGTATTAGACCTTGTAAATAAGATATTGTGACTGAAACAAATGTATTAACAGTGCTTAATACAATTTGTCCTTAGACAATGTGTAATAATAAAGAGCTGGTGTAAGCCAGTGGATGTTCTAGAAAATTACCAGAAATTTATGATTTTTGTTTTCTATCGATAACTTTGTTATTCCTCAGTCTACAGAAAAAATAAAAATAACAGTAGTGTTATTACACAATTTGCCCTAGCTGTAGTTAAAATTTCACATGAATTTGACTTAGAAAAATTAAAAAATCTATAGAAAATGCTTGAATTTGAAAATTTTGAAACATACAAATGTCTGTATCTCCTACACGATTGCAGATTATGAAAAATGTCCAAGAATAAGGAACTCTTAAAATAATGAGTTTTTCAAAAAATAGACATAAAACGTAGGAGTCCCATTAAGAAAATTTAGAGCTGGTCCCGGTATTGAAAAAAATGGCGTGGTAATATGAAAAATTTGTTAATACTTCTAGTTTAAATTCAAAAAATCTTGGGGTTACCTACGTTGTAACTATTGTATTTATCGAATAAAACAGCGGTTACACCGGTTTCAATTAAATTATATATTTTATTTAAAACTTGAATGTATTAGAACTTTTTTTTATATATACAGGGTGATTCAGGAAGAAACGTTCATAAAAACATAGTTCTGAACATGTTTAGTTTACTGTCTATCCGCCATTAAATATTTTACAAAAACATCACTAGTTTGAAATTAGATAGGATAAGAGTCTTTATTCCCCCACACATATTTATTATATAAGGTTTTACAAGTGTACTAAAAACAAAGTCTTTATTTTGTGTATTTTCAAAATGGCGCCAGTTTCAAAATATTTAACTTTTAGTATTTCTAAAACCGTCAACTTTACAAAATATTTAGGAGACAAAATATTTTCCTTTTTAACTACAAACTAAACGGTTTAAAAACAAAATTTTCTAAGTCAAAGCTTAACCGAGTTATCTACAAATTAAACATTTAATTGTTTTGTATTCCCTAATTAATATTGAAGCGATTTTTAGTTTAGTTTGACATTTTCAAATTTCTGATCACTCTTAATTAAACAATGATTAATTTATTCGTAAGATCTAAAATAAAAATATTCGAAGGTTTCCCAACGGAAGATAACTTTAGAAGTTAGGCTGTCTTGGGTTTTTTAGATAATTACCAAGAAATACAATTTTTAGTTTGTTGTTGATAATTCGGTTTTCATTTGACCTACAGAATAAATAAATTAAAAAAAAAAAATTACTTTAAAAGAGGAAATTTTGTTTTGTACAGTTTTCGAATATTCGACGATAAATATTTTAAACGGCCGCCATTTTGAAAATATAAAAACTCTGTTTTTGGTACAGTTATAAAACCTACGTGTACCAAATCTGAACTCAAAATCTTATTTATCACCAAACTTATAATGTATTTTTGTTTTGTTATTTAATTTTGAATATTTACACACTAAAGTTTTTCATCGGTATACTGATTAAAAATATCATAAACAATACGTAAACCAAATTTAAACTAATTACATTACTAATTTTAAAAGTTATCATTTATTAAATACAAAATGGCTGACAGCCGGAAAATGAAGCGTTTCCGGAGCTATGTTTATATGGCTGATATCCAGTTGCACCGACGGTCGAAGGAATTTGCAAGGGTCGAAACATTCCTCCGTACGAAAAGTGTCTAGTTGCACCGGTGGTTAAAATCTACCAGGAAATACCTTTCTTTACTCACACTTACGGAACTTTGATAACTATTAAACAGTTCTATACCTTTAACGGTATACCGTAAAACATTAAAGCTTATGTACACACATAATAATAATAATAATAATAGGGATGATAAGAAAAATTAGTAAATTACTTTATTATTACTAAAATTATAACTTTTTATTTAGAAAGTATATATAACCTAACCTAACCTAACCTAACCGCCGGTGCAACTGGAACACCCCCCCCCCCCAAAGGGGCTCCGGTGCAACTGGACACATCAGTTTGGGGCTGATCCCTGACCACCGGTGCAATTGGACATCTCCCGTTTATATAAACTTTTTTTTCTTTATTATTATTTTTAGCTTTAGAAGCAGCATCAAAATATTGCCGCGTAATTATGAATCACTCTCTATAAAAATAAGGAAAATATTTGTACGCATGCGCGAAATCGTTTAGTTTGCCGTCTGTTTGTTTCGGGTTTTTTAAATTGTAAATAGATTATTAAGGATAAGTACGGTATGAATATTTTTGATCTAATCTTTCATCAGTACCACCAAAACTTTATTTTCTAATTTACAAAATCATAGCATTTTAAATTTTTTACTGCCTTAAATCTCGAACTGTATCAAAATCTACCAGAGAAAATATTTCGCTCTTTCAATGGCTACCACGGTGACGTTATTATTATTATTTTTTTATTTTTTTCAAGTATGGAGTAAATTTAGTAACTGTCAAAAATTCGACTTCCGTTTCCGGTTTTCACGTTTTGTAGCCTCAGGAAATCGAAAATGAGTAGTTTGTATTCAAGCACAATAGCGGCCACAAAATAAAGGACATGAAATTCGATATAGAGGACGATAATGTGCACGTAGGGAGCGAGGTCATGAAACGCGATCAGTAAAAAATGGAGGTAGAATCTTTTGAGAATTTGGAACTAACCCTAGACTTTATATAGTGAATAAGTAAAATACAGGAAAAGTGTCAACCAATGCTTATTATTGCAAGCACCGTACAATCACGTATCATAAACATTTAATCACGAATTGTTTGTGGTATTCAAGAACAAAATCTGTCAAATCTAAACAGTGCCAAATTTGCGAAAAAACACGAGGCTTACTAAATCAATCGGGCGTGGACTGTTGCTCAAGTGGAATGGAATATTTACATTGTAGAGTGTACAGGATGTCTGAGGCGGAACTTTAAGAATAACCATATCCAAATATATAGCCTACAGATTAGCAATTAATGTACTTACTGGCACTACAATAAAATCTAGTCTAGTATGGGAATGCCGAGAGAACTTCAATGCTTTATCTCAAGAAAACCCGGTAACTTTGCACTGGATGCTGGGACATAAGAAAGTTGCGGGAAACGAGAAGGCAGACAATCTAGCTAGAATTTGTAAGACCTGATCCAACTGTAGGAACATCTGTGCGGTAGATGGCCAGAAACAGGTGGGTTCATACAAAATACCAGCAAAGATGTGGAAGCCTTAAGGGGCACTACTATAATAGTAGTAAATCATTACTTAAGGACATCACTTCAGGTAGTCCTGAGAGGACAATAATGACCCGAGGTATGGGGGGGGGGACACTGTGATCTGAGAGTGCACTTGCACAGGATAGGAGCTAGTGATGGGCAAAACGGGTCATTTCAAAGATTCGAATCATTTGGATTCGTTCACTAAAAGGACCCGTTCAAAAGACCCGTTCATTCGGATCCGGGTCCTTTATATTTATACACACGACATGAGCATATCCTTTTCCATTTTAAAATTTATTTTCTATCTTCTTTATTTTATATTCTTTCTATATAGAAATCACAAATAGAAAATCACATTTTGTGTGAGGTTATAATATTATTGTTCAATGTAATTCACGCGAAACTGTTTGATTTGCGTAGTGTTGTTAATGCAAACCCAGTTTCGTTGCATTGAAACAAAAACCAAACGATAAATGACCGACTAAGGACCCGGAACCTAAGGAACGATATAGGATCTGAATCTTAAAGATTGAAGTTACCGACTACGGACCCGTGAACCTAAAGAATGATGAACGAAACACGATATTAACAGTCGGTCTCGGATCCGGTTCTGGTATGTTTTGTGTCTTCCTTTCAGGTAGAACCAATATTATTTCTTTTTTACGCAAATTACACCTTACCTTACTTTTCTGCATTGCATTGCTCTTAGTTTTAAGTTTGTGTTATCATTTCTTAGGCCTAAGTTAGAAGTTAACTAAATATTCATAACATGTAATTTATTTAATCTGGATCAGTAGGGGATCCGGGTCATCAAATAATTAGGATCCGAATCTTTCGGGTCCCCCAAGGACCCGTTCCTTATGAACGGATCATTCAGAACCCGCCCATCACTAATAGGAGCTTATCAGTGCGAAACTGAGTGTAGACTGTGCGGGAAAGGTGAGGAAACCGCAGATCACATAATTTTAAACTGTGAGGCTCTGACCAATAAGAGGTGAAAAGTTTTTGGATTCCAAATTCCTGGGGAACTATCTTTGGACGAGCCAGTTAGCGTATTAGTTTAACTCGTAAGGGGAACAAATCTCAAATCTGCTAAGCTAGAATGAGCAGGATTTAGTTGCACAATAGGCCATCGGTCGCGCCCGCGTCGCGGTGCTACTAGTCAAGTTTCGTGCTGTAAAGTCGAGCTGAATAGTCAGGTGTCTTTATAGTGTTTTTTGGAGTGTTTATATTGAGTTTTGAGTTGATTGGAGTGTTGTAGTGTGTGCGTGTATGTTTGCTGAGTGTTTGGATGCTTGAATGGTGAAAATCGGTGAGTTATTGGAGAAGTTATAAGTCTTTTTGTAGACTTTGGATAGTTCCGTTTAGGTTAGTTAGTATTTAAGATTACCCCAGTGGGCGTAGCCCTCCTTATTTTTGTAAATATAAATATATAGTGCATAGGACTTTAGGTGGAAGTTATAATCAGTTTTAGGAACTTTGGCGAGGTTTTTATTAATTATTTTATTTTTGAACTAGTCTGCTAAGGAGGTTAAGAAGTGAGTTTTTGAGGTGTTTGAAATAGCCTGAGTTGCGACAGAGACTTGAAAGTTAATATATAGAAAGAAGGGACTGAGACGATCAGAAAACCAAAAAGTCTGCCTAATTCGGTCGGGTAGTTTTCGAGATATCGCGAGCCTAGGGTTAAAACAGAAGTGACAGGATAGGGTTTAAATTAGATCTAGAAAATAGGCTTAGAGAATCAAGATAGGGTAAAACCTACCGTAAGAAGAGATATAGTCGGTTTTTGTGAAGGATAGACCTTGAATATTAAAAATTGTAGAAATAGTCTGTGCAAACATACAAGAGACCTAAGTAAGAAGCGATGATCACGGGAAATAACCGGTTACTGTAACCGGGGTTAATTAACAGTGATAAGTAACAGTTTAGAGAACTAAACGGTTATTTTTAACTGTGATTTTTCTTAACGGTGATTTTAGTTATTTGGACAGGAGAGTAAACTGAGTCCAATGGTGTTGGAGTTTTTCTTCGGAGGTGTAGGGTTAACAGAGTTAGCATACGTTATTTGAAAAAGATAAAATTTAGTTTTGAGAATTGATAACATAGTGACTTTTATAGTGTGTAGGGGATAGATGGATAGGGAAAAGGAGCAAGGGGAGAAGAAGAGGAGGCAAGTGGAAGAGGAGAAGGCTAAGGCGGAACTGGAGGAGCGGAAGATAGAGAAGATGAAGAAAGACGAGGAAAGGAGAATTCGGGAGGCTGAGAGACTCGAGGAGGAGCGTGTGAAGAAGGAAAAGGAGAGGAAGAAGAGCGAGGAGAAGAAGAAGAAGGAAGAGGCGGAGAAGGAGGAGAGAGTGAGAAAGACGCTGGAAGAATTGGAGGAGACGAGGAAGGCGGAGGAGGAGCTGATGGTACAATTCCAGTCAGTTAGGAGGTTGACGATGTCACCCAAGCAGAAGGAGTTGGAAGAAGAGATCGAGAGGACGAAGGTGGTGGAAGACGAAGCATGGAGGAAGGTGGACGAAATAAACATGAGGAAGCAGGAGCTGAAGAAGCAGGCGAGAGAGGAGGAGATGAGACTGCAGGAAGAGCAAAGTATGGAGGAAGATGTGGGACAGGAGAAGATTGATGTAGGAGAAGATAGGAGGGTGAAGAAGAGGCTGAGGCTTGAGAGTCCAGAAGTGGAAAAAGGGGGGATAGAGGAGATATTGGAGTTAGAGGGGATTGTGGCGGAGGAATGGGGAAAAAGAAAAATTGCTTTGGTGGTAAAGAACGGGATGATGGGTATATTGGGGGATTTAACTAGGGAGGAAGAGAGGAAGGAAAAGGAGTTGGCTTATTTGATGGGGAGATGTGGGGCAATGGAGGAGATTGTAGGGGGGCTGGTGGGAGCAATGAAGGAATTAAGAGGGGAAGTTGAAGAACTGAAGAAGAAATTGGGTGGGGGGTTGGACATGGGGGGGTGAAATGGATGATACAAGGTGAAATGAAGGAGGTGAAGGGAATGATAGAGGGGAGAAAGAGGCAGGAAGAGGGGGGAGTATGGAAGTGGATGGGGATACTGGGGGGGGGCAGAAGTGGTCAGGAGGGGAAGAGGGAAGGCTGGTCCAAAAGTTTTAATAGAGGTACCGAAGGAGATTAAAGGGGGGGATTCAAGGGGTATAATTGAGGGTTGCCTGGACGTGAAGGGGGGAGGGGTGAGGGTAAGGAGTCTGAGAAAGGAGGGAAGTAATTTTGTTATAGAAGGGCACGACCAGGGGGACATAGATAAAATTAGGGGATTGGAAGGGATGAAGGACAAGGGGTTAAAGGTAAATGGGGAACCGAGGGGGATAGAGCCGAGGGTGATAATACATGATGTGGACGGTAGGATGTTGAAGGAAGAGCTGGTAGGGGCACTACAGGGGAGAAATTGGGGAATATTTTAGGGGCTTACGGATGAGGAGGTGAAGAATGAAGTTAGGCCATTATTTAGTAGGGGGAGGGAGGGAGATAGATGGAGAAGCTGGGTGGTAAGGGTTTCGGGAAGGATTTTTAAGAGGTTAATGGGGAAAGGGAGGGTATATGTGGGGTTGAGGAGTTGTAAGGTGCAGGAGTTTTTGGGGGTGATTCAATGTGGGAAATGCACGGGGTTGGGACATGTAGCAAGCAGGTGTGGGGGAGTCTTTTCTTGTGTCAGATGTGGGGGGGAGGGGCACCACGAAACAAAGTGTGAGATAAGGAGTAGGGAAGGGGTGAGATGTGCAAATTGTTTAAGACTGGGGGTTAAGGGGGGATCATATGGCGACATGGGGGGGGTGTCCTGTTAAGCAATGGGAGGTGAGAAGGATGGCGAACAGGATTAAGTATGATTAGGGTCTTACAATGTAATGTAGATAGGTCGAAGGCTGTGACCTCGGAGCTCAGGGAAATGATGGAAAAGGAGAAAGGGGGGTAGATGTTTTATTAGTACAGGAGCCATACAAATTCGGGAGGAAGGTCAAGGGGTTTGAGTCTAGGGTAAGAGTGGCATGTGATGAGGGATGCGAGAGGCCATGGGCGGCGGTGTAGGTTTTGAACAAGAATATTGGGGTGATGAATGTGTTGAGTGTGTGTAATGCGAATTGTGTGTGTGTGGAATTGTTATTAGAGGGGGGGGGAATAGGGTTTATGTTGTGTCGATGTATTGTCAGTTTAGTGAGGGGATTGAGAGGTATGTGGAGATGTTAAGGGGAATTAGGAGGAAGCTGAAGGGGGAGAATGTTGTAGTGTGTATGGATGCAAATGCGAGATCTGAAAGGTGGGGGGGGAGGGGTCACAAATGAGAGGGGAAGGTTGCTGGAGGATGTTATTGATGAGGGAAGATGGAGTGTGTTGAATGTGGCGAGTTGTGGGCCCACCTATGTAAGGGGGGAACAGGGAAGTTTCATAGATGTTAGTTTGGCGACAGGGGGTCAGGGTATGAGGATAACGAATTGGAGGATCTTGGATGAATGGGTAACGGGGTCCCATCAAGCGATAGGAATGGATGTGGGGTTCCAGAAGAGAGGGGGAGGGAGAATGAGAGGAGACGAGAAAAGCGATTGGAGGAGAGGAGTGAATGTGAAAAAGGCTAAATGGGAGATGTATGTGGGAAGATTGAATGAGTTGTGTGAGGGGTTGAAGGAGTGGGAGATAGGTAGTAAGAATGAGGTGATAGAGTTAGAAAGGAGACTGAGTGAGAGCATGTGGCGAGCGAGTGAGGGTACAATTCCCAGGAGTGGGGGTAAGGGGAGAGGGAATAGATGGTGGGATGAGGGGTTGGAGGAGAAGAAGAAAGTGGTGATGAGGAAGAGGAGGGAGTGGAAGAGGGAGAGGGAGGAGGAGGAAAGAAAGAAGAAGTTAGGAGAGTACAGGAGGGTATGGAGGGGATACCGGACGGAGATTAAAGAGAAGAGGAAGGCTAGCTGGGATGCGTTGGTGAAGGAAGAGGTAAGTAAGGATGTGTGGAGTCTACCCTACAAGTGTGCGGTTGGAAGTGTGAAAGTGGGTGAGGAAGGCGCTTTTTAAACTCCAAATCAAATCAATCAATTAATTTATTGTGAATGAATCTATGAATGTGATTTGGTTAAATCTCTCAAAAATTTTTATATCAACTGATAATTTTATTATTTGTATTATAATAGTGTTAATTTGATTGTTCAATAAAAATTTATTATTTTATGTTTTAAAGACTTACTGTTTTGTTTTAACGAGTATTAATTTAATGTTCGTGTCTTAATTTGCTTTGTATTATATTTTATATTTGTTTGGAGTAAAATGTTAAACCGTTTCTTGAATTAATTAATTTATCTACACAGAGTGTGACACACATATTATTCGACCAAACGTAAAGAATGGTACGACAAAATATAATAGAAATAACATGTTCTATCTTGCTTAATTTCCAGGCTATCCACCATTTATTTAAAAAAAAAAAAAAAAAAAAAAAACATTAAATTGGAAATGGGTAGGATATTGTCTTCGGATTTGGTATACACATTTTTTATGTAACGTTTTATAAGTGTACCAAAAACAAAGAATTTATTTTGAATATTTTCAAAATGGCTGCCGTTTAAAATTATTAACGTCTAAATATCTTGAAAACCGTTAACTTTATAAAAAATTTACAAGATTTTGTTGTTGCAAGGTTGATGTCTCCCTTTTTAAAACAAAAAAAAAAATTCTTTTTGTGTTAATATTGTTTTTCTTTCAATGTAGGCCTAAGAGCACTTCTGTAATATTACAAATAAAAAGTAGTTGATAAGAGCAGCTGTTTGGTGGATGTTTATTTACTAAGATTAATTTATTTAAGTGAAATTAGATTCATTAATTTTGTTAATGTGCACCACCAATCTCAGATTTTACGTAAATTTTGTACATTGTCTACAAATTATTTAATCTTTTGACACGGTTATAGGGCACCTAGAATAATCAAATTTAGTACACTTGTAGCATTTGTTTTAACCAGTATGCCTGCCAAATTTGATGGTTATAGACATCCTGTGTCAAAAAATTAAATAATATGTGGAAATTATTAAGTTTTGATCCAATGATTCCGTCTGTTAAAACCCACTGAAGGTTTGGGGGCGAAGTCCCCCACGTTTGAAGTAAGTAAACTAACAATCGTTGTTGATTCAGATTACAGTCACACTGGACAAAGACAACTACCTCACCAGTGAAGAAGACTCTTGGATACGAATGGTGAAACTGTCAAACGACTGCCATAGTTGTAATATCCTACTCCACAGTTCCAACCAAGATTCTACAGTCTCAGTACAAGCTATGAGGGATATTAAGAAAGGAGATGAAATATCCCTATGGTTCTCGGAGGATGTCCTAGCGATGATTGCGATACCCTTTCTATCACCCACAAATATCCAAGGTAAGATATATTGAATACAGTGTTGGATATCAGATGTTCATTTTAACCAGGTCACAAATGTGATATTTGAAATTACAAAATTTACAGCAAACTTCAAATGGGGGATTTCACTTAAATTTTAGAGAAATTAAAAATATAAAATTGAAATGTTCAAACTAGGCCTCCATTTTCCATTATGGCGGGTAATTTTATAATTTCTTATCGAATTCCCATATTTTAAGACGTTTTCGTTCTTGGCACAATTTTTGTAAACCCAACCATTTAGGAGCTAGAGCCCTCAAAAAATTTGAATAGTTTGCTTATGTGTAGGCGTCAAATTTAAAATTGAATTTAACAACTAAATGGCATTTTTGTGACTGTCAATGAGCCTCAGCTGTATAACTTACCTACAGTACCAAATGAATCATATCAGCTGATTACTATTTTTTTACACACATTTTTGTATGTGTTTGTTTTGACAAATAAGAAATGAAATAAAATTGTTTTATTGATGTACAATACTTGTTGACTTCACAATAATGACATTTAATTGTTAATTTCAACTTTAAACAATTATAAAATGGAGCTTCAACAAACACAAAATAATCAACTTTTCATTTTTTTAGGACTCGAACTTGGCTTTACAAAAATTATTTCAACAATAAAGTCTTAAAATGTTATGTAGAATCCGAAAACACAATAAATATAGTGAGTTATACAAGAAATTATAAAGTTGACTGCCATATTGGATAACAGCCTAATTAATAAATTACAATTTCATATTTTTAATGGTCTCTAAGAAATAAGCTAAGTCCTCCATTTAAAGTTTGCTGTTAATCTTATGGTTTCAGAGATCAAAATTGAAGGAAGTTTAAAGGGTCTTCTAAACTAGCCCTGGAACTGTGACCAATGGCCTATAGTGCAACTAAAGCCTCCTCATTCTAGCTTAGCAGATTTGTTCCCCTTATGATTTTAAGTAATCCACTTACTACCTTATCCAATGATAGTATCCAGGAATTTGGAATCCAAAAAACTTTTTCCTCTTACTGGTCAGGGCCTCACAAATTATATGGTCTGCAATTTCCTCACCCTTCCCGCACAGTCTACACTCAGTTTCACCATGATAAGCTCCAATCCTATGTAAGGCACTTTCAGACCACAATGTCCTGTAATTTGTTTGAGTTGTCCTCTACCTCAGGTCATTTTTGTCTTTTCTGGACTACCTGAAGGGTTGTCCTTAAGTAATGATTTACTATGGGAGTGCCCCTTAAGGCTTCGCTATCTTTGCTGGTGTTTTGCACGAACCCACCTGGTTTATGGCCATCTTGGCCGGACACACGGATATTCCCACAGCAGGCTCAGTGCCTACAAACTCTGATCCAGAGCCCTGTTTAGCTATATTGAGATCACAATAATGACCTGTTAAAATGGACACCTGGTGTACTAAATAGTATCTCTCCTTTTAATTGTGTACAATTTTCGTCACATCAACTTAGAAACAATAAAGTTTTATAACTTATCCCTCGTATTAAGTTTTATATGTTTAAAATGTTTTGGCGCTATCTTGAATTTGAATAATAAGATTTGAGTTTGATAAAAAATAACATGTTTGTTTTACACATGATTTAAACGATCAAAAATTACTTTGATCTAAAATAAATGTTTTAGTTTATATTATTCACATATTAATAGTCATCCTATGTTATTCTGTTACAGGTGAAAAAAATTACATCTGTCATTTATGTGGTCGCCATTTCGAATTTCCCAACCCTCTTAAAATCCATCTTGCTTTAGACTGCGATCGTTTTGGACAAAAAGAATTATGGAGAAGATTGAAAAAATACTTTGAAAATAAAGAAGAAAATAAATCACACACGAATAACAACTCAAAACTCCTCCATGGGTTCAACTTCAAACTGAAACAAAAACATACATTCAGAGATGTTCAAAAATCGCCTGACATATCTCCTTCGTCTCCTGAGAGTTGTAAACTGTCTACTGTGTCAAACCCATCCCCAGATAGAAGTGATGAATACGAGACAGAAGACATGAGATCAGCATCAGAACCTCCTCTGGCAAGACACTCTGCTTTCAAACCTTACTTAAACAATACAAAGGAAGAACAAAGTTTCAAGACAAATAGATTTCTTACGTCTCTTCCACATAACATAGTTTTATCGAGTTCTTCATTTCTACCGATTCACAACACAGCTGCAATATCTACCATGTCAACAATGGGTTTACATCAGCATATGACACCTGGTGAAAGCTTCCTGACACAACAAGCAGTTGAAATGGAGACTCTAGTCAGCAACTTGGGCAGATCTAAACAAGGACATCTGTGTATTTACTGTGGAAAAGTTTATTCTAGGAAATACGGATTGAAAATACACATTAGGTAAGAAATATTATTAGTGGCAAATAATATAATAAAAAGATATTGATATTTCTTGTATTTCTTAAATCAAATATCCATTTAATTTAAAATAAACTCTTGAAGCTACCTTGGAACCTACTTGAATCATGAAATATACATAGATTAATCATTTGTAAGATTGTAATATATAACACATACGTGCAAATGCAATAAATGGAATTCCTATACACAAATCCATAAATAATATAAAATGTTTGAAGGTGGAAGTAGTTTTCAACCATACTTTTGTAATAACTCAACTTTATGGTTTGAATCTCATCTCTCTCTACAGTTTTTTATTGTTCAATTTAGCAGCGAACAAACTTTCCAATTATTTAGCTGGCGTACAATTAAAATTTAAAATACAACAAATAAATATCCAGTACATTATCAAACAATTGGTCTTCTTGAATGACAGATTGGAGCAGCAAAAGTTTCTTAGTTAATAATAATAACCTTGACAGTCACTAAGAAGTCAGTGTCGTTCAAAAACTTGACACTTATTTTTCGTAATCAATATATTTTAATAAATATATATTTTCATTCGTAAAAACCGCTGACTACATTTTCAGCTCCACAGTGCTATTTTCAAATATTTTAACTTGATTTGTTTCTATTCACATTACACATAATATATATTACTGTATTATATTTTTTAAAGAATATTTTTGTCATATAAAAAAGGAAAACATAACAATAGGTTTATATATGATGGCGAAAATAATATGATGATATATTATGATGATAATCTTTTCTGAATATAATTTGTTAACCTAACCTCAAATAGCATTTACGGTTAGAATACTTAATCAGATGTTATTAAATTTCTAAAATTGGTTGTTGCGGTAACAACTGTTGAAATGGTTTAAACTTTAAGAAACAGTCAGTTCATTTGTTCCTTATTCTCAAGTTCATTCAAGTTTTGTGTGTTTTCTCATTCAGAACTTGTGACCTTGTCAAAAATTAGAAATCTCTCTTTGTCACAACTAACAACATTGTCAAGTTCTAATTATGTCTAGAAATCTTGATGATTGAATACTTTTTGAGATATTGTGATTTATATTTCAACTCTCTGCCAATGGAGTTATGCTCTAAAAAGTTATTATAATTTAAAAATTAAGTTTATACACCATAAAATACAAACATATAGTATACAATTAAAATACAGTACAGGTATATTGAAATAAATTATAAAAATAGTGAAATAATTAATTAAATAATAGTTCTTATGAACCTGCTTCAAGAAACTATACAAACAACCCCCCCCCCCATTTAATACACTTGTTGTTAAATAATACACTTTTCGAGCTAGTAAAACATGCAAACACCAAGAGTTGTTGAAGAATATTCTTAAAAGCCATTTGTTCTGTAATATTTTACAGTTCAGATAATAACTATGACACAATTCACAATAATAACTAACAATTTTTCTAACCTCAATTAATTACAGGAACAATACAATAAACAGTGCAAAATCATTGCACATACAGTACTTTCTCACTCACCCTCCCTAAAGCCGCGTTTACACTGGAGTTGCAAACACGTGTTGACGACAAAATATTGCCGATTTTTGTTGCGTAAATGAAAACAGCTCTAATTTTGTCTGCAACAAAACAAGTTGCAGACAGATTTGGGGTGTCTGCAACTAAATTTTTGTTTTCTACCGAGAGTCGGTAAAGATCAAAGAATTGCAACAAATGTTGGCAATTTGTGTCGTTGACAAAAGTTGCAGTGACCAATTACGGTGCAACAAAAGTTGCAGACATCCCCTCAGTCCCCCGCTCCACCAGCCAGTACCAAGTGACTGTCCTGGCGCTGGCGATGCCGCATTCAGTATCGCTCACTAGGCGGATACAGTTTAACGCTATGCTAGTGTAGCTTGTTTGTACGCCGTGTGCCAGTGTGAGTATTTTTAGTAATTGACCCGTGTTTGTAGTTAATATGGAGTGGTTGAGGGCGCAAATGGTATCATTAATTGAGCTATATCAAGAAAGGCCCATTCTGTGGAATCCTACGTTGTTTGAATACAAAGACAAGAACAAAAAGAATAATGCTTGGAGCGAAATAGCTAATATTTGAACAAGTCACTTCCACTGTACACGCATCTTGCTCTTAATGAAGGCCTTACACAGTACCTACGGGGTGCACGTTGTTTTGCCAATATCACACAGCATGCTGCTGCAATAACAGCATCCTCCACGTCAACACTCGCCATCTTGACTGACTGGACGAGTGTTGCCTTTCTGTTGCAGATAAAAGTTGCAGTGGAACAGAAGGGACAATGTATTTTGTCTGCAACTCCAGTGTAAACGCGGCTTAAAACCAATCTAAGCTATTTGTCATCAAAAATGTCATTTCGGTAATTGTTAGTCAAATGTGTGAAAGGGAACCATGGATTCTATCTTTGAAAACGATTTGTAATGGTCTAGTACTTGCTTTGCTCGTACCATAAATCGAGCTTTTAATAACAATGTTCAAAGTTAATATTTGTTTTTTGCCAATTATTTCTGAATCATTCTTTTTTTTTTTTTTTTTTTTTTTTTTACTTGAGATTTTGCTCACAGATATGAGTCAATAATATTTAACTACAAATATTTTATGAGCCAATGTTAACTAAAATATGAACTAAGGATATAAATATTCCCAAATACATAAAACCTTTTTTTAACTTGGTAGACTTTAAAACTGATATTTTCACACCAAAATCAACTACATGAACAAAAAGAGAGTAAAAACAACCCAAGTGTAAATATTAAGATATTAAAAGTGTGTTTTATCATTTTTGTAGGACTCACACAGGATTTAAACCTCTGAAGTGCAAATACTGTTTCCGACCTTTTGGAGATCCAAGCAACTTAAACAAACATGTTCGACTTCATGCAGAAGGAGAAACACCTTACAAGTAAATAATAAACTACATGACTTTCTTCATATCAACCTTGTGCATGTTTTCAGAGTTTAGGTTATCTTATCTTTATGTCTGTAGTGAACTGCAATTAATTATATTTACGTCATCGGTCATACTGCTTCAAAAACAGCTGTTTTTAATATGTGCATTGAGTTGCTAAAGTTGTACTTTTTAGTCATAGGACCTAAAAACATCAGCTGAGGTCGAGGTCATCAGCTGTTACTTCATTTACACGAATTAAGTACTGATTGTAAAGCATATTTTATTAAAACAATCGATTACAAAATAACCGTTAAAACAGCTGTTACCATCGATTTAAATTTAAATGTATATACAGTAGGTTATAACATTTTAGTTTTTGTGAAATTGTTTTCTTATATTATTTGCAGTATAACGAAAAATATAGTTCATCACTTGGACCAAAAGAAACTTTTCGATCCTTGCTCATTTTCCGGCCTCGGCTCCGATGTTAAATTTGAGCTTGTATTGAAAAATTTCACTTTTGATCCTAGTGATAAAATATACTATTTAAACTTTATTTTTATTTAGTACAGAAGTTGTGATTTTTTTTAATCTAATGAAATTTGTCTTGAAGATTATACATGCCACAAACAAAAGTAATTAGATTAAAATAAAAAATACAAGTAAAACAAAATTTAAAATAGCCTAGAGAACTAATAAAGAAAATAATATTTTTCATCGGCAAGGTTCACAACACTAAACAGGGATATATTTTAGGGACCAGGGGGTGAGGTAAATGGTGACCAAATTTATCTAATTTAAAAAAGAGTTCCTTACCAACTATGCAAGTTCTACAAAAAAAAATTGTTTCCATCAAGACGTTTTACCAACAATTTCCATATATCAAGGAATCTTTGACTATTTTCATGAAATAAGTTTCATTTTGAGAAATATGTATTTACTGCAGATTATATAAATTATTAATATTAAATGTTGAGCTCGACTTATGAGAAAAATTATACAACAAACACACAGAACACAATTCTCATAAAAAATACGCCTAAGTATCAGACGCGTTTCAACTTAGTTGTGTATCACTGAAGAGGACGACCTTGACGTTGAAACGCGTCTGATATTTAGGCGTATTTTTTTTATGGAAATTGTGTTCTGTGTGTTTGTTATACTGTATATTTACTGCAGGTTTAAAAATCTTAGGCTTGTCAGTGAGGTTATTCCTCCCAATTAATGTTAGCTTTGTACACAAGTTATTTTGCAATAGTAATGTTTCTGAATCCTAAAATATACATTTATGAATATTTTTCAAGCTTCTAATTTCAGCTTTGATTTTTGAACTGGCCTGAATTTTTTTTACCAAATGATAAAAATATTTCACACACAAAGTTGGACATTTTGTTGCTAATTTTTGGTAAGCGGCCAGTCTAAAAATAAACACTTGAAATAATAAAATCAATTTCTGTTTTTATTAGGACATCCTTTAGGAATAAGCACTAACTTTTTTGTTTAAATCTTAACTGTAGATTTCAGGAACCAATTAATTTTGAGCCCTATATTAGGAATTTTTTGGGTTTTAGGAAACAAGATGTTTAGCTTTTCCCACTTTAATGATACACAGAAACATTAAGATACTATTAACTAAAATGAGCAACACTTGTGAAAAAACTTCTTTAATAAAAAACTATTTTCCATAATAAAGACAATGTTTCAATGAGAAAGTCATGTTCCCCACTATACAAATCTTTAAGACACTGAACACACCTGGCAAGGCCAATGGCCTCACATATATTGGAAATGAGGCATTGAAACGTCCTGAACTAATAAATTGTGATCCTAATAAACCATTTATTCATCTTTGTATGAAACATAATCCTACATTTATTACAAATGAAGATTTACTAATTAAATGATTTGTGTTTAGATGCGAACAATGTGGTAAGATCTTGGTAAGAAGACGAGACTTGGAAAGGCATATAAAATCCAGGCATCAGCAAGAAAGTCTAAGTTAGTACGATTATAATAATGAAGCTACCTACGATAAGCATCTGAATAAATATCTGCAAATTTATTAATTTTAGATATTTAATGATTTAGTAAATCTTAATCGAAAAATAAATCATTTTACATGAATAATAATGTACAAAACTTTTATAAAATTACAAATAATTATAAGTACAAATTCTAGTCGTAGTTTTAAGATATTTTATTATTTGTATACAATCAAGTGTTTATATTTATTGTTAATTAATTTATAAGGAAATAAATATTTAATTATTTTGTACATCAAAACCTTAAGTTACTACATGTAGTTTTCTTTGAAGGTAAACCATTAAAACCACACATATCGTATCTCAGTCTTTGCAAATTATCACAGACACTGTAAATGAACAATATCAATATGAGAAGAAAACTCTTGATTTATTTGTAGTAGCCTAATTGGATTGTTAACAATTAATATGTAACCTTGAATCCTGTTAAACAAAAAGTCGAAATGGCCATCATGTAATAAATGACAAAAATATATTAAAAGAATACTGTTCATTACTAGTATAAAGAATAAGTTGTTCCTCTTACTAGATCTATCGGCTGTACAAAAGTTTTGAGAGAAATTTGGTTGAAATGTTCTTTTATTTTCTCACATACAGTGTGAGTCAAAAGTATGGATACACCCTGTTAAATTTTAAATGGATAAAGATAGAAAAATGAAACTCAGAACACCTTTCTAGGAAATAAAAGTGAACTTTTTAGTCACTATTACAACTTTGCCCATCTTCCCAAAATGGGATTTTTGGGGGGCAGCTCAAAATTTTTAAATGTAAAGACCCATTAAGTGACACCTCATTTTAAAGTCCTTGATTAAAGAAGAATAACAGTGGAAACCAGAGTTTTCTATCTCAACCCAATACAAAATGGCAGCTCATTGAAATTAAGTAAAACTTCATTGAGGCAAAATATGAACATCCACATTCAGGTGGTAAGTAACCCCAATAGACAACCAATGAGCTGCCATTTTGTACTGGGTTGAGATAGAAAGCTCCGGTTTCCACTGTTCTTCTTCTTTAATCAAGGACTTTAAAATGAGGTGTCACTTAATGGGTCTTTATATTTAAAAATTTTGAGCTGCCCCCCAAAAATCCCATTTTGGGGAAATGGGCAAAGTTGTAATAGTGACTAAAAAGTTCACTTTTATTTCCTAGAAAGGTGTCCCGACTTTCATTTTTCTATCTTTATCCATTTAAAATTTAACAGGGTGTATCCATACTTTTGACTCACAGGTGCCTCAATGAAGTTTTACGTAATTTCAATGAGCTGCCATTTTGCACTGGGTTGAGATAGAAAGCTCTGGTTTTCACTGTTCTTCTTCTTTAATCAAGGACTTTAAAATGAGGTGTCACTTAATGGGTCTTTACATTTAAAAATTTTGAGCTGCCCCCCAAAAATCCCATTTTGGGGAAATGGGCAAAGTTTTAATAGTGGCTAAAAAGTTCACTTTTATTTCCTAGAAAGGTGTTCTGAGTTTCATTTTTCTATCTTTATCCATTTAAAATTTAACAGGGTGTATCCATACTTTTGACTCACACTGTATATGTGGTATATAGAAAGTTAATTCTGGGTTAAAAGATTGATGAAGAGTATGTGGATATTTTGATATACATTTTGTATATGTGCAGATTTTATTCACAGTTTTGGTACATAGTCCTATTTGAATTTTTCGACTATCAAAATTTTGCTCAAGTGTAGCCTTTAAGGATACAAACAAAACATACTGATTGCCATTTCTCCATAAGTTCAGTTTGTGAAAAATCGGTAAAAACCGAAAATGGGCTAGCATAAAATTTGGATTTTCTCAAAATATGATGAATTATTATCCAAACCTGTGTGCAAAATTGCAAATAAAAAAAATTAGGGCCCAGGAAGTATTGGCAAAAATTAAAATGAATCTTGACCTGTGTCATTAAAAGCTCAATTTTAATAAAATACAAGCGAGAAGACATGTTCACGATACAAACACAGCAAGTTTAGGCACTATTTCAATACATCAACATCCTGGTTCATTTTCACTTCTTGATGAGAGTTACGGAAGTTATTTTTTAGTTGATTTTTACATGGTTTTGGGGATGGGTGAGTGAAATAATTTGTGCAATGTTTTTGCACAGTTTATTTAACCACCATATGGCAGGGAAATTTCCAAATTCTGTAATTAAAACATAAGAGACAGCAAATTTAGAAAAAATCTCATAATGTGAATAATTCTTAACTATTTTATTTGTAATACAAAATTAATAAATTTACACCATTAATTAAGTAAGGTAACTCTTATCATTTGCCATTACTCAATTTTATTGTCATGTTTACACTGTTGCTCAAACAAATTTACAGAAATTCTGAGCTAGAATTTATAGTGATTTCAGCATTTACAATTCATTACAGACTGTTTTATCATTCTTCATCTCACATTTCAGTATTTTCTTTACGTCCACTTTGGAGGACTGAATAGAAAAAGTCCATTGTGACTGTGTTGCAACTAGACTTCCATCACTCTTTCAAAACAAACAATAATCACAGTATTAAAATTGTATTTACAGGTTGTATACAGTTTTGTTTTGAAGGTGTTAATTGAATAACCTTGTCTCAGTGTTTGCTATGAATGTATCGGACTCCTCAATGAAGTCTTGAAAAATACCAATGAAATAGGGTTGAAATGTTGATAATTAACATCAAACTTGAGCCCAGAAATCCAACTTGAATATTGATGACAATTACTACAATAATCTGAAGAATTAGTGGTTAACTAAATTAAAAGTCCACAGTTTGCTTTTGGAAATACAGCATTTATTGATAAACAGTGAAAGTAAATATAATAGATAAATAAATGTATATAAACTTGGTGCAACAATAATATAACTCAATATAATATGTATAGTATATGAATATTTGTGTATAAAATCAATACTGGATATAAGTTTAATTATCAGCTGGAAAACACTACAGTAATCTTATCTACAAACTATATAATCATTTGTATGTACATAACTTAAAATATTATTACTGGAAGACTTTCATTTGTGAGTTTTTGAATGAAACCTATACATAAACAAATGAATTGTATCAGTAGCGGCACGTGTACCAATAGATGAAGGATATATTTTTACCAGTCAATCCATGGGTTAATACTGTGTTGTATATTGGAGTTGAAGATATAGTGGTTCCTCGTCAAGTAAGGATTATATACACAATGTGCCAAAATATTATTATGCATAGAAACAAAGAACGATTCAGTTTAAGGTGTTAGTGTTACCTGAAGATAGATTTCAATATCTATTAATTTTGGATCACTTATTATACTAAATTAGTTTCTTACAACATCACTAATTTCAACAATTAAAAAAAAATAAATTAACAATTGGGATTGTAAAAACCATTGGCAAAGAATTAAAATTGCAATGTAACAATGTATACTGAAAACTATTTAATCAATTGCAACAATTTATTGCACATCTCAACTTGAGATTGTCAGTCGTTATAAAGGTTGGACTATTTATTTTCAACTAGAATCAAAAATTGTCACTACACTAAACCTAAAACAATTTACAAGTCAGCTGTTTCGAAAGTTTAAACCATTTCAAATTTTGTTACCAAACAAAACCATTTTATAAAATTAATAACACTGATTAACTAGAATACCATAGAGGAAAATTTTAGGTTAGATTAATCAACAAGATATACAACAGATAATTGTCATAATATAAGCTATTTGTTTTATAACATATAGACCTATTCTTTTAAATGAAAAACTACCACAAGAATTTTCTCAAACGAAAAATATTGATTACAAAAATGTGTAGAGTTCTTGTATGACTCCTTGATGACCAGGACCTGGGTTTCAGTATATTATAATTAACTAAAAAAATTGTTTCACTCTATACTCATTTATAATTTCACTCTATAGTTATAATTTTTAAACATACAATAGTCTAGAAACTTCAAACTAATAAACATAGTATATAAAAGCTGATCAACTTTGTAAAACTAGTAGATTTAAAAAATCCAGTTGAATGACAAACTATTTTTCTCGATGGTTTATCTCTCCACAGCCAACCAGAGCTGATATTATTATAGTAACCACACTTATCTAAAGCTGTTTCACTACATCTGCTGATGAAAAATAAATGCTCTACAGTAAAAGAAATCTTTTCACTGACTTTCTCAATGAATAGTTCTGTTACATTATTTAAGATTAAGTTTACAATTTTATAAACACAGTGTAAAAATCATTTTATATTAAATTTTTTAAGCTATTCAAAGTTTAAATATTTTGTTTTTATATATTATTCGTAAAATCATGTAAAATATAATTAATTATAAATGACTAAATAATCAGTTATATACAGCATTTAATAATCTGATATTATTGGGTAAAACGTAAATGAAACAGCAAACTGTGATGAATAACCAATAACAGCAGCAAGGTTGATACCAATTACAGAAATGGGCAGAGCCTATAAGTAGAGGAGAGGTTAGATATGATGGAGTCAAAGCAATATGTAAATAGCTTTTGAAAATGGAGTTCATCTGATACTGCCCAACAGAAGTTTAAATTATTATTTCCTACATCTGACGAGGCACCACTGTTATGTACTGCATATGAATTTTATGATATACCTTATAAAATGCTATGTTTGGAAAGTTATGATCGAAGTATGCTTAGGGTAAAACAGTAAATCGAACAATCATAATTAATAGTAATACCACAATTTGTTTATAGATAATCTATATTAGTAGTTTTTTATTTTCAAATTTGATCCATAAATATTAATTGTATTGATAAAAAATACATATAGCTAAATTAAAAATTTTGAATCTAAACTTAACTTTTTGAAGCTAATATTCTTTCCAGTGAGATAAGTAAACTCAGTATACCAGTATGAATTATGATAACAGTTTATATTTTAAATAAATTTAACAATCACTCTTGCAAACAATACATTATTCCCACATTTAAAAATTTGTTTTTTTTTTATACAAAACTTTCAGCTAAAATATAAATAAAATCCACATTAAAAAAAAACAGTTTCGATAAAATCCGAAAATTCTAAATTCAATTAAATTTACAAACTACCGCACAAGAGGTCGTATATTTATTGAAATATATACAAAGCAACATTGGAAATTTCATTACCATTCTATCTAACATTTACTATATACTATGTTCATAATAGGAAATATATTAAAAACACTAAAAATAAAGTCAATAATACTTAAACCAAAATGATATTGCAAACAAAAAATCTTGAGCAAGTTTGCTATCCCTGATAGCTTTTCTTTATACAAATAGTTGGTTTTAAAAGCTACGAAACAGTTAGTAATGTTTGCATTGTTTGGTGCGTATATATACCTCCCAGTCTTATACAACAAGCTTAATGTTGCTGTATTAAATTGTAAAACTTTATTTTTAAAATTTATGTTCTCAGCAAAAATGTAAGTATCATTGTAACAATACAGGGGTTGGTAAAATGTTACAGGAATATTTGAGAAAAAGAATATAACTTTATAATTAGTTATAATAAAAATTAGTAAAGTTTAAAATATACATAGTAAAGGGGTTTTAGGTTGGGTCTGATGAATCAACAACCGTTAAAAACTGCTTTTGTTATAATTATTATAATAAAAATTTATGCGGCGGCTGCTGTTGTCACCAAAAATATATTGTATATTCATTGAATGTGAGATAAGATACAAGGACAAGACCATGTTCACAAGATCACATCATATGCCCTAACTTTTACCTTATTTAAATTCTTATTTTCAAATCGACTTCTTAATTATTTGAAGACAAATATCCTGTGGCATAATGGCCCGTGAAAAGCCTTAGGGGTGTGTGGCCAGCACATTGAATTCCCTTTTCTGTAATTTTAGTATTCGCGATTGTCATCCAATGAAAAGTTTTTATGCGAGTTTAAAAGGAAAATTTTTGGTATTTTTACCTTAAAAAAACATAATGTACCTAATCATTATAATAATATTAAAACATCATTTTGATTGTCCATTGGAAATGTATAATTTTGTTTATTAATGGTTATTTCAGTTGTCAAATTTCATAGCCAAAGGAAAAGATAAACACCTAAATTTGTTTAAAAAAAATCTAATGGACTAAATAATATTTTAATAATGTATATATTTTTTTTAAGGTTGTCAAAATCCCCTCTACATTCACACTAGTTTTAACTAATTGTTGGAAAATAACAATTTACAAATAAAAAAAGAATAATGAGAATTTCAGAATCTTAATGACACATATTTTTGTTGTTGTAATGTCTTTTTTTCTGTTTGAGTAATAGTTGGGGAGTATTATAGATATATAAAAAATCCAACACTATCAGTTGGCCTTGAATCTCAACAATCTAACAGTTTTAAAACCAAACTTCAATGAACAAATACATGCCTTAGTAACTAAATTGCCAAGGTATTCCCTTAAAAGTAGAACATTGCTTTTATCAAAAATACAGTCAGAAAAATAAATTTAAAAAGTAAAGTTTATTATTTATTATCTGCAACTTAATTTTTTCCAATTTTTACCTTAACTATCGCTGCGAATATATTTTTCCAAAAAAGGAACTATTAAGCATTTTTATATTAAATACTAATTTTATATAAAAAATAATATGAAAATCTACCCTGGATAGAGAAGTTAAATTACTGCAAGATATCGATAAAGAACACAAAAGAAGAAAAACAAATTATTATACACATAACCTGACATTGGTCATAAGAGATTATGAGAGGTGAACATTAATAAGTTCATCATTTAAAAAAATGTGAAAACATTGAACAGATGAATATTTCTATAAACATATTACCTCTAAACAGACAATAAATATGTAACAACAGATATTGTCTTTAAAATATCAGATAAACACTTTAAATACACATAAACAATCGCAGCACATCAAGCAAAATGATTTTTCTCGTTAAAACCATATTATAATACAGCAATATTCCAAGCATCTAAAATCATTAATAAGATATCGTATTATTCCAATATAAGAGTTAAAATTACACATCATAAAAACAGTTGTGAAAATTTTCCTCAAGCGACCAATGGCAGGTCAGTCAGTACCTTGTGTCAAATAAAAATACAATCTACTAATATCATGCAATATATAAAGCAAAGCTACAAAATAAGAAAATATACTTTTGTTGAACGTTTTAAAATGTCACTAATCGGTTCCAGTAGGAGGAGATATTGTTACAAAGGAAAACAAAAAAGCATAGTTACTGTATAAATTCACATTTATATAAAATAAAAATCTGTAAATAAGTATAGAATATCTATAAATATATTAAAGGGACCATTACAGCCATTTCTTTATGCTTGGGCTTGCAAATACTTCTTTGAAAATAACATTTTATATAACATATATAAGCTAAATTATATACAATGCATAAAAATCAATAACATTACAAATATATGATTGGTGTCTTGCTTTCTGTTATGATGAAGTGTAACATTAGTTTGTTCAAATAATCAATGCACATAAATATATTCTTTGTAGAGTATTAGAAGGTTGATCGAAAAGTAATGAATGGGAAAACTATGTTAAAATGAAGTTATTAAAACTCATTTTCGAGTAATAATATCCATTCACAGATTACAATCTAAGTTATTTAATACTTACTCCGTCTTGCGACTTATTTAAAATTAAGGTTTAGTTGAAACAAGTAAAATAGAGGAGTCATTCCATGGTATGGTTTGAAGTTCAAAAATTAAAGGTTCTAGTGTAGCCATATAACAGTAAGCTCCTTCAACACTAGTGCATTCTGAACTGAACTCACAAAACTATAATAATTAGCTTCACATTGTAGTCTTCTTTTATGGATTTTCAATTATAATTCAGAAATTAAACACGAGATCATATTGGAAGATCAACTTTACACACATTCAAAAAGTGAAAGTCATAATGAAAATGTGTTCCTGAGTGGATTTGCAACTGATTTCTTTGACTATGGTATATAAAAATGTATACCATATTGTGACAAATGCTTGAACTTGTTTAAAAATTATTGTATTATGAATGGGAGTATTGTTTACAATTTATTCATAATAAACAAGCTTGAAAAGTGATGATGGATTCTTCTTCGTGAGATTTGATGGACAAAAGATTTATTTATCAACATACTTTACCATCTCATTTTTTATGATGGTGAGAGTATTGATTCTACAATCTATATTGCAAAACTATGAAAAGAAACAAGAATGTTAAAAAATTGTTAGTGTATCAATGTTCCGACAAGAATAGTAAGAAGTAGTTAGTGTATCACAATAGTACATGGCTTAAGATTGCCAATGTTGAAACAGATGCTTTTGACTTAGAAGATCATCTCCATTGTCCTTCACTCTCCATAATCCAGATCATGATCCTTGTAACTATTTGGCTGTGCTTGAAAATAAAAAAAAATATTAAAAGAACAACAGTTTTCACCAAATTAAAAGCAAGGTTGCCATCAAAACGTTTATAGAAGCTGGATTTTGTATTTGGAGAATGACATGAAATTGAAGAAAGCAGAGCGTTCTTTGAAAAAGAACATTTAAAACTATTCCTGAATAAATACTTTTTGGTAATAAATTGTATCTCATTACTTTTTTGACCAACCCCCTCATGTTCTAAACCCCCTCATTTCTTCTATTTTCATTTTGATTAAAACTTTCCAAAAGAAAAAAAAATGATAAAAAATACAAGAATAATTTAAAGTTAGACAGACTAGTTTCAAAATGGACTCTTAAACTGACAATGTGATGTTTGGACTATACAATTAATCATTTAAGTCTTAAAATAAAAAAACGCATATTATAAACGGAATTGTAACCATTACAAACTTTAAACGAGAATATTAGCAAAAGATAACTAAGAAACATTCTACTACATATGAATAATGAAGAAGATAAATATTGAACTTAAGAAGAAAATAATGAAAAATAAAGTTTTCAAATTTATTTAATTTGATAATCTGTACGAGAAAATAGGAAATCTGTAATAGATTTGGGAAATTCAATGCAAGCAACGTTTTATTATTATTTCATTTGATATAATCCTTTCTTGACTAATTTTAAAGAGATTTAATTTTTCATAGTTAGTTTAAATTTATTTTTGTGTTTTTTGCTAATGCAAATAAAAACCAGCATAATCTCACATTGGAAAAAATAATAAATCAAAATTAAACACACTTATTTCTACAAAATTTCATTTTGTCTAACCATTGTTGTTTTCTAATGTTGATCTGTTAAACCAAATGTTTTTAAATTTTACTTGTCAAACTCGGGGTAAGAATTAATGTAATGTATGCTAATATCTAATACAACTATTACAATAGAACTTCTTTATAACATATTTGGAAATATCATTTTACAAATTATGTAGGCAGTGGTTTATATAATATATCCTGATCCCATTTATAAAACTAATATAGAGGTTATACAGAAGTTCCATTGTACAAGAGTCATTCAAAAAGTAAGAATAGTTTATGCACCTTGTTAAGCAAGTCAACACCATGAACAATATCAACCAATCCATCCAATTGTTCTGACAGCAATGTAGAGAGTTTCATAATTTATTAAGAACTAAGGTATCACCAGAGCTTCCTTATAATTCAATAATTTTAAGAAATTAGTTTTACGTGCATCTTAATGCACATTCTACAATTTAATTTTTAGATGACTTGGCCTTTAAATATAGGATGACCAAGCCAAGCAGTTAGTTGTGCTGCTCCTTGAGAACCTAATGTGAAAAGCAATCCTCCCTAAGTCTTCACTTTGAGTGACTACTTGACATTATTTGTTATTTCAAACCATTAGGAGTTGGAATTAAAAAAAACAAAACAAAAAAAACTCGCCTACAAACCCCGATTTGGCCCTGTAGGTATTAAATCAAAATAGTGTATTTTCTTTTTAATCATTTATAAGGATACAACACAGTCCCCCCCATGCTGTTTTCATTAACAGTTTGCACGAATAATCAAAACCAAATTTCCGCAATTTAGCTGTATGAGAAATAGTAGAGTGATAAATAAGCGAGTCAGTGATGGTTTTCCCTTTTATATAACAATTTGGATGTGTTTTTCATTGGTAAATACACATAAGGTGTAAAGAATAAAGTTACTCCAACACTAAAACTCAATCTTTTGAATGCCATAATCGACAGTTACTTTCCAATACACAAACTCATAACCACAATTTATTTTTTTAAAAAATACTAAGGAGTATTTCTGTTTCAATTAATATCTCACAGCGAAACAATCAAACCTGATCTATACTGCTCAAAACTTAAGAAATTGTGGTGCCCTATTAAAAACAGCTGGTGTGACCTTTTGTCAGTGAAGTGTTTCTGTATCACATCAACATACGTCCACGCGCTGTGGATGGGAGTTTTTAAAGTATCAATTATATAGTTTGGACCTAGCAATTTTTTTTTTAAATAAAGGAGTTTTTAGGTGGTGTCCATTTGTTACGTTATAACACAACTATTCCTGAGTCTCAAATGGATTGGCAACCGACTTCTTCGATGACGATACTTATGACTGTGACAAATGTGTTAACTTCTTGGGTGATTATAAAAAAACAGTAGAGACAAAGAGATGCCTTTTGTTTAAAAAAAATAAAAACTGTCCTACTTTATGGATGACTCTTATATATAAATACGCTATTTCATAACAATAATATCAGCACAAGTAGAACCAAAGAGTTTGAAGGGAGATTTCATGATGTACACATTCAGAGGCAGTGAACAGAACACAAGACACAGATGAAGATATTGATAAAGATTCTGACAAAGCATCAGTGCATAGTTATTATTCATCGTCTCCTCCTGCTGTTTCATAGTCTGCTGTTTCATCTTCTGCTGTTTCATCTTCTGCTTTTGTGTCTTCAGTCTTCGCTAGCTCAATTACTGGCTGCACAGAAAGACAAACCTCTTTATATTGATGAGATAAATAAGTATTTAGTACAGATGAAAATTAAACAACTCAAAATATTACAGGATGCAAATTATACTTGCCTGCAACATAGACTTACCTGTTAATTCACAGCGACTTATAGAAAAATAGACGTTTAAATAAGCCATTACCATTCTGACTTTGTCACACAACATTTTTTTCCAAACAACTTATGAGAAATTGATCTAAACAAATAGTTGTCAATTAATATTCTCCTTGCAAATCTGTCCTGTTAGGTAATTTTACCTCAAGTAGAACAAGTGACCTAAACTGTAGGAGAAAGAGAGTGTTCAATAAACATAAACTTTATTACAATAAAACATTTTCTCCACATTCAACTTCAGATCAAAATTATTACATTTTTAGAATATATTGTAGCAGGCTTGTCAAGTTGTGCAAGTAAAACTATAATCCAACTAAAATAACTAATAATTAGTTAATAGGTTATTAACTTTGTTATCTCTTTCTAGTTTTAAAGTTATATGACAATGATGGATTGGTTCATATTATCGATATAGTTTAAGTGGATATCTGCCATTATTTGTGTATTTAAATACGCAATGTAGTTTGCCGAGTACTGCTCGCATAGCTGTAGTCTGTCAGCTAATGATTTCTACCAGCTACATGTGGAACTATTCCAAGAAACTAAAATGGACAAAACATCTAGAAAAGCTATTTTTGATTATTAAAGGTCTGCTTGTACCAACTGCATTTTATTAGTTTGAAATAAATTCTGAAATTAAGTGTTTCTTTGCTAATCAGCTGTCTCAGTCTAAGCTGTAAATGTTATTACACTAAACAAGAAGAAGTGTCTGTTTTTTAGTCAACGTTTTTGTTATATTTTGGAAAACTAAAAGTGAACCATTCAGTGATTCAATTATGTGTAAAGATTGTTTTGTTATTTTGTAGGTATGATTTTATAGTTTTTGAAACATAGTGTGTGTGTTTAGGTTAATATTTTTATATGTTAGTTCTGTGATTAATTAATTTTTTTGTAAATTCAAAGTGTTTTTAGTGGTGAAGTCTTATAATGGCTAATGTTATAAATGAAATATAAATATTTGAATGAACAGTTGCAAGTGCTTATTAAAACACCTCTAAAAAGTACCTTAGTGGGAATTATTATTTACTAAAAACTAATTAATAATGTTTCAAAAGAATAAATCAACTCCTATTATCAAGTGATATAGGCTAATCTAGAACATGAAAAATGCCAACATTGCCTAGGATTATTATGGAAACTGTTCAGTCTGTATTGACTGTATTTATGCTAAAATCGTGTACCTTTAGTTTGTTTTAGATAGAGTTCCTGAACGCTCAGAAAAGTCTTGTAGAGTTGCGTTAATCCTTGTTTTTTCCATAAGCCGAAAGCCTATTTAATTGCACTTTTAGTTACTCACTGAATTTAAAATAGGTACCGATCAAATATTTGAAATACTTATAAAGACAAGGGACATGAAAGTTTATTAGTTTGTTTTAGAGAACGTATAAACACACACGCTAAAGTGACCAGCATTGAGATGATGAGAAGCAGAACAAAAAGCGGATACAAACAGTTAATTTCCATATGGTCCTGATCAATGACCGGGACACACTCTACACTCTTTTGGTGCATAATTTAGAATGGTTGCATAGTGTTAAAATGTTGAATATTGAACAGAAACTAAAACTAAAGCTAGAAATCACAGAATAAAACTTGAGGAGTCGAAATAAATCAAATTACACACTAAACACAAATGTGATCAGGAACTACACGACACAAATAATGGGTAATATCATGTTGGCATGAAAGCTTACAATATCAATTACATACAACTAATGAAATGATAATCTAACAGACTATCAGGGTAAACAACCTTTTGTCTCCACTTTCAAAATTTTAGCATGTGATCTAGTAGAGATTTTACAAAAAAATTATTTTAGCCTCATTCGTTTTAGTGTCCCTAGCTATATTGGCATTTTCCTCGTTGTTTCTAAGATTATCACTTGAAAATGGAAGTTGATTTCCACTCTCAAAACTTAGTGTATTAGTTTTTATTTTATATACACATACGATGGCAAATTATCTGCTCAACTATATCAATGAAATAAACACTCCATCATTACGAAATAACTTTAAAATACTCAACCGAATAAGATACAGGTTTCTACAGTTTTTGTCTTAACAGATCTTAGGCCAACACTGAATTTAAACTTCAACAATTTTATTAATGTTTTAATAAGTAGTTCCAAAGCAATTTCACGACAATATTCACACAGGAGTGATTGAGGCTAAAGATCTAATGATGACACACAAAAACTGTCAAAACCGGTAATTGGATTAATTAAGATTGCTAGACAGAGATAACAGAGTAATATCTTAACTAATTATTGATAATACAACCCTGGACACCACAGATACATTACATTTACAATTACTTACATTACACAATCATTCAACACGCTACAGACACTTCAAATAATCAACAATAAATAATTACCAAACAATACCAATCGTTCAAATGAAATAGGTTCGGTTCATGCGATTAGCTACATCAACGACATCAGTGTTATAGACTGGATGATTTATCCTGAAAACTACACATCTAGTATAGTGTATGAAGAAAATAATAAACCTGCTAGACAGTAGAACTGCAGAGAATAGTGTTTCGGTATTCATTGTCAAAGGTTTTTAAAAATAATATTTCTTTCACAAGATCTGATAAGAATTTGATTTAAAATAATATTTTCAAGATGATTAATGACAATAAAAATTCTCTTGGTCTTTGTAACAGGTACTACACAAGTTAATAAATGGATATCCATACATCAATACATTTTCAAATATAATGGAGAAAATTTAACATCCAAAAAGTACACCTTTGACGCAATTTGTCGACTGGATAACAGAAAGATCAATTGAATATAAATTTTATTAGGCATTTTAAAACCCCTAATAGTGATAGTTTCAGTACAAAAATACCTAAAAATAGTATTTAGGATAAAGTTAAATGTGATAAAATTAGTTTCATATAAAATATGACAAGAGCAGAAAAAAAACAAAAAATAAGATGAATAGTAAACCAATTAGAAAATCGATGGTAATTTTCATTTGGAAGTAAGTACTGTACTAGTTAAAAATTTCGGTTAACATGTTACATAGATTATCAGAAAGCATTTGAGACTGGTTTTGTACAAAATTTTTAATGAACAAATTTTACTCATCTGAATTTTCCTTCAGCGCTTCACCTATATTTAGGTACAGGTGTGGTAATCCTAAAGGACCTTAGCTAGATTAATAATCTACACCGTTTTTCATTTAGTCTTAGGTTAATTTATCTCTTCCATCTTTTGCTATAAGGTTTCTCTTGACCAACTCTTGTTATTTTCCGATCCTGGTATTATCAGAGCTAGAGGATTTTATTTTTTCCTTTTTCTTACAAGGTCTTATAATCACCGAGAGGTTTTTCGCCTTTAAACAATAAAAATAAAACCTTGTAGTCTTCTTTGTTATGTCATTCAGTAGTAAATATATTCTTAGAGAAGCAACTCTAGTGAAAATTTCATCAACTGACTAACTTCTAACACTGGGCAAATATTCTTTATTATCTGTTTAAATTTTGAGTGATGAACTGTAAAACAACTAAGTTTTAATATGAGGCAATGAATTTTTAAAACTTGTGTACATATATATATATATATATATATATATATATATATATATACAGTGTGAGTCAAAAGTATGGATACACCCTGTTAATTTTTAAATGGATAAAGATAGAAAAATGAAACTCAGAACACCTTTCTAGGAAATAAAAGTGAACTTTTTAGCCACTATTACAGGGGGGAAGCTCAAAATTTTTAAATGTAAAGACCCATTAAGTGACACCTCATTTTAAAGTCCTTTTTTTTTATTAAAGAAGAAGAACAGTGGAAACCAGAGCTCTCTATCTCAACCCAGTACAAAATGGCAGCTCATTGAAATTAAGTAAAACTTCATTGAGGCACCTGTGAGTCAAAAGTATGGATACACCCTGTTAAATTTTAAATGGATAAAGATAGAAAAATGAAAGTCAGGACACCTTTCTAGGAAATAAAAGTGAACTTTTTAGTCTATTACAACTTTGCCCATTTCCCCAAAATGGGATTTTGGGGGGGGGGCAGCTCAAAATTTTTAAATGTAAAGACCCATTAAGTGACACCTCATTTTAAAGTCCTTGATTAAAGAAGAAGAACAGTGGAAACCAGAGCTTTCTATCTCAACCCAGTGCAAAATGGCAGCTCATTGAAATTAAGTAAAACTTCATTGAGGCACCTGTGAGTCAAAAGTATGGATACACCCTGTTAATTTTTAAATGGATAAAGATAGAAAAATGAAAGTCAGGACACCTTTCTAGGAAATAAAAGTGAACTTTTTAGTCTATTACAACTTTGTCCATTTCCCCAAAATGGGATTTTTGGGGGGCAGCTCAAAATTTTTAAATATAAAGACCCATTAAGTGACACCTTTTTTTAAAGTCCTTGATTAAAGAAGAAGAACAGTGGAAACCAGAGCTTTCTATCTCAACCCAGTACAAAATAGCAGCTCATTGGTTGTCTATTGGGGTTATTTACCACCTGAATGTGGATGTTCATATTTTGCCTCAATGAAGTTTTACTTAATTTCAATGAGCTGCCATTTTGTACTGGGTTGAGATAGAAAGCTCTGGTTTCCACTGTTCTTCTTCTTTAATCAAGGACTTTAAAATGAGGTGTCACTTAGTGGGTCTTTACATTTAAAAATTTTGAGCTGCCCCCCAAAAATCCCATTTTGGAGAAATGGGCAAAGTTGTAATAGTGACTAAAAAGTTCACTTTTATTTCCTAGAAAGGTGTTCTGAGTTTCATTTTTCTATCTTTATCCATTTAAAATTTAACAGGGTGTATCCATACTTTTGACTCGTGAACACTGTATATAAATTGTATATTGATTTTGATAATAAAAAAAAAAATTAACAAAATATGTATGACAGCTTAATTTTGCAATATGGTAACACAGTATGCCAATATATGGTCAAATTTATTTTGTGAAAATAATCTGAATTTTTTATATACAATATGAAAAATAAAAGCAAATATAAAAATAAAATTTATACTAAAAGCAACTTTCCTACAGATTTGAATAGTTCATTTTATAATAGTTTTTAAAATACATTTTGCTATTACTTCTAAATAGATCAATTTTTGTTGTTTAATTTATATTTAGAAATTAAAATATATATATATATATATATATATATATATATAAAGTGACACACCAGTAGTAAAAAAATATAACGAAATTTAACCTTCCGTTAAAATTTACTTTTGTAAAACATAAATGTAAGACTCACCGTCCACAATATTCTGTTTGGTCGTTTGTTTTTTATACGACGGCTGTTTCGGCTATTCAGCCATTATCAAGTTTATTATTGGAAAAGCTCCTCCGTTGTCATGGAACACTCAAAAACAACATAGTTACACATTAACAAAAACACAAACACTGATTTGAAACGAATATTTATTAAATTAAATTAAAACATGACTCATGAGTCGACACAATTGTTAGATGTCCCGGTACGTACGTGCGGGTGTGTTACCGAGACATCTAACAATCGTGTCGACTCATGAGTCACGTTTTCATTAAATTTAATAAATATTCGTTTCAAATCAGTGTTTGTGTTTTTGTTAATGTGTTACTATGTTGTTTTTGAGTGTTCCATGACAACGGAGGAGCTTTTCCAATAATAAACTTGATAATGGCTGAATAGCCGAAACAGCCGTCGTATAAAAAAAAAAAAAAAAAAAACCAAACAGAATATTGTGGACGGTGAGTCTTACATTTATTCATAATTTAATATATCAATATTCGGAATGGCGTATAACAAATCTTATTTTGTAAAACATTATTACAGAAATAGTTTTTTCTCTCTCTGGATGTCGTCGAGTGGCTACAATTCGTGATCTTCTAGAAACTTTTAATTATCCAGGAATAAAAATGCAGTGAGACTTAGATCGAGTGAGTTTGGGGGACTGAAAAATGACTGAAATGTTTCGAGATATAACCTTGTCTAGACAGAAAAAGCAGCAGTGCGGTGGTTGCTTTGTTTTGATGCAATGACCAAGAGTCCTGAATTTTTTTGTAGACATGGAGAACTCTTTTTCAAAATGTTGAAATTGATAAAATAAGTTAATAACTTTGTCTGAAGAATTACCTTGGTGTGAATCACTCCTAAATGATCAAAAATAAAAACAAGTATTGCCTTGTTTCCCTTCGATTTTTTTTTCCCATATCAATGTGATGTTTATTTGCCATTCTTTACGCTGATCAGAATTGCACTAAAAAAATCCAGCTTCCGATAGCTGGGATTACTTGCTTACAAAAGTAAAACTACACAGACATGCGGGATTCCTTTTTCACATACTTGAGGTTGTTCAACACTACTTTGCACAAATCTTCCACATGCTCAAATTCCCTTTTAAAATCTTTACGGTTGGATGAGTCAATTTGGGTTCTACGGCACCATTCTCAAAGTTACCGCTGATCTGAGCCCTTACCTTTCTATAATTTCATCCATTTTTGTTGTGACAGGTTTTTCAGAGCATGGTTCGTCATCAATTGTTTTTCGCCCTTCCTTGAAAGCCGAATACCATTTAAAAACTAGACCTTGACAAAATGCTTGATCCCCATAAACATCCTTTATGTTTTTATATGTTTCTGCAGCACTTTCACGCAGTTTGACACAAAATTGGATAGCATATTGTTGCTCAAGATCTGTTTGCAGTATTATTGGTAATGGGTTGCACTAGAAAAACATACTATTTCAAAATGTATAAATTATATACAAAATTAATGTTATTAATAATACCTCAGAATCATCGTAAGATTTTCAAAGTTTATTAATATTGTACAAAACCAGTCTCATTAATATTCTGATGAACATCGAATGGAATCAAATACTTTTAGAACAGTGTATGAAAATATAAAACAAAAATCTTTTAGTATCCTGATAAATAAAAGCACACGGGTTGTTAAATTGTTAATAAATTAGTGGAGTAAAATTATAATTATAAACTACTCAATCTGGGAGATTAAATTTCTCTTTTTTCTTCTTGTTTGGGAAGGTAAGACAAGTACAATTTCATTCTATAACACAGGATATATTCGGAACATATTTTTATAACTAATATTTTGGGAACTAATGGACAGATTTGAATGAAACTAATAACCAAAATGTTAGTTATAAGCTCTAAAATATATCTGAACAATTTGCATGTTCATGTTGACCGTTTTAATTATTTTGAAAAAGTGAAAACTGTCAAAATCTACAATAATCAAACAATTGTCATACTAAGGATAAAATAAGCACTAAGCTACAGTTTCAATGTATTTATTAACTTATTTAGCTATAATTGTTTCGCCTTGCGGCATCTACGTGCTACGGGCTAATACATTGAAACTGTAGCTTAGCGCTTATTTTATCCTTATTATGGAGTTTCAACAAGTAGTTACTTCTGTTACAGTTAAATTAATTGTCATACTGTTATAAATAATATATGAAAGTTATTGCAATTCAGGAATGATATTGCTTGTTTTCAGTATAAAATCAACACCCTAAATTTCAGATAAAAATGGTGAATCTAACGTCTAAAAGTCGTGATTTAATGTCTAAATTTTGAGGCTTTATAGATGTATGGTATTTTTATAAAAAATATTCTAACTAGACTCAAATATTTGCTTCTTTTATGTACTTTCAATTGTTAAAACAAAAAACAAAAAACATTTCTAATAACTTAGTCTTTTTTATACCCCACCAAAAAAATATTATGTTAAATTAATTATCTTATATTTAATTTGTTAAGGCATTTCTGTGGCAGTTGCATATTTCTTTATTACAGGGCCGATTTTAATGATTGAGGTTAAATTTTTAAACAGCGTTATCAACAAACTTGCCGACAATTATTAATTTTCCTTGGAAACACTAAGTTTGTAATAAATTTATCATTTAAATAACACGACTGTTATGTGTAAATAACACGTTTCACAACAAAAATAATTTGAAATCGCTGTTACAAATTCACAAATACATTTTATTTCATTTGAGAATTTATAACAGCTGTTTTAAATTTTTTTAGGTTAGCATATATATAGCTTGCTTTATTTATTGGCATTTACATTGTGTTCAGACTGATTGCTTACATTTCGTAAAATTAAACAATTTATAGTGCTTATTGTTAATGTGTAACAATTGGGTCTAAAATTTTTATTTCGAAAGAGTTGACAACTTTATACTAAATAAAAAAAAGTTGACATACTGATATACTTTATTTGTGATTTATTGCTTGCATCTCACAAAAGTTAACGGTTTATATGGCTTAGTGTTAATGTGTGACAATTGTGTGTGAGCTTAGATATGTTAAATTCATTTTTGGAATGAAACAGTGTACTTGTTTTAAACTCTCAAACAAAAGAAGAAAATGGATGGCCTGAACCAATCGCTTATTAAATATTTTTGTTAATAATGTTACATCATTAAATTGAAAAGAATTGATACAAATCAGTAGTTATCTCTAAATCCCAAGTTATCCAATTTTGACACAAATTTAATCCCAAATTCCCCAGATAAATCATACTTTTCCATTTCTTACATTTTTTTACTTGGGCCTTATTGATATTTGATATTGAATTTTATTAAAAACAAAAATCCCTACTAATCAAATTGCCAAAACCAAGTTATTTGCTACATTTAACGTAATCCAGTGTTATAGACAATAAACTTTATTAATTGAAAAAAAAAAGTACACTATAAATACTGGTAATACAGCAAAGATGAGGGGAAATTATTGATAAGTTAAATAAAAAACAAAACAAAAATGAAATACTAATAGTTTTAATTTTAGGAAATTTAATTGGCCATAATTTTAGGAACTCTAATAAATTATTATAGATAAACTTGTAGTTTGTACAGTTTCAGTGAAAATGACCACACAGGTCATAGACAAATAAAATAAGACAAAAACCACTTTTGGCCAAGCGAGGAGAGGAGGGGAACAATTTGATTTTTGATTAGGTTCTTAGACGTATTTTAAAGTAACACAAAACAATTTGTCCTTTTTTACTTACAAACAATATCTTCGTTTCAATGACCCTTGAAAAAAAATATTGTGAAAATTGTTTTCATTATTAAATGACAAATAAAATGAGATGGGCATAAAGTTCATTGGTATTCACTAACCTCGCAATTTACACATGCATATTTGAAACAATTAGCTATAAGTATAAATATTAATGGATTTTAAAGAACCTATAGAAAAAAATGTTTTTTATGAAGATTAACAACCATACTAAATTTGGAGTCAACAGACTTGAATGTTTTTAAAAGTACTTTGTGATGGAACTTACAAATTTGCATCAGAATTATTCATAGAAATTACAACTACAAAAATAGTTAAATAAAGAAGATTACAAAAATGTTTCATTATATAAATTTAAAAAGCACAGATATTCAATATTATTTATTTTATGCATTTATTCATAATGTAATTGATAAGTGGGTAAAAAATATTTTGATTACCAATTGAAATAATTGTAAATAAAAAAGTGTCTAAAATATGCTCGAAATAAACAAGGTATACACTAGTTCCTTTTTTTAAAACTCGACATGGCTATCACCTCTACTCTTCTCATTTGAACAGAAAAGTACTTTTAAAAAGCTACAATTTAAAAGAAAATAAATGTCACTACACTACAATCCTTTTAGCCTATTTTTACAAGCCTTCACAAACCTTTTCAAAATTGTATATTTTAGGTTATGTTTCAAATATTTTGATTTTATATTAATAACTTTACATTTCTACATGTAAAATTTGACATGGTTATTAATCTTTATAAAAAGCAAGTTTTTTTCTTCTAAAGATGCATTAAAATCTATAAATAATTTCAATAGTTACAGCAAATTGCTTAAAATAAACATGTAAACTTTAAGGTTAAGTAACAGCTTGCTGAATAAACCAATCAATTCATTTTCTATGTATGTAATAATGAACAAATTTATTCAAAAGTTTTATTTTTGGAGGAGGTATAGAAACGGGGATATTTAAAAAAACCCAAAAATGGTACCATTTTACAACTTAAATTGTTACTGTGATATCAAATTATACCTAGAAACGACAGTTAATCCGAATTTGAACTTATTATTCTGGTCTTTAGAAATGAGCATGAATGACAAAATCAGATTTGTATAGGCAATTACTATATATACATCAGAATGTTGGCAACTGATAAAGAGAATAAAAAGAAATGGTTTAGAAGACTACCACAGAGTGCCAGAAATAGAAAGAAATAAACTTCCAGAGAAGATTATGTAGAATATTCAAACAAATTTATATGTGAGAAATGAAAAAAATAAGAAAACAAGCAAATTCAAAGAGTATAATAATGATACAATTGGAAAACGGTTGGTAACTGGCTGATCTGTTTGGGTTCACTGAAGTAAAGTAATAGTCGTCAGTAAATAGCAAGAAATGGTCTTAGTTGGTAGATTTAACAAGCTACCTCGTCAAGGGGGAGAGTGGTTGTAATAACAAGGAGAAGTAGTCTACCCATTACAGGAGATTATCAATGCCTGATAGAACACATATTCATCCTGAAAACTATCTTGAAAAAATACTTTCAGTAAAATATTAATGCATATAGATTTTAAGAAAGCTTTTGATTGAATGAATAGAACCATCACTACAGATTTCATGAGAGAAATTGATTACTACAGAAAATTAGTTAATATGGTTAAGATGACCTTGAGAGAAGGAGAGATCAACTGTAAATTCAAACACAAGGAAGCATACAGTGCCTTTTAGAGTGTAGAATAAGTTGGGAGATCCAATGTAATCAATCTTATTTAATATAGTGTTGGGGATAACAGTGAGGACAATTAACATTAACTTTAATAGAAGCTTGTACAACAAACTCTGTCATGTGGCTATTGTGATCCTAGCAAGAAATGAAACTATTATTGTAAAGGTCATCAGGAGTTTCAAAAGGGAGCCAGTAACTTGGGTTTGGAGATTAACAGAGACAAGAAAACCAAATATATGGTATCAAGTAGACATGCTTGTCCTGAAAGAGTTTGGAAGGTAGTCCTTTTCGTTTCCTGAACACAGAAATTTTTTTAATATTTGGGAACATTAGTGACAGAAAATAATCAAAAGAAATAGGTATAAAATTGGCTTGGGAGCAAGTGTTATACTGCTTTGTAAACTACCTTTAGAAATACAAACATTTGATTGCTTGATTAACCGAATAAACCAAACCAAGAAAGCTTAATTAGTCATATATAAAACTGTACTAAGATCTACAATGACTTAGAAACAAAGTGTATGACAAAAAGTGAAGAATATTGAATTATTATATAGAAGTGCAAAATACTTTGAAACGATGGTGAGGTGTGAATAATAAGAATGAATACATATGTTAATGAAATGTACAATGAACCCAACATACTAGTGATAGTTATTACTAGAAGATTCAGACTCCTAGACACACTCAAAGGATGGATGAGGAGAGAGATCTTAAGATAGTACTTGAAAGTTACCCAAGAGGAAAGAGACAGTGGCTGGAAGATTTTGAAGAGGACCTGAGAAGGCTGGGAGTGAGGGACTGGAGGTAGAGAGCTATTGTCGGTAGTGATTGGTTGCTGTGGAAAAGAGGTGAAGAATAGTAGATCACCCAAAAGGTGACTGTGTATAGCCTGAAAATCATAATCAGATCGACCTATTGGGACATGGGAGCAATACAAGGAAATGAGACTTGAACTTAACAATTGGGAAGACAGAAGGTATGAACGGTTGATATGTACCCAATTACTACTACTTCTACAAACCGTCTTACTGAAAATGGAATATTACTCACATATTACCAACTTTATCCTGGATGTTACTTGAGGTAAGTTTAATTTAATTAGTAACTCTACTCTGTTAAAAAGTTAAAAACCAAAGTATGTAACACATTAAGTTAAAGAAAACTGAGTTAGTTGTGTTAATACACTCAGTTTCACCTCAGGTTGAGTTGTTTCTTCAACAATTGTTTCGTTTTCATCTGATCTTCTGATTTCTTCATTTTGGCTACAAAAATATATAGATGATTTTTACATTATAATACATTATTTACATAACATTCTATTTAAAATATCGTACAGAAACATAACTCCTGCAAATTTAACACTTGAAATTTCAGTCTATATCTATTGTATATTTCCACACTACATGCAAGATCTGCAGCATAGATACACCATGAGTAAGGTAGGTGCACACAACTCTAATGAAAAAGTCACTTGGTATTGAAACTTTGTGATATTTGCAAAAAGGGGGTTGTTTTACCTTGTCGTAATCACTGATGACTATAAAAAGCACTGTAAATTTACCTCTACAGATCATGACCAAGGAAAGATATGCCGTCAAATCTCTCAGCCCAGTTGATGACTAACCAGAACCAGCTGAACGTAAAGTGTATGTGGGAACAGCTGATCATTTTTATTCACTTAAATTTAAATTATACGAAGAGTTGCCAGTTCCTATATTAAATCTGTATGGTATTTTCATATCTTGGTAGAGTGCATTAATTCTAAATTTTAGCCCTTGATTAATAATAGAATCGTGACAAAGCTGATTAGGTTATAACTACGTATTTGCATTGTTAATAACAACTGATGTGACAGCTAAACCTAGTTAGATTTTTTAGTATTATTTTTAGTATAGGTAATTTAGTTTATCTATAATATACATAAAACACTTTTGGTTGGGGGGGGAGGGGTCAATTTTATTGCTTAAATTGGTTGAAAGAGATTTTAAAGTTGTAAATAAATGTGTCTATTTGGAAGCGAGTGTAATTTTGGTCAACTTGGTCAACCCTTCCACTCCAGTTGTCACACTTTGAGCTTCGCTACACAATGTACCAAGACGATTCTCATGCTTATTATAAAGTTAAATTGCATTGAATTTTCTTTGTTTTGCTACAAAAAGTACTGCATAATTAAAAAAAAAATCTAATCTGTATGATCTTTTGGATATTCCTACAAGGTCTCAAACTTTTTTTAAGAACACGTGTTATTTTAAAGTACGTTTAAAATATTTCACTCAAAATCCATATATAATTTCTACACTATAGCAAAGAGTATTTATACAAATAAGCATTTGTAAACTTTGAGGTTATGTATCAACTTACTGACACCCATGTAATTTTATATTGAAGAAATTTGTTGACAACAAATTTTTTTGTAGGATTAATAGATTGAATATACTTTTAAAAAACTAAAAAAAGGTACAATTTTAGAACCTAAATTGTAAATAGCAAATTGTACTCATTTTCAAATAGGGATATATTTTTTTGTGAAACTTTAAAAATTTCATGTAATCTGATTTAATCAATAAAATTGTCCCACCCCAACCTGATTAAGAGTGTTTTATTTCATTTGACTAAGATTTTGAGGTATAGTAGTAATACAATCCAAAGGTCCATACTGCTGAATATGTTGTTATTTAAATTTAATTAACACTCCACATATTTCTAGGAGTCAATTTAATTAAGTTTCGGCAATTACACAACCCCTACCAATAAATAAATTTTAATGTAACAAATGATGGCCCAATTTAAGCTTGATGTTTGAAATGAATAACTTAGTCAGCAGTTTATAATTGCATTAATTTATTAGAGACCAAAATTTTTTAAATGACTGTGCCAAGGCTTGAAAAATCATATACTATGGGAACTGTCATCTTATAGTATAATTAATTTTAATGTAATAAAACCAGGATTATGTTCCTGGTCACTCATCAACTGGACTGAAAGATTCCTCGATACGTCTCTCTTTGGCAGTAATCTTTTCTATGTTAATTATGGTTATAATCCTGTAGTTGCAAATCCTGTGGTGTTTTTCATAGTTACCACAACTCTTACTATAAACAAATTTCCTATAATATCATTTCCTGAGTAACTAATAAAATATATATATTTTTCAAATGATGAGAAACATTGAAAATTAATAGCGTTACCTGACAACAAAGTGTGTTTCATATGAATTAAAATACTGTAATTTTAACACATTTATATAGAAACAGTTAATAGCCTAATTCATAAATTTAAGTAACGAGGAATAAAATTGAATGTTGCAAAAAATTTCTAACCTAAACTACCCATCCGTCGGTTTATTACACTGTAGAAAGTTTATTTAATTTTATTGTATACCGCCATAGGCATAATGTGAATTGTTCATATCAACCATAAACAATTTTGGAGATTTTAACAGATGTTTTAAACCTATTAGCTTATTTTGAGGTTACGTTTACATCATTCTTCAAAACAAATTAAGAGAACTTCTGCGCAGTGTCAGCTAGTTAGTACTAAAAATCTCCGTTTTATATTTCACTAATCCAATACTGCTGTTGATATATTTATAATTAAAGTTATCGGTTTACTGTGAAAACTTCTAATAAGTACTGATTATATATAACACATTATGATATTGGTTTTATGATGGAAGATAGTATTATATGTTCAATTGTAGTTAGTTTAAATATTTTGCATGCTTAAAAGTAATATAATAACATGATGATGACCATCTAAAATATGATAAAAAGATATGAATGAATGCTACCAAAACAGATTGCCAATATTAAAGTGCACATGTACCAAAGTGCCTAATGTTTATTTTAAGCCATGCGTGGATTTGTTTTGATAATATATATACAACTAAGCACTTTTATTCATTTAATATATGGTCGCTTTGTTCGACAATTTAATTTATAGAAGATTGACTACGAATCTATTTACACAATATTTATTATAATGCGTAATTAGATATAATAGTGTACGCGGTCTCCAGCCAGCCGGAGCTTCCAGCTGGTCAAAAGAAGTGGAGACGGTCACATAATGTAACAAGTTAATAAAATTCCTTTCACCCCCTTTTTTTTTTTTTTTTTTTTTTTTTAAATTCCCTGGTAATCAAAGAATCCTTTTTCTACTGCAGCACAAATTAGGTATATTGTGAAATGTATATATTAAAAAAAAATGCCCATCTTTTATAATTCATTCCACAATATTTGTCATATTTTATCAGTTTAGAAGGAAATTAAGTTTATACCCGACCCTTCATAAGATGTTTACAAATTTTCTAAACATCTTCATTGATTCACCATTGTGGAATTGAGCCAATTTTTTAAAATGGTAACATGTTTTCAACATTTTTTTGTAAAATCAGTGTTTTAATATCTGTCCTTTTCTTAAGGTACTGACAAAACACAATCAGAAATTTGTGTTATTTGAGTTATTAAAAGCACATTTAATGTTTTAAACTATTTTTGACCCATGGTACTACATAAAAACATCGATGTTTAACAATGGTGTAACCAGTTTTAAATTTATAACACAGTTGAAACCTTTGTTTAATTATTAATTGAATGATATAAAAACCAAATAAAAAAATAGAAATATATAGTGAAATACGAGTTTTACCATTAAAATGAACACTGAAGTTGCAAATAGTATTATGTGTCACAAATATTAAATGTACCTATTTAAAAATATCAAATTTAATATTGTTTTCATGAATATCTGGAACTTGGTGTAGAAAAACAATATTTAATCATTTGTCACAAAACAACGTTACTATTTAAACAAAATTGACTCAAATCCAAAATGAATCCAGAAGGTGGACAAAAATTATAAATATAAACAGAAGATCGGTTACAAACTTCATTTGGTTTCAAATTAATATTGACAAAAATTGTGGAAAAACATAGGGTAAGGAGAATAGGGACATTTTTTTAGTCACCAGGTAGATTTGACCTTGACAAGACTAAAATTCAGATTTTTCTTAGATTGCTTAAGAAACCTTTCTATTATCGACAATCTGATAACAAAGACTGCTAAATAGCCATTGTTAAAATGTAACACTTTTTATTGGAGATATATTTTCAATCACTAACTCCTAAAAAATCTAAAACAGGCAAGACACAATTTGTTTTGTAATACTGATCATAAAACAAAACTAAATTACTAGAACAATTTCGCCATCTTTTAAACTGCAAAAACTTAAACAATGGTTAAGGTATTAAAAGAAACTAACTATGTAAATCTAGTAAAAACCAATTTTAACAATAAAAAAATATTGTTAGTGATATCCTATATTAATTGCTTTGCTTACTATATTAGTCGCTACACCTACAAATTAGTTGCAAATTCTACCATAAAAATATCAAGCGATAAAACTGTATTTATTTGATAGTTTCACACATAGTTTTAACTATTGTCAAATGAATACTGTGGAAATAAATACACAATTGTTAATAAATATGAGTTAAACATTAATTGGAATTACATAATTACAATTATTTATAAAATATACAAATCTATGTTATATCTACAACGAAATTTATTGTATGTGTTTAGGAATTGCTGCCATGGATGTTCACAAAGATTTTAAAATAATTCCTTCCCAAATGTTTGAGTGTTAATCCTAGCAGCATTACTGTCAAGTAGCAAACTTTTTAAATAGTTGAAAGTCTTAAACATTTTTGATGAAATCATTGGCTTTTTTACATTAGTAAGAAGTGCTCATTACTTGAGTCTGCCGTTACATATATTTCTAACTTATCTATATTTATTTGTACATTAACATTGATGTTTTTCATTTTATTTATTTGTACAGTCGGCCAAAAGTAAGGTGGCACTTGGGTGCTAGGTAGAAAACCTGCATTCCCCTTTCTGAAAACATCTCTCTACTTAGTTCATACTATAAGCAATTTTATTACTTTTAAAACTCAATGATTTCATATCTTTTCATACTTTAACTACGTTCTTTAAACAGGAGTGTGAGTTACTTGGCAAATAAGTTGGTTTTTGTCTCAAATATTAAGTACAAAAAAGAGGTCAACAATGCTAAACATACCAAAGCACAGAACAGTGATATATAACGAATGTTTTACTGTATCGGACTGTCATTTACAGAACTCTAGCAAATTCCCTTAAATCCATGGATACCTATGTCCAATTTGCAAAATCTTTGAAGTTGCAATCTGAACTGTACTTTGCTTGGGAAGTGCAGGCAAAGGAATTTTGTATATATATAATGTACAATGCATAAATGTAACCGTGAATTTTTTATTATTTTTTTAATTTATGGGCTGTGATAGCCTCCGTCAGAGGCCTCACCGGCGTCTTTTGCCGCCCCAAGTTCCATCCTACATCCACTCGGTAATACCTGTCATCCTTATGAAGGAACAGATGCTACCTATAGGGTTGTCTAGGATGGTTACCATCTCCTTCCCCGGAGGGCCTAGAGAGTATAGCCTGGCTCGTCCTAACGCCTCACACTCTAAGAGAATGTGTTCTGTGGACTCTTCAGCCAAACCACATTTTCTGCAAATATTTTCTGCAGCAATCCCTATCCTGTATTCTGAGGTAACAGTGGCTCGTTAAGAGCCCATCCACCCACCTCATGTTATCTCTTCTAAGAGAGATGAGTTGTTCAACATGTTTCTTGCTTGGTCTAAGTAGCCTCTTTGCAAGTCTACTTATAGTTGAATTTGTCCAGGCCCTATTCATCCCCTCCCGTATCCATGTATTTACCACTGCTCTGGCATGTCCATAGGAGATCCCGAACACCGCTTCCAGGCCCACGAAAGGGGATTCTGAACCCACCCTGGCTAATTCATCTGCTCTCTCATTTCCATGGATACCTGAATGGCCAGGAACCCAGAACCGTGAATGTTTGTAAGCATTTTATATTAATTTCATTATTTTATTTTTAAAATCTATATTTGTTTAATTTTTAACTTAAAAATTGTGATCTATTTTATGTTTTCTAAATTTGTAATATTTATTTTTAATTAAGTGTTGTTGGTTTTTTCCTTCTAATTTTTATTATCTTTTGTTTTTAGGTCAAAGTTTTTATTGTATTTTAAATTATATATTTACATTAAAAAGGTTCAGTGGTAGAGACGACATGATGGTTAACTTCACCATCATTTCTTCCTTACTCTCTCTTAATAGTAGTTTTGGAAAAAAAAGTCTTTGGAGCTATAAAATATTAAAACTTTGACACCAATTAGTGGTTTGCCGAATTTGAACTAAAAATTAATTTTGTAGCAAAGTCAATAATGAATCATTATACAAATTTAAGTCAAACAGATTACCAAACTAATTGTATGCTCAAACATGTACAACATTACATCATTGCAAAGAACCTACCACGCATAATCTATGTAAACACTGAGAAAATGAAACGATGCTATTAGAACTGAATCAATGAGATCATTTTTTAAGTACACTATTAAATATTTTTTTTAGTACAAACTCTTGATTACAAACTAAATGACACAGTTATAGATAATATTTATCACTTTACATGACATATGGAGTTCACAAAAAATGAATTGTGTGTTTTACTTAGTATACAAAGTATACTGTAAGTTTGGAAATGGTAAAAAAATTTGACCTTCATTTTCATATTGTATGGTGTAAATGAAACTGAAAATGTGATTTTCAACATACCAACAATCTGTTATAATTTCCTATACTTAAGCAAGATGGCGCCCACAAAAATTAAGATAGGAATATGAAGTTTGGTATAATAAAACGAAGTTATGCTTACAAATGTAATTTTGAACCCTAACCTTCCAAAAAAAAGTGATAATCGTATAATTACAAGATTTGATAGGACTGAATCACCAACACTAGTGTCGCAAGTCGAGGCTACTTTACATATACATAGCTTCAAGGCCCACTAGGCTGAGACAATGACATGAACGAAGCAAGTGGAGACTATTAAATTATGAAGCCCGTTAGGGCCTAGCCGATCTCAGAAAATAGTGATAAACACAATTATGAGGTTCAGAAAACCTGTGTAACAACTGTTTCAAACAAACATACCGTGTTGAATAAGACCCCTCCATCTATCAATATAATTTATCATTTCCTACAAGACCCAAGGAACTAACTTTCGGGCATTACATCTGTTGAAAGTGACCTAGATTTTGCAAGGCCTCGAATAAACAGAGCATCTGAGAATGTTGAATGAATGCGAGCTGCAATTTATGAACATCACTGAATGGTAGTGCAAGAATTAGAAGATGATCTAGGGATTCCAAAAGGAGGACGGGTGTTCATTTCTCCTTATTTAAAAAAGTTGATGAGGCTTACTCATCCCTTTATAGAACCCCTAACTCAGCTCTATTTTGAAAGGTGGGTTTAGTACCACTACTACCAAACTGAAATTTGTATCTAATATAATGTGTTATAGGTTGAATAACAAACGAGATATGAACAAAAAACAGTTTTACATAGCAACATGATGACATTTTTATTTACATTTTTCTGAATTTCACTAGGGTTCTATATGACACACTATAGTCTCATATACCAAATACAATGTTTCTATCTTAAGTTTTGTAGCTGCTAACATGCTTACGTACAGACGATAACACAAAAAAGTCAGGAGTAAAATATTAAAATAACTAATTTGTAGAACAGATAAAAACTAGCTCAAATCTACTGTAATTTTAGCAGGTTTTTATCTATTCCACAATTATTTATTTTTATTTTAATCTTGCATTGGTATTTACACTTCCTAGACTATGTGCCTAATTCAGTGGCGGCTTACTCATAAGGACTCTCGGACGCCCCCCCCCCCCCCCAATGATAATATTATTTTAATAATGTAAATACCTATATGTATTTAATTCTGTGGAGATAAATGAATTATGAATTGCCGCTATGGATTTCACCATCATTTGTAGCGGAAGTTTTACAATATAAAATATTTGACGAATGTATTCTGGAGTTCGGACGGTGGCCAGAGCGTCCCAGTTTCATTGCATTTAGTCATATGGGGCAAGCAGCAGACAGAGCTGAAGGTGCCGTGACGTCATTTACACAGCGTGTAATGGGCTTCTAGGGCAGAGTCCGAAGCTGCGCGCGCAGACATCAGTCAGTGAAGCCACCATAAATTAGATGTTCCGCATTACTAAAAACCTTGTTTTCGATGGGCAAAATAAGTTGGCGCAACTGTTCTAAATAGTGTCTCGCCACTCACACGAGTTGTTTGTTTATGTTTTTAAGTTTAACCCTTTGTGATTGTGAATGTTAAGTAAATGATAACATGCCTTCCCTTACGTGTATAAAATAAAACAGAGCCCTCCCATTGCCCTTAACCATCGGCCGCTACTGGCCTAATTAAGTTTTTAATTTGATGCAACAAAGGAAAGTATGGGAAATTGCTTCCTTAAAAAATGCCTAACTTCAAATTTTCAAAAGTTCAAGAAACTTTAACTCCTAACGAGTGAAGTTTATCCAAAAATTATATCGAAGAAGAATAAAAAAGTGTTAAAGTTTGTTGTAAAAATAAAAAAATATACGAAATGTGGGTTCTGTAAGAAATTTTAAAGTTAACTGCCATATTGAAAAATAGTACCATTTCAAACTTTGAAAAATGAGTTTTTACGCACCATGAATAAGTAACGAAGGTCTCCCATTTAATGTTTCCATAGGATCAACATTAAAAAAACAACATTGAAGTATAAATTCAAGTGAAATAAAATCTTGGAACATGACCATCCAACAATACTTAAATGATTTTTATAAAATAACTTCCTGTTTCTAACATTAAATTATAACCTTTGCATATACATCCATAGCAGCGATATTATAACTACTGTTGGTTGCTACATAATCGACGCTTTCGATTATTGATCTACGAATAATCAATACCACAGGTGGAAAAACATGTCTACAAAATTCAAATACTTCAAACGCTTACTTTGGTTTATGTACTATAAGGGCAAAAGTATAAAAATCTAATTTTTTGTTTGTTTCGACTACTTCTCTTTTTAAATTTTGTATTTAACATTTTGCGTTGATAAACAAGACATGGATCTTAAGATGCACTGATAATCTGCTTCTCTCAAGTGCAGCACATCTAAAAGCAAAATAAAAGCTAAACAAAAGAAATTATACAAGCAGCTACTCATAAGCAACAGATAGGACAACACAGAACACAAGACAAAACAAGTATTATAAAGGTCTGTTTGATTGCTTAGCATGCATAGAACATTATATGTATGACTATTTAAATACAACATGAACTGGTCATTTGCTCTAAAAGAGTAGAGAAATCTTTTTTATTTACAAAGTTGTTTTATAAAAATATAAAATAATATGATAAAACAGTGTGAAAACTTTCATAAACACAAAAATGTATTCTAAATATAACAATTGGGTAAAAATAAATAAACATGTATCATAAAAGAAATAAACTTTTTTTTTTGCAAAATTAATATAAACCTTCCTTTCAAAAGTAAAAAAAAAAAAAAACAGTATATGTGCAGTTCATGTTTTCACCATAAAAATTGAAAATTAAAAAAAACGAAATTTACACACTATAGGAATTTGGAAGTTCCATATTCACTTCTAAAATGGTAACTAATAAAACATTTTTATTTCTTGGTATAACTACAAATTTACTTTAAGAATTCTAAAATACCTTGAAAATGCTGTAACTAGTGAAACCCTGGTCGGCAAGTTTCAATAAATTTGTGGTTATACCAAGAAATAAAAATGTTTTATTTATTAAAATGGAATACCACCAAGTACCTACGGTCCTTTGCATAAATAGTAAAATGGTAATTATTAAAGTGTTTCAAAGAAACAAATTTTAACATATTTCATCATATAAGTTACATAAGAATCTAATTTTTAACCGTTAAATTCAAATATAATTAATAATTAGATATATTATTGAGACTTACCGTCACAATAGTCTATATTTGTAGGTAGTTATATCACTACGGCCGTTTCGGCTATTCATCCATTTTCGAATGTTTTATGCTGGGTTTTCCCGTTGTCTTAGTTTAAAATGCATGCAGCATCATGTAATAAATGTTTAAAGAACTTGTGTGTTTGTTATGTGTTCGTAATTTGTGATTTTAAACTAAGACAACGGGAAAACCCAGCATAAAACACTCGAAAATGGATGAATAGCCGAAACGGCTGTAGTGATATAACTACCTACAAATATAGACTGTTGTGACGGTAAGTCTCATAAATATATCTAATTATTAATCAATAGTCGGAATGGCAAAAACAAATATGTATAATTAATAAATGAGATTTAGATAGCATTTTAACCATCGAGGTAAACTGTAAACATGACCCAGTTTAAATCATATTGATATAATACGATGCATGCATATTAATCGTTATATGAATCACTGTAGTTCGTACTAAAATATAACGATTTCAGTCGTAATATCGTATAAAAATAGTTCATATAAAAAATACTTGAATATGTTAATATAATAGATTAACCTAATCTATTATATTAGATTGATGAAAATAACAAGTTAGGTAAGGTTAAATCCTTTATATTTATTTTATATGAAACGAACATTCCTTACCAAATACTGCCATCATAAAATTCATATTTTACGACAAAGTAAAAATTTTACCAAAAGTTGTATTATGTATGCGTAATAAGACTGATCGATTATCAATACTTGTAGATTGTCTTCATTGTGCAATATCTAGAAACTAGTCATCTGTAATTATTACTTCAGTGACAGGAATTCCCTACACTTAACATAACCTACGTGTTTGGTACTTTGGATTTTAAATTATTACGGTGAAATAACGAACTGAGCACTAAAATAAAAATTTTCCTTTCCAATGGTTTCTACTGAATGAATTTCGCAAAATATTATATTTATTTTTACGATAGATGTTGTATTTATTTACAAAAATTTTATTCTGCCAAAACCATGCTTGTGTTTTTGTGATATTAGTATCCGGCCAGGTGTATTGCATTGCGACTGCTTTCTAAAACAATTTTCCACATCGCGGTAATTAAACACAGATTAGTAACTGATCGCCCCACCCAAATGTTAGTCAGTTCAATAGGCCAATTATATTGCAGGAACACTTTATTTTATTTTTTAAATTGATTTATAAAAATCTAAATTATTATGATTATAATAATAAAATGAACAATTATAATAGATATTTATCAGGGAATATTCAAATGATTAGGAATAAACGAATTTTTCAGGTACTATTTATTAGATTTTGTTATTTTAGTAAGTTTGGCAATCGCAAAAAATTCAATCTCTGTTTTTGGCCTCTGGAAACTGAAAAGTGTGTTTTTACATGCCATCTGTCATGTACGATAAAGGCCACACAATTAAGATAGGAATATGAAATTTGTTATAGGACATTATAATGTGTTCATATAGAAACCACATTGATATTTAAAAAAATCAAAGAAAAAAGTCAAAATTAACTTAATTTTTTATCACATCTCATATGTTATATTCAAGTTATAACACATTAAAAATTTGTAGATTTCAAATCTGCATGTATTGGTACCAACTTTACCTCTCTATGAACACAAATACGGAAGCTATTGTCAAAAATCTAATATAGAGTCTTGACCTTCCAAGAAAATGGGATATTCGCATAGTTACTGAGATCCAGCAGGGCAGAGTTACCAATGCAAGTGGAGACTCTTTCACATATATGTACATATTGAGGCCCGCAAGGGTCAAGATATTAATATGAGCAAAGTGAATTAAAACTTTTTAGGACCTAGATGATGTCAAGCATGCAGCGACATACTCAATATAAAAGATTCACGAAATTTTTCTAGATAACAAACTAGTCTAATATTGTATAAAACCAAGCTTACATACCAAATGTGAGATCAAAATTATGACTTCCATAGAGTTTACAAATACACACATTTATGTATGTAGGCCAATCAGAGGACAATTTATAGTCAGTCACATGTTTTGTTTTAATGAAGGATATTACAATTGCTAATATTTTCTAGCAGAAATTCATTAATAACAAAAGTCTTCAATCACCAACTCTATTTTAATAACACCTTAATAATACATGTGGTTGCAGTGTAAGCCAAAAGAGTGCACAATAACAGGACAAAAGTGATCCATGCGACCGTCTGTAATTTTACCACATCTAAATTATCTCTATAGAAAACGTATATTTTTAATATTTCGTTATTATATTTAAATATAAAAAGGAGGGAAAGGAGCACTTTACAAAGTTGAAGTACGTCAAAACAGACATTTTTAGTAATGAATTTTTGTTTGTTTGGATTTTAAGGTGAAAAATTATTGCGGTCATTATCACCCTTGTCATAATGAAATACTGGTGATTCATGAAGAAACAGTGAAACTGGTAAAAATAAAGAAAAAAAGTTTATATAATTCAAGATATCTGACCTATCCCCCATTGTTATTTTACTAAAAAAAAAGTTTTGAAATAGATATTGAGTTCAAATTTTGTAAGGAGATTTATTATGTTACGTTTACAAGTGTACCAAAAACTATGACTAAACTTTGTATATTTTCAAAATGGTAGTATTTAAAAATATTATTTCTTCAATTATTTAAAAAAGGATATAAATTTTGAAAACATTTACATGAGGAAAAAATATTTTCATTTTATGACAAAAAAAAAAATTGTTCTGTACATTAAAGGATAGATAATTGAGTTATCAACAAAAGAAACTAAACATTGATTTTCTTGGTAAGAGTAAAATTATTTTACCTAATATAAAGCAATTTATGGTTTGGTTTGATATTCAAATTTTTGAATCTTCAATCTAATACAATGAATAATTTATTCACAAGGTCTAAAGTAAACAAATCAAATTATCGGAATTCAAAAAGGTTTTGTTTTTAGGCTTAGCTTAGGTGTTTTAAACAATTACCAAGAAATTAATTTTTTCATTGATAATTCAGTTATCTTTGATCTACATAAAAAACACATTTTTGTTTTTGGATAAAAGAGGAAAATGTTTTGTCTCTTGTATATTTTATATAAAGGTAACAGTTTTCGAGATATTCAATGTTAATATTTTAAACGAACGTTATTTTGAAAATATGCAAAATAATACTTTCGTTTTTGGTCCACTTGTTAAACGTAAATGTGTGTACCAAATCTGAACTCATTATATAATTTATTTGGCAGAGTTGCAATTTTTTTTGTTTGTAAAAATGGCGGATAGACAAGCAAATTGAGCATTTTCTGACCAATGTTTACAGTTTACATGAACTTTTTTCTTGGTTTACAATGAAATTCTGAATTTTTGTGTGAATCCCTCTGTATATTTCTGTATACTTCTGTATATTTCCAACTCTTACTAATTGGAAGGAAGAAGCCACTTTCCGAGAAAAATAATTTCTGTACTAGAAATTATCCATTAAATTGCTTGTTATCCATAGATTTGAAGTGATGTAACTCTAAATAAAGTCAAAGACAATTATCTGATTACAAAACATTTCTTAAGAATTGTTTAAACTCTACTGACCACTTGCAGTTAATAACAGGAACCCACACCTAATTAATCAAGCTTAACATCAGTTGCTTTCTGCTACATTTTACAATTACAGAAAAAGAAAAGTTAAAATACTTATGTAGCTTTAGTACAATTTCTTTAAAATGTTTACATATTAAATATCCCAAAATATGTTTACATATTAAATATCCCAAAATATGTTTACATATTAAATATCCCAAAATATGTTTACATATTAAATATCCCAAAATATGTTTAAATATTAAAGCTCGTACTCACAATAGTGAGCCCTTGAGGTTATGTGGCAATTATTATAGAAATAAACCTTTCTGCGTGTTTATAAAAAGAACTATTAAGTAAGTTAACCGTTTCACACATTCCTAAAGTCACAATGCCATGGCTCAATCAAAACAAATTTTAATATATGAGGAATGCAATAAAAATGACCACAATTATTCTGAATTAGTCTGTTAAATCAAATAATTATTCCTGACAGGTTCATTTTTTTGCTTAGAGACAATAAAGAACAAAAAGTGTGATGAAATTATATATATATATATATATTTTTAGAGAACCGCTTCTGAAGGTTTTAATGCTTCAACAAACGTTAGGCAAAACGCAAATGTACAAGTGATATTCACATTTCAAATGAAGTGAAATTTCAATTGAAGACCAACCGGGATACACACGACCTACAAGAAACCAGAATGGTAAAACTTTTTTAATAGTTTCCTAAATTGTTGAAAATCATTAAAGGATTATTGATGATACTTCTGATTGGTATGTCTAGGATTTCATGTCAGTGAACGATATTTTCTGCAAAATTAGTGCCCCGTTTGCTGACAGAAGATAAATAAAACAAACGTTTCAAAGTTTTTCATGATTTGAAGAAACAAATTCAAAATGACTTACCGTTTCATTCTAAAGTTGTGACAGAAGTTGGGTTGGCAGTTAGTCGCAGACACAAAACAAGCTTAAACCATGTTGATTTATTATTTTTGTTGTTGTTGTCCACTGGGAATTTGTTTCTCGTGGACAAACAGTGAATCAATAGTTTTTGGTGAAAAACAACATGGCGATTGTCCTACATGCAGTGAACTAAGCTCTACATAATTGTTTTTTATTTACTCTTATAAAACATGACAAGGGAAACATTTCATTGGTGGCGAAGAAGCGAAATCAAAAACGTTGGAAGCTCTAATAACATCAATGCAGAGAATTCCAGAATTGTTTTCAGTGGATTAACCATTAAGACAAGTGTACTGACAAAGATAATAGAAGGTTGCAGAAAAGAGTACCTAAAGAATTGTAGAGAAATAGAATACAACTTTTTTAAACATCATCTTGGTTATTTTTATGTGCCCCTCCCTCATAAGCATATATATGTAAATATAACAATAAAATTCAAAATCATTGACACCATATTTTTTAAACATAAATATATTTAGCACAGAACACTCTTTAACTAAAATCTATCTTCCATTTCATTCCTAATGCACACAAGTAGACAATACACATTACATATTTTATATACATATTTATTCTTTATACATATTCATGTTTATGTACACATGAATGATAATATCATAAAAGTCAAACAAATGCAAATCTCCTTTAGAATTCTTGTGCACAAAAATTAAAAACCCTCATACACACACACTCCCAATCATAATAATCTATTTATAAATTATTTATCATGAAACATATTTATATTTCTAAAAGATCAATAAGAAAGATGTCAAGCTTATCTCACAAAATGATAAGTTACCAGTATATCAGCTTGTAACAACATATTTATTTTAAATCTTTTCCAAACAGCTTCATCAAACAGACCTTAAAATACCTTTAACAACAACCAATAATCACCTTTCAGGAACTTGCTGATCTCCTATCTCTTTATCAGCTGAATTCTGCAAACATTAGCAATCATGGTTTAATCCACAATAAGCTCAATCACAGGCTTATAAACAAATGTACAAATTAAATACAAAACATAGGGTTTGGTAAAATATTTACATATATTTTATTATTTCAGATTCTAGATGACATAGGAAGTGTTCGACGTGACGTGGGAAAGATCTTTACTACAGTTATTCACACATCATGACAAAATCATGGTTCTTTATACAGAATATTCTAAAAAATAATAAAATCTTAGTATAACGCAAACTTATACTATTTTAACACTCTAAGCGTAATAAAACATTTTTATCTTTAATAGAGACTGAATTATATTAAATGTTTAAACTTTACGATGAAAGTACTCTATTTGTATTCAAAGTAAAAATGTATTCAATTTTGGATTTTTTATTTGTTATTTAAAGACAAAAAAACCTCTGAGCAATCATTGCCTTATAAAGAAAGAAAAGAGTATAAAATAAAGATATATTAGCCCTCAAAAATTCTAAACATTTTTGAGCATTCATTAGCTGCTCTTTATTCACACTAACAAATCCCTGAATAAAATTTACAAACAGTAAATAAAGGTGAATTCTGTGTTTTGGTCCAATTTAAAAGAACCATTTAAAAATTCAAATTGATGATACTAGCTTATCACTTAATTTACTATTCTTCTTCTTCTTGTTCATAGAAACAAACATAAAATAAAGACCTTCTCGCTCTCGAATACTCTAATATCGTCAGAGTCAGAAGAGAACAACAGTTGGTCAAGAGAGATCTGATAGGAAAGGTTAAAGATTGATATCTAACTAAAGACTACATGAAAAAAGGTGTAGATTCAGTTAGGGTGACTCGGGATTGGCATGCCCATACTCATTATAATGAACCCTTGCAGACACCCCACTTGCATTACAACGAATTTACTCTAAAAAAAAATTTATGGTAAAAATTATTTCACCTTAAGAAAGATGTTTATCTAAGCTATCTACATAATTTTACTCAATTTCACTTCTTACGTACAGGATGTATTCGTTTCCATGTTCATCAATAAAAACATTGCACAAGGGTAAGTATAAATATAACAACATAGTTTATAGTTGATTTTAACCAACATACTGTTTATTACAAAACTAATTGTGTAATAAACCATTGTAGATTATAACAGAAGTTTTTCTTTTTTCTCATAACATATTGTTTAACTTCCACAAAGTAATAGTGTCAAATTTTCAAAATAATACTGTTAATTGATATAATTCATAAATAAATATATTTCATATTCCACATCTAATTATAGCAACATTTCCCCCACATTCACAGTTGACATTAGCTATGTTCACAAATTAATAACATTTACACATTACAATATTGAAACTAAGTACACAACGATCATACAACTATTGAAAATTAAATTATACGTAATCTCTCATATGATATGTGCATTTTAATTTTTAATAATTGTGTTACTTTAATTACATTGCTTAACATTAGTTAAGTCTAATGAAAACAGAGGAGTACATAACATACAGCAAACCACCATCAACTATGCTCGAACTTGTGTAACATTTCACTAGTTCAAACTGTGGTGAGGTAAGCAACCAAGCTGGTTCTTTAATAGTCATATAATCAATGTGTACTTAGGTACTAATAAATATGTATGTGTAGGTATAAATAATATGTGTTGTAATATGAAATGTGTAAAGACAAACATAGCTAGCCTGAAGATGCCAACATAGCTGTGTGAAACATGTCACTATAATTAGACATAGAACATAGATGTTATAGACTCGATAAGGTAATTTATTAATTATTAAAATAGTTTGTTCACAGCACATTTTGTGTTTAAGATAAAAAATCTAATGCAAATTTAACCTTTACTACTGTTGCAGAATTATACTTACTTCTAAAATATAAACAAATAACTTTCAACTTTGTTTTATGATTTAATTAATACCCTCCATGAAGTTTAGTCACATTCTGTAAATATTACTCACATAGCTTATTCGGATATTTGTCATTTATTGAGTATACAAAAACTAATACACAGTTTCAAGAGAGTATGAATCAACTTCTGTTATCAGGTAACACCTACAAACAAAACAAACACGATGAGGCCAACATATTCAAGTATTTTAGGGCTATCTTGGAAATATCCTAGGAAACATGTCACTTGATAATGAAAGTTGATCTATATTCTCAAAACTTTGTGTCTTGGTTTTTACATACAAATTATGACAGATCTCAGAATAAGCTATATCAATAATATGAACAATCAATCATTTCAAATAACTTTAAAATCAGAATTCTGTGGATTATTTAGTTAAACATCTTTTCAAAGGTTGGTACATTCATTTTTATCTTGCTGACAAAAAGAGTAATTACATTATGAAGATAAGCAATGTAATTAGTTATAATTCAGATTCTATTCAAGATTAGAACAAATTTGTTTAGCCTATAGATGGAGTTTTATGACTACCTGGAAATATTAAAATAAATTAAATTTACTTATTTCTCTGTATAAAGGACTACAATTTCATTCTGTAAACAGCTATAGTAAAGGTGTTCCTAATACCAGTTCGAACTAGTCAGATGGTGATATAATAATAAAATATATTATATAATATTTTTTGTGAAATCCTGTATACAGAGTGATTCAGTGAGAAATGGCAATAACTGATAGATAAGTTCAAATGGTCTAAATAACAAAAGTTACATAGATTATGTGTTCAGAAATGCTTTGTAAATCTTAGTCTGTTTCTTCCCTTCTTAAAAAAATAATTTTTATAAGACAATTAAATATTTAGTCCAAATTTTGGACACAGTTTTGAACCTTGACTTTAAAATACATATTTTGTACACTATAATGTTGATCAATTGAAGTTTTGCTGAATTACTAAAACTAGTGGTTTAGAAACAAATTGACAAGAGACAAATCATGTTATCCTTTTAACAGTGAAATGAGTAACAATTGTGATAAACTCAATCACTAAGTAAAGGAAAACACAGAAATTTACACAACAAACACTTTAATTTGAAGAAGACAATGTTTCTATGCTTAAATCATAATCTTTAGTTGTTTACAATTTGAGTTAAATATAAACAAGATGATGACTTAGGCCATGAAACGTCTTCTTTAAATTAAAAGGCTATTGTGGAAAGTTGAGACTTTTTTTTTTTATTTGTTACAAGTTTAAAAAAAAAACAGAAAAGAAAAACTAATTCTAGATAACTGACTAAGACTGGAGTGGGGGGGGGGGGTTTAATAATCTAATTTTATCCTTAGCAAATCATTAGGTAAACATTGTCTACCTTCCAAGTGGAGATACATGCTGAGGAACTATGAACGAGAGAAACCTTAGCAAAATCTCAATGGCGCAAAGATTTAGATTATATCAGAGTCGCTCTCAAGGCTCCGAGTTTGTACACTTGAGTAAAGGTTGGTCTGGAAATGTCTGCAAATCAGCTTGTAAAAACAACAGTTTTCTTGATGTGGGTGTTTGGACAGAAGGTAATTCTGGTAAATGAAGAAGCACATAGTTTTGTAAGAAAAAAGTGTTTTAGGGCGTATTGACGGGAGTACCGGTATCTATTATAAAGCCTGGAAATAGGATCAAAAATCCGCTTATTGGAACATCCAGGGTCGGAATATCAAAAGGTTCATTGCTTTTTCTAGCAAAAGAGCAATTAACAATACTTACAAGAAAGAATTAATATTAATAAAGATCCTTTCCCCTGGACACTACTCAATGAACTTAGCACCTTAAAACACAAGGTCAACAGCTTAACAACAATGTGCCAGCTTAATAACAGCTGGCTATATGCATGTAAGACTCTAGTTTACAAAAGACTTTTATGTCTTGGCAACACATTCTCCACAGCTGTAGAGATTAAGTAAACAGCCTTCAGAATGATATAAGCTTTGTAAGGAGCTTGGGCCTTGACTGCGAATAATATTATTAGAGTAGCGACAAAATATTGTTTTTTCATTCCCCACTACTCGTTTTGCGACTGAAGCTACCCTGAGGTAGTCACACCTGATTGTCATATCAGAAATAAAATGGAATAAATTCCCAAGAAGCCACAGAACCAATGACAACAACGAAATATATAAAAAATAATTTAAACTAACCTAATTTGTCTTTTTCATCAACAACAGGTTAAGTTAGGCAATGATCTATTTATATAAATATAATTAAATATTACTTAGATGAAATACTGCTTATATACGATATAAAATTATCAAAATTGTCATATTTTAATAGAAACTACAATATATAACATTCAATGTGCATGCGTCATATAATACACATGGTGGGGACTAGTAAAAAAGATTTACTAAATCCAACTGGGTCATAAAAATTCCTCAAACCCTAGTATATAATACAAAATAAATAACTGACTAGGATCTCTCCCATGAAATGTAGCGTTTTGGAATCTCCAACTTAATTAACAAAAATCCTTCATAACTTAAAATTTCTAAAATGTCACTAACTGAGGGTAATATTGAACATTCATTATTACGATTCAATAGAGGCAAAAAAGATGTTTTATTTCCCCCAATTAGTGATATTTACAAAAAAATTGAAAATCACGTAAGATTGCTCACGTGTCTTATCTAATATTCCAAAACTGTAGGAGCTCTAGAAAATTTAAGGGTGTCGTAGCCAATTATCAAATTATTCTTTTAACAACTCTATTATTATTTGACTTACAATAAAAATAAAGAAATTATTGTGTTCTTTATTGACAGGAAGCAATTTTGTCTCTTAAAAATTAATAATAGAGTCTGTGGTTTATGATATGTTTTCATCATCCAAAATTTTCATGTGGGCACCATTCGAATGGTTTTATTTGTTAGACAATATTAAAAAACAACCAAACCTATTTATAAAATTTGGACACAAGTTTCTGTTAGAATTGTATTTACAGAAATACCTCAAATAGGGAGATATTCAAATAAAGCATTTCCAGACACATGTTCTTTTTGTTTATTTAGATTCTAAACATACATGCTGTCACTTTCCCCTGAATCCCAACTGTATATAGATTTCAGTTTATCTATAAAGTTAAATATGTATTACAAATATTATACAAAGACAGATTTAGAAAAAAACATAAGCCAACCAAATAGTATAAAGAAGCACTTAGCCAAAAAAGTATGTAAATAAATAAGTAATGTTATATAAAACAAATGTTGCAAAGATGTTTACTATTTACATTGATTATATAGGATGTATGTATTAAAAAATATGAACTTATACTAGGATATGACAAAATTTGAGAAAAAATTATGATTACCAATCAATGTACCACCACCAATCAATTTTTATGAGACCCACCACTAATATATCTGTAGGTGGGATGTCTATGTTTGTCCTCTTAGATCTAAAAAACTATTGAACCAATTTTAATGAGAATTGGAACCATCATAGTTTCCACTCAGAAGGTTTTAAAGTTGAGTTTTTTTTCTCGATATCTAAATCAGAAGTTGAGTTATGACAATGAAAAGTTTTTCTTATATATTTTTTCCATAAGGAAATGGTTGATCTTTGTTCACGGTAATCACAGCACATCTACTCGAGCGATTTGAATAAAACTTTACACGCTTATAGTAGTATATATTAGTTACCTTTATTAGTAGTCAGAGCAATTCTTTTAAAAAAATTTTTTTTTTAGAAACACTACAGCGCTGTTTCGCCGTTCACAGCCGGCTTCGTCAGATGTAGGCTTAACACTTAAATAAAACACATAACGACACTGAACACACACTATAACACGACACAAAAAACAATATAAAATCTATCTGAGGTTAACTCTTCGTCAAATGTCATACAATCTTTATACAAACACAGCTGACATTGAGAATCCATTATCAACCTTCACTTCAAAAAGACAGAAACTATGCTGCGGCTACGCCAGTATGAAGATTGTATGACATTTGACGAAGAGTTAACCTCAGATAGATTTTATATTGTTTTTTGTGTCATGTTATTGTGTGTGTTCAATGTCGTTGTGTTTTATTTAAGTGTTAAGCCTACACCTGACGAAGCCGGCTGTGAACAGCGAAACAGCGCTATTTACAAAAAAATAATTGCTCTGACTACTAATAAAGGTAACTAATATACATCTACTATTCTTCACCTCTTTTCCATACCATCAAAACTTACCTAACCTTACCCCCATATTATTATAACCTTAAATGTACCTTTACATTTACACAAGCCGGCTTCGTCAGGTGTAGGCTTAACACTTAAATAAAACACATAACGACACTGAACACACACAATAACATGACACAAAAAACAAGTTAAAATCTATCTGAGGTTAACTCTTCGTCAAATGTCATACAATCTTTATACTGGCGTGGCCGCAGCATAGTTTCTGTGTTTCTGAACGGAGACTGAAGTGAAGGTTGATAATGGATTCTCAATGTCAGCTGTGTTTGTTTAAAGATCAGACATTAGGTAGTATTTTTGAAAACGGTTTTAGACTTTGTTTCTTAATGATATCTTACAAAGAAACCGAGTTATTAGAATAAATATAAATCTATGGCAGTCAACGTTCGTGTATGAACTGTAATAAATCACGAATCAGTCGGTAACTATTCTGTGTTTGTACAAACTAATATGTACCTAAGAAAAATTTGATTTTTAAAATTCAGTGCAAGAGTATCACGAGTTCTTCCAATTTTCTTCACTATTTCAGACTGAACAGATTCTTAAACAGTTGGTAAGTATTAATTCAATACTAGTAAATCTCTTAGTTCTCAGAAAGCTATAATAATAATATTTTAACAAACAAATTTAGTTACTATGGTAACCAATATAATAATAGGCCAACTCATAACAGCTGATTAAGTCAGCTTTAATAGTTAGTTCAACACAAAGTAAGATAGGCCTTTCCTAGACCAGTGTGGAACATTTTACTTATTAACAGTTGATTAAGTCCATCAGCTATAATAATTACAGAGAGATAGGTTACGCTTAAGTCTAGATCAGTGTGAAACATTTTGGAAAGTGTTTTAAACTTAATTTAATTTTTTTTTAACTAATTTAGTTACCATAGCAAACAATATAAATAATACACACTTAAAGTAGGTTATTTACGTCCATCAACTTTAACAAAAAGCTAGGTTAGGCCGAGCCTAGACCAATATATAACATTTAGAAATGTGTTTTTAAATTATTTTAGCCTAAAATGTTTAAAACTATTAAAATCTGAATCTATGAATAGACCTTTAAAACTTTAGTGTTTTCACTTCCATTGCGTGATCTTAAGGACACCCGATTTATTTGTTTTGTTCACATTAATATTGGAAACTACTGGGACGATTTTTATGAAATTTAATAGGGTTATAGTCCTTAAGGAGCAGGCTTACCACCACAGGTAACGGCAAGTACAGAATAAACCTTAGTTGTAGTTGTCTAAAATGTGGAATTAACCTAGTCCAGTCCATGCAATTATGTTTGCAACTTAAGGCCGCTGTACATAAAAACTGAAAACATGAGGCTATTCTTACTTTTGATTAAATTTCTGGATATAACCAAATTTACCGTCTTAAGTTCAATATATGCTATGGATTGTCTTTGATCACTATTTAAGGTACCAGGTTTGTGCAAAACGTTAAAGTTTATGGATAGATATTTGACTGATGTTTTCAGACAGGTGTTTAGAATGGCCAGCTAAATTAAGAATCTTTTAAATTGTGTTAAGAAATATTCACACTCACTGGCACAGCTCTATTGCAAGGAGTATAAATGACGATTCTACAGTTAAAGTTATTTTATAATGATATATTGTTTATATTACTTATATTTTATTCTGACATTTTTCATAATTTATAGTCAGACTCAATCATTGAAAATGTTTATTAAGCACAATAAATAATTTTGGTGACATAATACTAAAATAAACCTGGAAAAGATGAAAATAATAAAGCAATTTATATAACAATTATAGGCTTAAAGTCAAAATCAATGTATGGCACATTACCATCACTGCAAAGTATATAAAAATATAAAACCCTATATTTAGACATATAAAAACATTAAACATTATTCAAAATAACACTGCTACAATGATTGTCAAGTTGTTTGTGAAGCTTGTGTTTGAAGGACCTATGATAAAGGGTTAAAGCTTCGGTTAAACTTGTATAATTTTCATTTGGTTGTACAGGTTTTCAATGCTGATTAGTCTTAACGACATAAATATAAGCATTTAAGCAAAAAAAAAAAATAATAAAAAAAAATAAATAATAAATAAATAAAAAAATAAAATAAAAAATGTAACATTAACATTTTTTAAATTATTTCATACACAGAAATTTCTTATAGTAGAATTTGCTTTCTATCAATGTTAAAATACTTTAATTTGATTTTAGACCATTCATGGTTCACTATAAATTTTGAATGTTAACTCATAAATTTTAAGAGACTGCAACTAATATGTTTGATTTAGATCCTAAATTTATATCTAAATTGATAAAACCAATTTTGAGAAAATAAATATGTTAAATATTGCTCTTTTTCAGGTACCTAAAAATTGTACGTTATCTACAAAAAAGGAAAAAGAATAAAAATTTGCAGATATATCAGAAATAAACCCATTTACAGACCAAAATCTATAATGGTCGCCTTTTATCTGTAGTTTATTATACAGTGTGTTTCCGAAATCGTTCTAAAATTTCAGAACTAAATTATGAACAGGAAAAAAAATAAATCATTTTGATTTAATGGAAAATTATTTTTTTCTAAAAACTAATGTAAAACAAGATCTGTACAAAAGAAACTAAAGCGCTTTTCAAAGTGGTGGGTCTCATTCAAAACACATGCCTCTAAGCGTCAAACTGCCGGACTTTTTAAAATATTCATTGTGTTTGTCGTTAAAAATGAAAATAATTTGTCTCTTGCAATTATTAATTGAAAATTATTTTTGAGATTTAATATTAAAAAATTACAATAGCTGCTATTTTGAAATTAGGAAATGAAATCGGTTCATTATTTTTACAAATTGGGTCTTCTACGTAGCATGCAAAATTTCTTCTCCATATCATTTACAGTTAAAAATATATGAATTTTTTGTTAAAAACACAAAAATGGTGGCTACACAGGAAGCTAAGCATTTTAGGAAATATGTCTATATAAATTTTTTCACTGGTTTTGATGTGAGGAATAAGCTCCAGAAGTATTGCAAACATCTTGTATATATATAAAATTCACGACAAGTGTGACATTTCACTCTTGTTGTTGGAAGACATTTTGTTCACTTTAAATGAAAATAATATAAAAGACACGAATTCTATCCATTTCTCACCAATAATTCTAAACCAAATAAACTTCTAACAAGGCTGGTAATTACGTCATAAATAATAACATATAGGATGTTGATAATGCTCGTTATATCTAATATTATTATTTTTGGTAGGCTATTTAGATAAACATTTATAACAGTATGAAATGAATGTGGTCATAAAGAGAAATGATTTATTGATAACAATATTGATATTATTGATTGTGAGAAAATTAATGATCTTTCTCCTTTCAACTATCTTATCGACTTGGACAAACATCAATGTTCCCTGCTCCAATACTATGTCGGTCAGAAACCAACCATAAAGATTCTTTCTTGGATCACATAAACTTAACTTAAATTGACAGCCCTAATGGACTTACGGCTTTTCAGTAGTTAACACATTGACTTCCTGTTGCTGTTGTTCCACCACTGTCAACCACAGTTTGCTAACAATAGTATCTTCTCAAGTTATCTTACAATGCTGGGTCAACCAAATCAAATTTTGAGCCTACACTGGGATTGAACTCAGAACTTATCACTCGTGAAATGAAAGCACTAACCACTCGACCAGCTGGTGGCTCTTCTGGATCACATAACTGATCTAAATATATATTGTTTGACGAGTTTTGTTTTTAAAGTAATTTGAGTTTTGTTCATATTATTTTTATAGTTTGTTGTGATATACGTTCTCTCTCCCTCTTTGTAGTGTATTATCGTCTTATAAAAAAATGAAAGAAAAGAACATAAAATAAAGACACCTAACTCGTGAATACTCTAATAGTGTTAGGGTAGGAAAAGAAAAAGAGTTGGTCAAAAAAGACCTGATAGAAGAGATTTAACCCAAGATTACATGGGAAAAGATGTAGAAATGGTTCCATCAGGTTCTTCAGGCTTATATTTACTATAAATGAGAAATGAGCCCCTGAGGGTTCATTGTTCCTTTATCACTTGATAACAAGAGTTGATTCAAACTCTTGAAATGTCATATATCACTTGTATGCACAAAGAATGAAACATGTCCGAACAAACTAAACCAATAATTTTACAAGTGCTGCACTTTTTTTGGATACGAGGAATGTTCAGAAATTAACTTCAGATCAGTTGGTAAATTTAAGTTGGTTGTCATAACAACACATATTATTTGTTGTTGCAGTCAGTAATGATTAACTTTTAATCAGGCCTCTCTCGACCAACTCTTGTTCTTTTAGAGTATTCGAAGATTAAGGGTATTTAATTTATAAGCCGATGATGACTGCAAGATATTTTTCACCTTTAATCAACAAGGAAAAAAATCTTTTCACCAATTTACGAAGAGCTGTCAAGACCTCCATCAAAAACACCTATCATCATGGTGTTGAATTTATACCTGCTCCTCAATGCCTTTGTTGTTGTTTTGGTAAGCCGGTACTCTTCCAATACAAGGAAGGATTGGTGAAATCCAGGAGGTTGACCATTTTTATAAAACTCATTTCTGAATAAGTTTAGTCACAAATGCAAAGTTAAACATAATTTTTTATCCTCTCATCTTTTTATCTTTACTTTCCGTCTGTCCTTAAAATTTAAGAACAAAAACTCATTGTAGTTGAAATGATACCGAGTAATTCCTCTCTTATTTACCATGACTTCATCTTTAAAATTAATAAGTTGAACATTCCTGTATATGTTTTTTCTTAAACATATTGTAGTTTTTGTATGGTTCTTCATTCTAGAGCTTAGTTTCTGGATTAGACTCATAAATCTTTTTTTTCCCATCCATCATTTAAAAACAATGTACATTATTTATAAGAACTAACAAGGAAATCAAAACACACATTCATGCTGGATTTCGGTTTCTTCTGGTGAAAGGTATTAATTCCATTTCTGTAAACATTTTCTACATGCCCATATGTTCTGTTAAAATTTTATGGATGGAGAGTCAATTTGGGTTTATATGCCATCACTCTCAAAATCAGACGCTGATCAGAGCCCTTACCTTTTCTACATTTTTAAATGTTCTTGCTGTGACAGGCTTTCCACTGATGGTTCCTCATCAATTGATTCTTGTCCTTCCAAAAATGCTTTATGCCATTGACAGACCTGTGCATGAGATAATGTTTGGTGTCCAAAAACCTTCCTTAATTTTCCATAGGTCTCTGTTGCACTTTCATTAAGTTTGGCACAAAACTTTATTGCATAACATTGCTCAATATCTTTTTGCTTTAATTTCCTGATGGACTATAAAACACATTACTATAAAAATCACATTAAGTATGAATATTAATAGGCACTATAACATAGCGGTGACCTCACTAATCACTAGGTTCCAAGGTAATAATTATGAGCTGTTTTTGTATCCAGTGATGCCAAGTTGTATTGTATAATTCAAATGTAAGTCTTACAGTTATGAAAAACCAAGAAGAGTAACTTTTCTATTCTTTAAAAAAGAATTTGTTTCAAAATTTTGCAATACAGTAAAACCCTGTTTAGCCTATATGAAATAGTCAAGTAAAATTATGAAATAACTTTAGAAATCTTCGGGAGTGAAGGAAATATAAATCACGGAGAGAATTGGTTCGTAATAATCTTGAGATAAAACACACACAAAAAATACCAAAACTTGATTGTTATAAACATTAAATTTATTCACATAACAAAGAATTTTAAAAATTACCCAGAAATGGGTTTTCATATAATATGGTCATAAATAGGAAATGTTTACTGTTATAATTTTTCAAAAGAAATGCATATTTCCCAAAATATAGCCCATTAACACGTTAGCTGCTAAGGCCTAATACGATACTCTTGCCGTGAGTGCCACGATTACCAAATTATTTTTCCATTATTATTTTTGCATCTACCTATGTTACATAACATAAGGCAATAGTATTTACTAATTTTATTTACATTTATGCATATATAGTTCCGAGACCGATCGGATCGAAATGCAATTTTTCGGCTTTAATTTTAATCGTAGTATAACGTTTAGGTCCGATCGGACCGAGGTAATTTTCGTGTAAAAAAAAAAAAAAAATCTAAACGGGCTATTTCATTTCTTTATGTAGGCAAGCTCACTATTTTATTTGTCTAATATTTATTTTATAAATACATATATTCATTTCACAACTGTATTCTTTGTGAATTATTCATTACTAAAGCAAAATGTTTTTGTAAAATTTTTAATCGGTCCGATCGTGCCGACAAGAAAGTGAAAACATCCACTGATTTTAATATGATATTGAGTAACCATGGTAACGGTTATTAAAGCATACAATATACTATGTCTAACACACGTCTTTACCCAATCCAGAGAATACCAAAATATGCCGATAGGTTGCTGCACTATCGAACTGTGAGCCACAAAATAAAACATTACGTCAGTGACTTTATCGGTCCGATCGTGCCGTAACGCTGCATGTACAGTCACCTTAGTTTCGGTCCGATCGGACCGATATGGCAGCTAACGTGTTAAATTAAATTCAAAAGTAGGCAGAAAGTCTGAAAAATTTAAAGATGGTGTAAAATTAAAGTAAATAACCTTTTTCTTCTACGACTTTTGAAAAAGCAACATTTTTTTTTTCTCGAAAAACTGGTCAAAACTCTAAGGGAGAAAATGAATTCAGATTTTTGAAAACTTTTTCACAATCGCTTTTACTCTAATATTATTGGCCAGTTTTAAGGATTTTTCTGTAAAATGTCAGTTTTTTGAAAAGCTACAGAGGAAATTAAGTCTTTAACTTTGATTTTACACCTTCCTGAATTTTTCCCCCGTTTTTACCATTTTCCTTTCCCAATTTTTCAAGCAATTATACATTGAAAAAATAAAAGTTTTCTAAATAATGACATTCTAATGAATACAAATTTCTTATTTTTAGCCAAATTATACAAAAAACCTCTTCCAGGTCATTTAATTTACTCTTTGGTATGTGAATAAAATTCAAACAACAAATTTGAATTTTTTTCAGATTTTGTCTAGAAATTATTACGAAATGACAATTTACAATTTAAGTTTATCCCTCTCTTAAGTTTATTTCATTATCTTCTGAAGATTATCAAAATTTAAGCCCTTAAATGGATATTTTGACTGAACTACAAAAGGTTAAACTGATTTCGGAAAAGCAAAATACCTGATAAAGATTGATCTTTTAAAAATTGAGAATATACTAAACATTTAGGCACACTAGAGTAAAGAGAAAATACTACTGTAGGTCTATAACAATGTTGTTAGAATAAATTTTGTAAAAGAAATTAAACTTCTTCCAATGCATTTTAATTACTGCTATATTCTGTCACTTATTATTTAAAGAAGATATTAGTCAGGATAGAAAAGGACATAATTAAAAAGAAAAAAAAATTACCTTTGCATTAACATTATACAATTTACACTCATATTTTGAAAGATATATCAATGAAATGTCTGAGATTTCTTTTTTAAAGTCTGCGGTAAAACATGATGTAAGCGACACTAACTGATGGGGGGGGGGGGAAGGAGAAAGTATGAAATGTTCTAGCAGAATACAACTCATAACTGCACAACCGTTTTCCTGAATATGTTCTTAGAATTTGAATTTCTACCCTATTTCTCGTATTTTACTCTTTTTACTGTTGAATGCTTTTTTAAAATTATTAAGTAATAATTATTTATAATGTTACTAAATAACAAACTGAAATTCAGACAGTATTTAAAGGCCTATTATGATTTTTATTTCTTTAATTGAAAATATTTCTAATGGTATAGTGGTTGAAATTAGTCTTAAAGAGTTGGAGTTGTATAAATTTGATTTTTATAATCATTGAATTAAATCACCAAATAGAAAAAAACATGAATTTTCACAACAAATACTTGATTATCAACAACTCTCCAGGCAAGACATCTAGTGTGTATGCTCATAAAATTAAAACTACATAAAAATTATCATACAAATCAGGGCCGCTTTTCCCATTAGGCACGTGCCTAGGGCGCAAAGGATTTGAGGCGCCAAAATCTGAATACGAAAAAATTAGCAGAAAATAAAAGCGGAAATTTTTAAAAACAAAAATCACAGGATTATATTTATTGCCTGTCAACCATGAACCAACGCCCAGTGAGTGAGACTTGTATGCAATATTTTGTCTGTTGAGTATGGCAAAAGGCTACGAAGTACTAGTACAGCGCAGTGCTACGAGTCATAGGCTTTGTTTGCGGGTGCCGAGACACTGACCAACGCAACATCTAATATTTGGACCACCTATTATTCGCGTTTACTATTTAGTATTCCAGAGCCTCCGGTATGAGGGGCGCAATTGTTTGAAATGCCTAGGGCGCCAGTGAGGTTAAAAACAGCCCTGATACAAATACAATAATTATTTTATATAAGGTATCACTAATGAATTTAATAAAGTAAGAAATTGATTTAAGAGTTAAGAGATATGATTATTCCAATCGACTAGGACATTACTATGAGAAAGTAAATAAAAGAACAAAACTGTTAATGAAAATAATAGAACAAGAAATTATAAATAACCTAAACCAATGCCCGTATTTCCTTTTCCATTATTCAGTTGCCAAATTGTAAAACTTATAATTATACCACACCTTAAAATTAATCAACCTAAGGAGTAAAAACGTATTGTCCCTAGAAACAATTACAAACATTTATAAAATATGAATAATTTTAGATAATAAGTAAAGAGTTAATTTACCTCTCGACTAGATGTTGTTCCGTTTAAGTGTCCCACTGTAGATCCTCTATGTTCAGACACTGGTACACCGAGAAACTTTTCCAACTCATCATTTTCATTGGCCAAATCAAATTCTTCGTAATCCTGAAAACAATATAATTCAAGGAATTAGAACTTGCTTTTTAGGGTATACACAAGAGAAAGTAAAAAAAATAAAGAAAAATATCTCCTCTCTTAATCACATGACATAATTTAACCTAACATAACCTGTTCTATTATAAATTATAATATCATATCATCTGCTCACTGGAAATACTGTATCATTGTTAGCGGTTTGTGGTTATGTTTTAAAGTCAATTTAAAATGAAAGCTTCATCATTGTCAGATTGCCGCAAGAAAGAAATGCTAGCAATGTTACTTTCTCAATTCTAAAAAGGAGAAACCAGCAGAGATTATTCATAGATTACAACAGCAATACGAAGAAAGTTGTTTGAGCGGAAGCAAGTTCTACGAATGGATTGAATACTTTAAAAAAGCAGTATTTCTCTATGTGATGATCAATAGAAAAGTAGGGCTTTTGTTAAATAAAGTTGAAAGTGAGTTGAATATAAGCCATAGCTCAGCATAATCGATCATCCATGATTTTTTAAACTTTCAAAACGTCTGTAAATTTCACTTTATTTTTTACTCACATACACTCCTAAAAAATTATACATTAATTCACATTTCAGTCATATTTGTTTACGAGTGATTAAATTAACAGGGTATGATTGTATAATCTGAACTTGATACTATATTTTAGATGAACACTTTATATTTCATTTCACTGATCATTAAGCCTACATGAAATACATCTTATTAAAAGTAAAAAAATTAACGCTATAGACTTAATAAACAATGCTACAGACAGATAAGAGATTATAAATAATCAAATCAAAACCTGAAAATAATATGATTATAACAATAAAATTAAATAAATTGAAATGACAAAATATAAATATTAATCAAAACAATTATAATCAAATTAGAACGAATTAAGGTTTTCACTACTGAAATAAAACTATAAATCATTGACCCTTACAATGAATAGACCTTAATTAATTGTGAATTAAAATAAGATTAATTAAATAGTGATAATTACAGATAATGTTTTTATGAAGAGATAATGTTTGTGACCAAAAAAAAAGAAGAAAAAAGTTTAGCAAAAATATAGCCAGTTACTAGATTAACACGTTCGCTACCACAATGTTAAAAAAAAATCGTAACCACAGACTGCCGCCGCAATTTTGCTGCGGGCGTGTCCTACTTCTAGCCCAATGCCGCAGATCTGCGGCGGCTGGGCTCATTAAAATAGACTGCCGCCGCATATCTGCGGCGTTGATTTCTTGATACTAAATGAGAAATTTCTTCGCAACAGTCTATTTTGAAGGTTAGATCGTTTAGGCACGGTCTACAGGATAGTCCGCCACATATATGCGGCGCTTAGTCTGTAGCTAGGACTATCGCTGACGTCACTGGACATACTAATTTTGAACAAATTTTATTCGTGGTCTGTGGCGACGGTCACAACCATTAGGACCAGTCTACAGGGAAGTTCATGAATTTTTTCGTGGGCTGTGGGAGTGACCCGGCTGCCGCATATATGCGGCAGCTGGTAGCGAACGTGTTAAAGGGTAACAAACATTTATCGTATAATTTTAAACAAGTTAAATTTAAGCATTTCATGTTGGTAACAATTGCTGTGTATGTTGTTTGACTACTCTAGAACTTGAAACTTTGTTTGACAGACATTATCCCAGTTGAGGCATGGATGCAGACATGTTGAATTGGAAAACTAAATAGAGCCTGCTAACGAGTTAATGTCAAGTTTATTTTTCAACCTTACTAAAATATGAAAATGAGATCAGCAGACATTTCATATGGAAAACTACACTGAAGGAACTACAGATAAAGGTACAATGAGAAATTAGTGTCCATCTTAAATTTTATGACCATATGTGTGACCTCTTCATTCATAAATCTGCTTAGAAGACATTTTCCGCTGTCACAAAAAAGTACATGTTTTCTACGGTCAAGGGAAGGAGGTGAACCTTCAAAACTGACTAGGATTCTATGATAATGTAGTATACGGCTCAAATGTTGTTTGAACTCTTTGTAATCTATCTATATGGAAATGTTTTTCTCCTAAGGACCAAAAAATTCTTTTTGTGTTCAATTAGATTAATTAAATATATACGTAAAATTTTATCAATTAATGCATTTTATTGAAATTTAGTTACTCACTTCCAGTTAGAAATTAAATTGATTTTTTTTTTACTAATAGAGAGAAAATTAACAAAAATATCATTGTTTCAATTTTAAACATACACATTTTTTTCGCTCTTGCAGTAATGAAAAATGTCTGCCAACCAGATTTAAGGGCCATAAAAAGTTGACTCAATATGCTCACAAAATGTGAACTGGACACTAATTTGTTATCGGACCTAGGCAGGGCTTCAGTTTTACAGGTCTGCCTCCTTCCCTTAACCATGAGAAATATTTCCCTATCAGATTTTCATATTTTAGCAATGTTAAACAATATATACAAAAAATCTGAACTTGACACTAATTTCTTAGCAGACCCTATTAAGTCTTCAGATTCAGTGTATCTGGCAAATGAAGTTTCAAGTTCTAGACTAGTAAAATAACACACAGCAAATAGTAGTGAAACATTAATTTTTCGCAAGACTTGCTTAAACCTGTGTTAAAATTTTCTTTAATTGGTGGCAATATTTGAGCCTGACATTTTTTTGTCACCAAAATATGACTCTACTTATCTAACTAGCACGACTAAGGAAATAACCTAAGTTGTATCAAATTTAATAACTCTCACTCAAGTTGCTCTACTATGAGCTGTTGTAACTTGCTTTACTTTGTTTTATATGAAATCTTTAATTCTAATTGTTTATTAATTATTTAAATTTGATATTTACTGTTTCTAATCAAGGTTCTGACCCACTTCTGTACTTTGCAAGCCGGTGATTCATGCAACGTGAATGGAAGGATGCACTCTAATTAAAGTTTAGTCACACCTTTGAAAATCTTTTTAGTAATTATTATCAAACTTGTTAAAAATATCATACAGTTATTACTTCTGAGAGTTTTTTCTTAGTCTAAACAATGACATAAACTTATACAAATTACAAAAAGTTTCTGTACAATAATTTTGTTCTTTTATTGAAAGTGATTTAAAAAACGCCCATGACCAAATTTCTCCTCCCTGTCCAAATTCATTAAAAAAAAAAAAAAAAAAATTCTTTACCTTTACATGATGTACAATATACTACACTCACTCCAACATATTCAATCTTCTTCTTTCTAACACATTTTTATTAAAAACTTCTCACTGTTCTACCAACGCTACTTCTCGTACTGCTGGCGTCCTTCCGACTCTCTGCAACGAATCCAAGAAAACGGAACCTTTACCTCCACTCCCACCAGTTTTGTTGTAGACCAATGAGAGTCGGCCTTTTTCATTTATGACATCACTAAGTCTGTAGATTCCGTTTTCAATAGAATCGTGCATTTCTTGTAAGCACAACCCACACTCTTTTTGAATTGTTCAATTTTAATTTCTTTATTTTATCTTTTCAAATTTGTTTTGTCAAAAGTGTTTACATCTTGTAATTTCGAATGCTACTTATTTAATACTTTTCCAATTAATTATTAATGTGACTAATTATCATTAATACCCTAATTTATTTATTTACTTTTTATTTATTGGATGGGGAATGTCCCATGCTTACACAGTATATTTCACCTTCCGTGAATAGACAGGGGATGTTTAAAGCCTTCGAGTGATCATTATCCCTTTCTTAAGTGATAATCTGCAGTGAAGTTGTGCAGACCAATTTGAAGAAATCCATAACAAATTGAAAAATAATTATAACTGTAGCTTATATATCTCTAACGATATAACTTACAACCCATTTTAGGTTAGGTTTTATTTGTTTAGATCTTATAAAAAAGTGGTTGAAGTCACATCAATATAAAAATTCATATTATACTAATCAGACTTTTTTTTATTTATAAAATATTTTTTTGTTGAAATGTATCCCAGACTCCCCTATTATATATTTTTTTTTAGGGTGTTCCAAAAGTATATGATAATTTCCGTAATTTCTGAATGGACTGAAATAGAAAAATAAAACTTTGGGAATGGATAAATAGGACCTGCTTTTACAAAATTTCAACCCCAACTTCCCAGGGGGAGGAAGTCCTGAGAGGGGCAACTCAGTTTAATAAAAACTCAATTTAAAAAATATAAAGCAATACTAAACTTTCATGGAGATTCACTTAAGTATTATATAGGCCTACAATACTTATTTCTCTTAAATCACCTTCTTAATTCTAATGAAGGTTGATATGAAATAGACACAAAACTTTAAAAGCCTGAAGATAAACTAATTTGATAGCCTTTAAAGAGACTAGTAACACCAATTTTGTCCAAATTGGTCCCATAACTTGTTTTGTTTAGCTTGGGTTTTCCAAATGTTGATAACTTTCTCTTCCCTTAACAAGAGTAGATAAGATCCAAATTAATAGATTCCTGATAGTTTGTTTTGAAACTAATCTTACAGTGTTGTAATTTGCTAATGTAATTATGTCGCATTGTATCAGGTTCTATACTTTTGGAACATCCTATATATTTAATGTTTGTACACATATGTTTAAGCAATACAATGGAACATTTACTGTATTAGACAGCTGTGCAAACCAAACACCCTAGAATTAACAGTGTTTAGAATAATGTAAACCCAATATAACCAACTGAGAAAAATATGTTTACACACAAAATAAAGCTTGGAAACTTTGTACAAAAACTGATTCAAATTGGACACTAATCATGCGTTACCGTTAATTTTCATAAGTACCTGTCAGTATACATTTTATTTCCCAATACATATCACAACAGGACCATGTCAACACTAGGAAATTAACCAGAATTTTAAATAGGTAGAAGTTCAGCATACATAACATTTATTAAACACATTTTTCTGCTCAAGATTAATTGCCTATAAACCATACTTTAAAAAAATAAAAATAAAATTTAACCCTATTCACCAATTTAGCATAAAATTAGAAATAAAAGATTCAAATAGCCTATATATACACGGTGGCTATATATATATATCCCTACTTTTGATATGGTATTGTGAAAGGAGAGGACATGTTGGAGGAGCAGGAGTAGGGCTGTAATGATGCTGTAGTCTTGGAAGTTTCCGTTAGTGCCGCTATTAGTTGTCGCTATTACTTGGTCGAACGAGCAACGTATTTTTGCCGTCGAGACGTATTTTTCCGAAAACAAGTCTATCGTTACAGTGCAGTATGCGCTGCGTACCTGTTATAGAATTCCCCTCGAAAAACTGTTCCTGACCGAAAATATATTTTGTTATGGGTGGATAACTTCCGTGCATGTGGTAGTATTGTGCAAAAAAGAGCTGGCGCTCATAGGACCATCTGAACTTCAGAAAACATTGACAGTATAAGAAGATCGATTTTGCAGTCCCCTAAGCTTTCTGTTCGCAAGCATGTATCTGTCGTGACGCTTTCTAACTGCAATGTGCTTCGAATTCTCCATGAAGACTTTCATTTCCATCCATATAAGATGATTATCATTCATGAACTCACACAACAGGACTGGCAAAATCGACTACAGGCATGTGAAACTTTGATTCAAAACTTGCCTCGAGATGCATGTGTTTTGTTTAGTGACAAGGGACACTTTCACATTTCTGGAAGTGTGAACAAGCAGAATATGCGTTATTGAAAACCCTAGGGTAATTCATGAGAGGCCTCTACACAGTGACAGTTTGGTGTGTAATCAGCAGTGAAAGCATCATTGGGCCTTATTTCTTTGAGGAAAACAATCACGTTGTTAACATCAATTCTGAGCGGTATGATCCAACAATTTCTTGAACCACAAATTCAAAAGATTAATTTGGGACTAGGGTGGATTCAGCAGGATGGTGCTACGGCCCATTCTGCTAGAAATTCGATGGCTGTTTTGAGGGAAATGTTCCCAGGCGGTTCATCTTCCGGTACGGTGACATTCCATGGCCTGCACACTCGCCAAATTTAACTCCATGTGACTACTTTTTATGGGGACCAAGAGTAAGGTGTTTCAACATCGCCCCAATATCCTAGAAGCCTTGAAGTTGGCCGCATTCTGCAACAGATGTTTCGCAGAGTTATGCAGTACTTCAGAAACTGGCTACAGCAGTGTATTGGCAATGAGGGACATCACTTGAATGATATGTTTTTAAAAAACAAAGTTAAATTAACTTCCAGTAGTAACCTTTGTTAATTTTTAAATTAACTTCAAAGTTAGGGATACTGCCCCACACTGTAAAAGTAGGTTATATAAAGTCATTAATGTCTGGATAATTGCAATCATTGAAACAATTACAAATTAAGATCTTAAAAATATTGCAGAATCAATGTATTTGAGATTAATTTATAGAATACAATTTATAAAAGAATTATATGTATATTTTATATTGTATATTTTTAAAATGGTCATTAAAAATATTTAATGTTGAACATCTCGAAAACTGTTAACTTATCAAATCATAAACAAAGCACTAGAGCACTGTGGTGACAATATATACAGGTACACTTTCAAAAGTTTCTTACCACACTTGGGAATAAACAAAATAACAAAAAAAAAAAAACTTTATGTCAAAAGTAAAATGTTTGAGTCTTTGTTAAGATTCCCTCTGAAGATGACAAAAACTTTGTTGTTGTAATAGCTATAAGGGTCTAATAGGAATAAACATTTTACTTTTGACAAAAAGGTTTTTTTGTTATTTTGTTTATTCCCAAGTGTGGTAAGGGACTTTTGAAAGTGTACCTGTATTTATCAAAACATTTAAAAGAGTTGAAATATTTTCCTGTTTTAGCAAGAAACAAAACAGTATTTAAATTTTTTTTCATAGGTCAAAGGAATTATGAACAAAAAATTAAATTAGGGCCTACTTGAAAATTGTCTAAAACACCCTAAATTAACTTAAAAACAAAAAACTTTAAATTCTGACCATTAAAACATTTATTTCCAGTTAATTTGAGACCTTATGAATAAATTATATCATTGTGAATGAAGATTCAAAAATTGAAATAGGAATGAAATCCCTAAGAAATAGAAATACTATAATGGCTGTAATTGGTAAGAAATGTTCGTTTAATATGAAATATATAGAAGAATGTAACCTTACTATATAATTCAATTAGACATAAAGTAGAGTGTATATATGATATTACAACTATACATAACATAATGAACTAATATGATCCCCTACAATGGTCAATGCTCATGCGTAATAATGTGAAACATTAATCTTGATATTTGATGTACGATGGTTAAAATGAAACTAACTGCTTCATAACTTTATTAAATCCAAATTTCAAAATTCATAATTAGTACCATAGAAAAATATCGTTTCTTAACCTGACTTAAGGGACCATTTTGAAAGTAAATATTAGTTGTTCGACAGTTACACAAACTTTCGAAATCCTAATACTTATCATTTTTAATTTATACAATGAAAAAGTGAATATTATTGTTCCCTTTTAAGGTAAAATTTGAAGTTAATGAAAATTGATTTTTTTAAAAAATAGACATGATGATGTAGACCTATGCTGAAATTTTACCGGTAAAGAAATGACCTTAAAATATTTACTATTGATTAGTATAGGTCTACCAAAATCAACAACTGTGCTTTTCGTGAGTGAATGTAATTAAGTCACAATTTATGAAAAACAATTGCGACCCATTTCACTTATTAGGTTAGGCCTATTTATAATTGAAGAGACTATAATTACGTAACAACATTTTAAAAATTGATATGATATAAAATATAAATGATGTTGTTTAAAATGTTATTTTACTGTGTAATTAATACTATAGTATCGGTGTAAAAGTTTGTTTATATTGTCTAATATATATTTGAGCATAAAGTATAGATCAGTGAACAATATTTTGATCATAGATGAGTTATAATTTAATAATTATTTGATAAATTTAACTATACAAAAATTAATTTTATGAACTAATAAAGAAAACTGCTTTTTTCTTTTCTTTGTTTAATAGACTAATGAATCAAGTCAACATTGGATAAAATAATAGATAAGTTATATTTAAATTTTATTTTATAATCATGAGTAAGGAATGTTCACTTATACTCACTCCACAGTACGTATCTTCATTAAAAATTTGAGGAGGCAGTGGATGTTTCGAGTCCCTCGCATTACTATTTTGTTGCATGAATTCTTTATCTGCTTCTTTTCCTGGCTCTGTGATATCAATACAGTCGTAGCCAATGTTTTTACTATCAAGAATCATTATGACTCTTTGCTGCCGTTTTTTTACCTGTAACCAACGCATAAGAGCAGATTTATTAATTAGTACAAAATTATGATAGAACAATTTAATTTAATCAAGTAATAATTTTTTTAAAGTTGGATATTCAATTAATTTTAATAGTAGGCTTAAGCAGAATAATGCTAGTAGAGGATACTAAAAATAAGTGTTAAATAGTTTGCAATGGAAGGATAAAATCTATAAAATTTCAGTGTTCGTTAAGTTTTTTAAAACAAAATTGTGTTCGACTATCACCATTTATACACATTGGATGTTGGTAATAATAATGATACACATTTTGAAAAGAGTATTCATATCAGACCTGTCTCTCACACATTATGCAGAAAATGTTATTTTGAATACCAAGTAATGCAAACGCTCTTTACTATTTGCATTTGTCATTCCCAGTTTATATAGGGTAGCAAGATAGGAATAAATAATCATTATGTTGAATCTCTTAACGATATATTTCATTTTGTTAAACGTGGTTTCAAGATGCTACCTATACATTTAGAATATAGCATACTCAACCATACAAAAATATTGGAAACACATTATGCTGTCTTCAAACAAATGTTGAATTTAGGCCCCATGATGTGGGTAATGTATAATTTGAATATTCCCCATAGACCTACTATGACTTAATTTTGTTTTTGATGAAACCCAAAACTTTGTTATCCTCCTCTACTTTCTTCTTTTTGAACGAGAAACTAATCATAAGGTCGCCGCTTATAAGGAGGTGCTGTATAAGATACCACTGTTTATAATGCTTTAAAACACTAACGGTTATCGTAACCATTGTAAACACAAAACTGACATGATGGTAATGAAGGACATCAATAGACATAGGAAATTGAAAGGAGTATGAGCATTTTTCGAAAACCTGAATGCACTCAAAATATACACTATAGGCCCTACAAACTTTATCTGTATAGAGTGTCTGATGGGGACCGTTGGATATGGGTGTCTTAGTATTTTGTTCTAAGGCCTAGCCTATTGACTACTACCATAGAAATGAAATAAAAGAATTATTATCAGAATTCAATATAGACCTATTTGTTATTATTAAATATACTGTGATCGAAATTTGTATTTATATTCAATACGGTACTATTGTTGTAAATATTTGTTATAAGTAGGCTATTATTGTGACGACCTATTCTTTATGGTAAATAATATTTACTATTATTGTTATAAGCTTATATTTATTGCTGTTATTATTTAGGAAACAGTAGTCTATTATATTTTTACTAGTTATCATAAGCAGGTGTCTGTAGGTATAACAAAATTAAAATTAGAAACAAAGATCTATTGAAAATTATTGGAAGTTTATTGTAAAATTATTCAATAGTAATAGGCCTACTTATAACTTGAAGGAATTAATAGAGTATGGATATACATATGGTTGTTTCAGAACTAAATAATATCCATTTTTGCTAGAAGAAATCAGATATCTACAAAGCCTTCGATTAAATTACCTACACCCATCTAGTAAAAAAAAGTTGGAAACTCATAGGAGTTTGTGTGGCTGGTTTAGGGACTAACTTGCTAGGTTAGTTGTTTGGATGCAACAATACAGCGAACAGATTAGACTAAATTTTTACAGTCAACGAATAATAAATCTAATTTGGGCAATTATGTAATGTACCTCGCCCAGAAATGTAGTAAGAAAATTGTTGATATCATTTACTATCTACCTCATTTTTAAACAAATAGATATTTGATGTCGGAAGACCCTTTTGAAGTACCAAAATCCATTATTGAAGTCTAAAATAAGAAATATAGAAGTGAAAACTGGGCTCTATGTCATCTTACAGCTTAATATTATGATGTTCCATGATTTAAGATTTATAAGAAATAGGTTTGGGTAGGTGATTGCTTACTTTATAGTTAAGTAATAGATTTGATACTTTTAAAGGGTCTTCCGACATCAAATATGATCTATTTGTTCCAAAATAAGGTAGGTATTATAGTCCACTGCACGAAATCGGGCGGGTGGCTGAAAATGCAGTGTTGCCACATGGCTCGTGAAACAATCAGAACAGCCCGTATTTTGTACTAGCTTATAAGTTTCATTCACAAGAAAATTATACATTGAGTGTACTGCCTCTGTAATGAAGTTGCACTACCATTATACCCAATTTTTTCTTTCATTACTGATCGCAGATTATCAGAATTCGTAAACTCGCCTTTGTCATAAAATTCAAGCACTGTTCGCTTAACAACATCACAGTTAAAATCGTCTAGTTCAGTGAATTTTTTATTTTGTTTGTAAGTTTTCCTCGGTGATCTATAAACCTGTTTATTAGGCGGAGAGTTCTTATCTTCAGACACACACCGTTGAACTGATCTCAAGCTAACACCAGTCATCATTGACGCTACCATGTGACTGTCCTTAAAATTTACACTTTTTAAAAACTCCGGATCTGCTAGTTTTTTAACAAATTTGTAAACGTTGACAATAACTCCTTTAGTTTGGCTTTGAATGTCGTTCTTACACAAACTTTTAAGTCGGCGTTGTTTCACAGGAGTTTGCAGAAGACAGTCCATATTTGACATTTTTTTATAAATAAAGCCGTAACAAAAATAATGAAATATGTCCAGAAATTAACAGTTCATAACCCTTAAAAATATAATTTACATATTACCGCTATATATACACTGTACGATTACAAATTTATAGACTATTAAATATCAAACAAAAATAAAAATAATTAAAAAACAATTACGGAAACTTATAGCGAATGTACTGAGCAGCGACAGGCACGGACAGGCAATAGTCTGACGAGTAACGGTCTGACGCTCGAACTAGGCAACACTGGACGCTCAAGGTTGTCAATTAGTGCGTAGGGGTAAGCGACTTTCGACCATCCCTTGCTAGGCTGGTTACATATGTGACAATAGCGTTAAACAAGCCACATGCCCGATTTCGTGCAGTGGACTATAGTAAATGATTCCAAAAATTTTCTTTGCTAAATTTCAGGTCAAGGTATAATTACCCTAATAATTAGGGCATACCCTATAATACCCTATAATTAGGGCATAATTACCCTAATTTGATACAAAATCTTTTCAAACAAACTAACTCTTTGTAGTGTTGTAGCAACCAAAAATATAATTAAATTATTATTTCAAGTGAAAAATATACCATTTAGACTGGGAACTGAACCTAGGACCTTTGGGTTTATACGCCAATGTTTCTATTTGGTTTAGAAAAAAAAGAAAAAAATAAGTATAAACGTTAAAATCAATAAATCAAAAATCTAACTTTACAGCGGCTGTAGATGATGGTGTGGTGATATAAATGATCAACTTTATGAATATAAGTTATAAACAATACCTAATAGAAGCTAAAGCACAAATCATTAAACTATTTTTACTCCATTGTTTCAAGTGATAAGATGTGATAGGCAACCAATATTGAATTATGACCTGTATTGCCATTAGAAAACCTTATTAATGTTTAGCTTTCAGCCTACAGATAGGCAACCCAAACTATTCAAAAATTGATTAGCCTACCGTAGCTTCTAAATACTGAAATAACATGAAGTAACTTCATAGTAAGGAATCCATTCTACATTTAAACATTAGGATGGCTGAATTCTATAAAAAATTAGGTACCTATGTTCGTAAATTAGTCTAGCTCGTAAAAGAACAATATTAAATGGTAAATATCCTGTTGCGATTTAATATTGAAATTTAATGAAATTGTGTTTTAGATACCGGTAGCTCATTATTAAACAATTGGATCATCCTTTAGCTGGGAAAACCCTTTTCAAGTATCAAAATCCATTATTTCTGTTTAAAATAAACAATTTAAAAGTACAAAATACTAGGCTTATGAGGTTAAGGCATCTGTCTACATTTATTCCAATGGCAACGATGGTGAATATATTGAATGTCCATCACTCGATGTTTATGTTCATCCGCGCATTCTGGCCTGCTTAGACAATTATATATATATATATATATATATATATATATATATATATATATATTAGTTACATTATTAGGTCTAGCTAGGTCAATATAATATATAGGCCTACATATTGAGCTGCTGAGACCTATTTCACACGATTCTGAAATCATACAGCATAGGACTAATAATATCTACCTGTTAGAAGACAGTTAATGCGCATAATTCTAAAAACAAACTATTCTATTAGTTATGCATAACTTATGAAACCTAGATGCATAGGCTCATTGTGTATTCTGAACTTCAAACACAAACTTGTAAACTGCTTATTTTTGACAGAATATATTTGAAAAGGGTCTTCCTAGCTAACAGATTATCCAATTGTTTAATAATGAGGTGTGTAAAACATGATTTCATTAAATCGCACTATTAAATTTGGTGTGATCAGAAATAAGACTAAACATAATAGTTCGTTTAATGATGTAGGTCTACCTAGGAGTAATCATAAAAGGGTCTAGTAGAAAACAGTAAAAGCCTATCTTAATAACATGTTATTTAAACAAAATGATTTTGTCAGCAAGGCATTGTAATCCTTTAACCTAATTTATTAACTTTAATAGTCCAATACATTTTAATTGTTATAGCTTACAAGACAGTATTAAATCCTGAGTTGATATACAGGAAGTAAATAGCCTATACCAAAACAAAATTACTCAGATAAATTAAATTTTCTGGCTTGGTTCATCTCTGAATTTAGAAAGTGGTATGCAACTTGGCATTTATTCAAATCGTAGGCCTTACATTGTTCAAATTAAGAGATACATTTGTCATGAGTATGTATCTGAATTCAGAAGTTAATTAATTAGATATGGATCATGGTTGAGTCATCTACATGAGCCACCAACAAGGTTATAGCGAATGAGTAATGTCTACTGTAACTTAAAACCATAAAATTACCTCTTTATTTCCAGATATTCCTGAAATGTATACTTTGACTACCATGATGAATGGATGAGCTTCAACTCTCCTGTCACAATCGAAATAGAACCAGCTCAATTAAAAAAGGTACAGCAATTCTTTTTACAGAACCTACACTCGGCTTTCGGCAGCTGTCTTTGCTTTGCTCTAACTCTAAACTCTTTTCTCTAATGCACTCAGTGTTACCAATCCTATATGAAACGTAACAAAAAAACCAACAACTTTAAAATTTTTAATTAATTTTAATTTGCACATTTTTTTAAAAAGCTAAAATCATAACACATACAGTTATTTTAATTATGTATTGTTCTGTATAACATTTATTTGACCAAAAAATGTACTACATTTTAGTAGAACTGCAATATTAACTTTTTTCACTTAAAAATGAATTGATAATATGATACTATATACAATGTTGTTATTACAAAAGCCAATTTCATTGTTTTTATAGTTTATTTATTGAAGTTCTTTTATTTGAGACTCAGTGTTTGGTTACTCCAATATCTTCTTATTAATTTTTAACGTCAGAGTAGGTAAGATGAAGGAAAGGGAACATAAAATTAACGAAGAAAAGTCTAAATCCAGCTGGGATCTTGGGATTGTTAAGTTGTTACTCAATATAAGTGAACCCACGAGAGAGGAACATATATAACTATTTGTTGAGCATATTTAAAAATAATGATCCCATAGTTCCAAAAATGGTTTCTGTTTGAAACGAATTTTCTGTTTTTAATGTAGGACTTACAAAAGCCTTTCATAACTTAATTTGTGTAAATGGCGATTTGCTTATATCAATGCCAAATTGTGAATTGTAAATGAAAGCACATATGCATATAATAATTTATTTTTTTTATCAGTTTGCTTTTAGTTTATAAGAAATATAATTTGTATTACTCTAATTGACTACGTAGTTAGGCACTCCTATACCAAAATTCGACAAAACAAAATATCACTATACTTCATTCAGTGAGTGTTGAGACTTTGAGAGAGAAGCGCCGCCCACTAAGGCACTAATGTCAGGGTCAGGCCGATGCACAGGCGACCCTTATAGCCTAGCTAACGAGATTTCAGATTATTTTTTTATTTAATCATAAAAGTATTAATAACTTTGAAAAGATTCTTAAAACATTCTGTAAAAAGTGAACAGATAATATTATTTACTAAGCAATAAGAATCTGCTGTAATTAATTACACATAAGTTCAAAGTCTGAGTTAATCATTAATTAGTTCTTTGAAATAATTTTCAACAGTGGTAGCACTGCTTACACTCACAGTTACAAATGAACAGGTTTCATCTGAGCTGTGGAGTTTGGGTGCGCAGTGGGTCCAGGCGGCAGTGAGGTGGTGGGGGAGGCGGCCGCCTCATTCTGTGTCGGGTGTTGGTACTAACAACGATGTATGCAAGACCGCTGGATCGTGGACAGTAGTCGGCGCCGACTGTTTCCCCTACAATGCCTCTGTCCCCACGCGGCCTCGAACTACAAACTTACACCTCCCCTGCACGCGCTGCTTACAGTTCAGACGAAGCCTGTCCTTTATACACATGTTTTTTTTTTTTAATTTCGTAGAAGAGGCAAAACCTTCAAAAGACAAAGGAAGACAACAACCCTATCTTCCCAATAGTGTACTCACTAAAAACTACATTCTTGTTAGTTATCTATAGCTCAAGACAAGGATTCAGATAATGTATCGAAGATAAAATATCTTCCATGGTCATGTAAGATAATGTAAAAAGCAGATTTAAAAAAAAAATAAAATTTCGCAGGATATATTAAGATGAAAAAATTAATTGAACTGAAATAGTTGATAAAACTCTCTTCCAGGAAGCAGCACACTACACCATCACCAAATATCAATCTTCTTTACAGCCATTAAAAAAAGTCACCGAGACAATTTATCGATATAGATTTATTATTCAATAAAGTAGTCTTGATTCTTAATAGTTGTTGACTAACTTTCCGCTAGATGTCAGACGCGTTGAGAAATCTTGATTTGAACTGTAACAGTAGCTAGGAACTCTAAGAATTTTGTGAACGCATTCCCTGGAATATTAAATGAACACGGGGATTTTCGATGTTTGTGAATTTGAATGATTCAAATAACAGTATTCAAATAAAAATTCGATATAAGTGATTCTAAGAGTTTAATATTTATTAAATATACTTATTTATTTAATTTACATTTTTTAGGTTTTTTTTTTTAGTTTTAAAAAATGTAAACAACAATTCATATTTTTACCCTCTTTATAATTGAAACGACCCTAAATAATTTTCTTTATTCCTTGACTAGGGGCAATGTGTTGACGTGAGCTAATAACTAAAGTAAAACTAAACCAAAAGGTTCGCCATTTGATAAGGATTGATTAAAAAAAAAGAAAAGATTTTTGTCCTCAACTTCCTTTATTACAATAATTTCCATTTATATATAGGCTATATATTTTTACTTTACATAGTTTACAAACAAGGTTTTAAGTCTGTTTTCAACCTAGTTACAAAAATTAAGTTTTTTCTTGTACCAAACGGAATTTTTATGATATAGGGCGAAACAGGAAAGTTTAAAGATTCCCTCAATGTAATACTATAATAAAGAATACACATTATGCATAGACTTTCAAAGTCTTCCTAGAAAGACATGTTATTCGCCTACAACAGAAATCTGCTGAAAATACACTGTAAAGAAGGAGAGGGAGAAGGTGTAGTCCATGGGTTTATTTACTTTGGGAGTATTATAATTTTTTATAAAAATTAAATAATGTAAAAAAAAAAAATCAAGAAGGATATAAAAAAATTATAATAGCCTATATATTAATCAATCAACATAACTGAATTGTCTGACGCATTTACAAAGAATCACAAAAAAAATTATGGCCGTAAAATAAAAATTAAAGATTTTGTTATAACCATTTGACTGTTTATCAATGATAACAATAAATAAAAATTGCCTTTTAGTCCACCAATAAAATAGCTCATACAGTATTTGGATTGTTTTAGTCTACATGCTTGCAGATATCATATTAGGCCCTGTTTTCCTACACAGGCATTAAACAAGCCTACAAAATATTTGGGCTGTAAATGTAGTTAAAGGAAAATGTAATGGACCAAGAAATTAAATGTTCCGTTATTATAAAAATGTCCTTATGATGGTCTTTTTATTGGGATTGTTGTTCGTCGTTTGATGCTTGCGCACTTGCGCAGTGGGCGCCCAAACTGTGAATAGATTTTAATGAAGGGTGATTCAAAATTGGACGGAAATATTTCAGTATAAAAATAAGAAAAATAATTTAAATTGTCAGATATCAAGTCCCCCCCTCCCTATAAAATTAACCAACCGGGACATTTCATTTCATAGGTTGGCAGTACGAACAGCTGGTTAACAATTAAATTTTGCGTATTTGTATTTGATTGTTATTGATAAACTGAATCGATTATTTCAGAAACCAGTCAAGTGACAAAAGTATATTTTTGAGAAAACTAAACAAAACTGTCCTGTTACGTAAGTATATTTTTTAAAGAATTGAAGTAATTTTAACTTAAAAGTACCTATAATATGAAGTATTTTTTCACAAAAAATATTTTTTTACTTTAAGCCGTTTAAGAGAAATAAAAATTTAAAAAACTTACACATGACTGCTTTCTGAAATAAACAACAAAATTTTTTCGTATTATACTGTTAAATATTTTTTATAACAGGTTTTTATGGAGTTTTAAAAAATAATACCCACATTTTACACAATAGTAGTTTATTTAACAAGTAAGAAAGCAAAAAAACATGAAGAAATGTACTTTTTGTGTGAAAATGAACCATCGGTTAAAACATTAAAGAGTAGTGTCTGCTGCTACTGCTGTTTCTCCAGATTCATCCTTTTCAGAAATGGGCCATTCAAATATTTCATTATAGAAATCTTCGTATCCTACCAGGTACGGCTTGAGTTTGTTTAGGTCAACCATTTTCTTCTTGTTAATCGGAACCTACAAATAAATGGAGAAACGTAAGTCCCCAAAGAATAGGCTACGTAATGTAAAAATTACATTATTATAATAATTTTTATTATTAGATGGACTTTATTATTTTTTTAAAGTTTTAACTAAGATTAATATTGGTTAAAACATGTTTTAAGCCTGTCTGTTTGCTTACTCAAAGTTAAAAACAACAATACAGATTTAAGTAGGTTAGGTTAGGTGCATATTGTAGGATTAAAGAAAAAACAAAATGATTAAGGTAAGGGATGAACATTTGTTTTAACTTTTGCAAACAACTTTAAATAGGCCGTCTACTTTTAAATTGTACGAATATGAAAAGTTTCTCTTAAAAGCATGAGGAGGGTCATTGACGTTAACATTACCATCGTCGTTGGTTATCTCAGGCTCATTGACCTTTTTAGTCCTTCTTTTAATGTTAACTATCTCTAGCAAAGTTTGTAGGTAAGTATCCTGAAGATCTTTGCTTGCAAGCGAATAAAAGTTATGCCAAATGGCATCTATAGTAGTTTGATTTATTTCAGTACTACAATTAAAATTACACTTACAAGTTATACCAATTGGTTTGACAATCTGAGGAACAATATTGTTTTTATGGTTAACATATGCCTGCCCCTTTACTCTAGCAGTACGTATTATATTATCCTTGTACTTATCTTTATTGGTAACACCACGTCTTCTTTTAGGCTCGGGTCCTTCCCCTTCTGAATCTGACATGATTAGTTTTTGCTTATCACAGGCTTTAATAGCCTTAACACAAAATATTGCACAACTTACAACACCAAACACGCTTTCAACACGAAAGTAAAAACTAGGTTATGTGCAATAAAACAACAAAATTATTCAGGGAAGAACACAACATGTGGCTTGCAGTGCAATGCAGCCAACATGAGCGAGGAAACATTCCCTAGTGTTTATTACAGAAACCAGTCAAGCGACGTCACTTGACTGTTTTCTGAAATAAACGAAATATTCTCCCGTCCTTTTAACTGCATTAGAGCTGTGACATTTGACTGGTTTTTGCACTAAACGATGCGCCTACCTTTAATGTATATTATCCGATGTCTAACTCATTTTCGATTTTTTTGTCACTTGACTGGTTTCTGAAATAATCGATTCAACTGATGTAATACTAGAGAAAAATTTATTAAGGAAAATCAACTGAGACATTTAATTTCATAGGTTTGGAGTACTAACAGCTGATCAACAATTAAATTTTGCGTATTTGTATTTGGTTATTGTTTTAATCTTACTTGAGCGAATAAAATTGTAGGTATAACTGACCGACTAAAAATGCCTTTTAAATTTTAAAAGTAAAAATACGATGTAATTTTTGTTTGGCGGATAAACGGGGAAACTGGGCGTTTTTTACCTATGTGTATAAAATATGAACTAATTTCTTTGTTTCTCCGGTTCTCTGTGAATCGCTCTGTATTTAAATTGTAATACAGAAGTTATATTTTTATAAAACAGACCACTGTCGGTACATCAACATTTCTTTAATGTTCTTATATTTAAAGAAACAAACTATAAAATGTTACTGTTTACAAATCTTTAGCAAAATTAATATCTCAGGCATGTAGCCTACAACGAAGGATAGAATTCAATGGGGTTTAATAACTTCCCAGCTAGAGACAGGACATGTGATCCTGCCAACTAGGCGTGTCCTGGAGGACTATTAACACAACAAAGAGTGGTAAAATATACAACTACCTGAGATCATAAATTCCATTAATTTACTGCACTCTGCTTCCTTTAGAACAGTTTATTTTGTTTGTTTATATTTAAACTAGAAAGCTGAATAGCTGCAACTAGGTGCATTCTACATTCATTTAGTTTAATATTTGTTTGAGAGAATATGTTTTGTAAGAAAACATGTGCTTGTAATTAAATATTAACAAATACAGATCTTTTCAAAAACATGTAGTTACAATGAAATGCTATTATAAATATACAAAGTAAAATTAATTTTACTATTTAAAAGTAAGTAAAATTACTTACTACGATCTCCTGACTGATCGTGTTAATATAAAAACCAATTGAAATTCAGAAACATTTAATTAAAAACGACAAAATGGCGGCTATTTAAAACAATTTTTTGGTATTCATTATTCAACTTATAACACGCTAAATTACACAAAGGTTTGAATATTACAATTCTGCATGTAATAGTAAGAACCTCACCTCTCTACGATGACAATTAGCGATGTTATTGTCAAGATTGTAATTTCAAATCCTGATATTCCAAGAAAGTATGATATTTGTCTAGTTACGAGTCAACGACATAAGCGTAACGAGTGGCGGCTTTTTTATATATACACAGCTTGAGGCCTGTTAGGGTAGAGACACTGACACGAGCGAAGCGAGCAGATACGTTTTAATGTATATATATATATTAGAGTAAAAAGTGATATGAAAAATGACTTTCCATAAAAGGAAAAATAAAAAATAAACAGTCAAAAGGATTCATTACAAAAAACAGTCAAAAGGATTCATCACAAAGAGAGTCAAAAGGATTCATTACAAAAAATAGGTAAAATAACTCATTACAAAAAACAGTCAAAAGGATTATTACAAAAAAACATTCAAAAGAATTCATTACAAACAACAGTCAAAAGGATTCATTACAAAAAACAGTCAAAAGGATTCATTACAAAAAACAGTTAAAAGTATTCATTACAAAAAACAGTCAAAAATATTCATTACAAAAAATAGGTAAAAGAATTCATTACAAAAAAACAGTCAAAAGGATTCATTACAAAAAACAGTTAAAAGTATTCATTACAAAAAACAGTCAAAAATATTCATTACAAAAAATAGGTAAAAGAATTCATAACAAAAAAACAATCAAAAGGATTCATTACAAAAACAGTTAAAAGGATTCATTACAAAAAACAGTCAAAGGGATTCATTACAAAAAATAGGTAAAATAATTCGTTACAAAAAACAGTCAAAAGGATTCATTACAAAAAACAATCAAAAGGATTCATTACAAAAAACAAGTTAAAAGGATTCATTACAAAAAATAGGTAAATAATTCGTTACAAAAAAAAAACAGTCAAAAGGATTCATTACAAAAACAGTCAAAAGAATTTATTACAAAAAACAGTCATGATTCATTACAAAAAATAGGTAAAAGAATTCGTTACAAAAAACAGTCAAAAGGATTCATTACAAATAACATTCAAAAGGATTCATTAAAATAACAGTTAAAAGGATTCATTACAAAAACAGTCAAAAGGATTCATTACAAAAACAGTCAAAAGGATTCATTATTAAAAAAAAACCAGTTAGGATTCATTGCAAAAACAGTCAAAAGGATTCACTACAAAAAAGTCTTGTACCCAATATATATATAATCTTACTCTTTTGAAAGGAGTCCTTTATAATTATACATCACTTATTACTTTCTTACATATTAGCAGTGTAGTGAAAGTTATATAAAAATCGATGCCGGGTTTTTTGAGAATATATCCGTTTTGATGTCTTATCAGTTCAAAAAAATTTTTTTTTTTTTAATGATGGCGGTTTTATGTGCAGTGGTTTATAGACCAACCGATTTTAATCAAATTCGGCATTTGAGCTTGTTTCAGCCAGAACTTTTCCATAGAAAACATAAAATTACAATTTTCTCAAAATCGGTTTTAGCTATTTTGATCAAATTTTGCTCATTAGTAGTTTCCAAGGACCCTAAACCAAACTTACTGGTCGCCATCTCTCAAACATATCGGTTTATGTTATCGGTGAAAATCAAAACATCGGTTTATGATGAAAGATGTAATTTCTCAAAATCGGCTCTACAGATTTTGTTCAAATGCGAAGATTTAAATGCAAGTAGACAAATATTACGGTTGAGGAATAATAGTCGAAAAACAAAAATGAAATCTGACCCCCATTAAAAAGCTCGATTTGAATCATATATTTGGTGAGGACGGTTATGGCACAAGCAAACCAAGTTTAGGCCGTTATTTATAAATTACATTGTGGTCGCCTACGGATTAGTCTACTAATCCTCTAATTAGAGTAGGCTTTGGAATTCATTGCCGGAAAGTTTGAAAGGTATCAAGGATCATGTCCTGTTCAAAATAACTTTGGGTTGTTGGTTTTGCGATCGTTCTGAGTAGTTTTGGGTGCTTGAGTGGGTTTTGGTGTTTTGGAGAGTGTTCTTGACTGTAGGTGTGTTTGGGAGTGAGAAAATGATTTTTGTGTAGCGCAATTTACTTTGAGTAATTTTATACTTTGAAGATAAACGTGCTTATTTAAAATTTCTCAAGTTTAGTATATTTATTATGTTTTTAGAGGTAATTATTATTTTATAGTTTCTTACTTGTATAAAGTAATTAAATTATTAATTTTGATGTATTTTGTTATGTTTTAGAAGTATTTACAATTTATAGTTTCTTATTTGTTTATTATTTAATTTGAATGAGTAATTTTGATGTATTTTGTAATACTTTATTAGAGGTTAAGTGGAAGAGAGGACCTTATGGTCCTAACTTTGCCTAAAAAAAGAGATTATTATATTTAGTTATCATCAATTTAGGTATTTCTTACCTTAACTCTACTGTAGTTTCGGATGTATCACCCATCATCAGGAAAATAGAAACACAATTACAAACATACACCACTACACAAAACACATTTCACTCCGGTGCACATGCGGAATGTAGACGAGTTGTGTAATCGTGCATGTCCAACCGGTAAGTCGATACTGGGGTTAGCTCTGTCATCCTGAATCTCATCCCCAGTCGTTGAGGGTGGATCTTCTCGTTTCAATCTTCTCACAACTTCTTAATGAGTTAATTACCCTCATTGTACTTTTAATAGTAGCAAGGCGATCAATAGAGGGAACAGAAACTTGTTTATCGAAAACATATTTATCACCGTAACTATATGAGAATTATTCGTAGACCTAACAATGAATTGTATAAACGAGCACTAAGGAAGCCAGCTGAAGTTATACCATTTACAATTGGACCAAGGAATGAACTATCTGTGGAGCATGGAGTTTCAAAACCGAAGCAACTCCAAATACAAAATACTGTAAACAAAATGTGTACTCTAGTTTATTTATTAATTATATTTTATTTTTATCTACTTAAGTTTATATTGTAATATTTGGTTTTATGTAAAAAATGTCAATTTTAGAAGATAAACTTCCTATCTGTTTATATTAAATGTTGAGCTTGACTTATGAGAAAAAATATACAGTATAACAAACACACAGAACACAATTCTCATAAAAAAATACGCCTAAGTATTAGACGCGTTTCAACGACAAGGTCGTCCTCTTCAGTGGTACACGAGCTACACCAATCAAACTATAACTTATAAACCGTTATAAGCAGTGTAGCTCGTGTACCACTGAAGTGGAGACCTTGTCGTTGAAACGCGTCTGATACTTAGGCGTATTTTTTTATGAGAATTGTGTTCTGTGTGTTTGTTATACTGTTCCAATCTGTTCACTATTCTTTACATTAGAAGTTCATCTACACCAGTAATGGAAGTTCTGTTAGGAATAGTTACACTAGACTTCAGTATAATGGCAAGTTCAGCATCATACAGAAAGGAATACTTTGGAATGTGGAAAGGAATCCGTTGGCATAAAGGACACGACACCATACGTAAATTCAAGTCGTATAATTACGTAATTACTATGAGAAGTGCAATGACATCAGTAAAAAAAAAAAACCTAATGGACTACTGAAGTTATCATCCAAGAGAGAAAGGATATTGAATTGATAGAGACTGGTCTCCAATACTATATTGACGGATCTCGTACTAACTTCGGTGTAGGTACGGGAATATATGAGAAAACAACCAAGGAAAATATAAGTATAGCTTTGGGAAAATACGTAACTGGATTCCATGCAGAAGTCATTACAATACTGGAATGCGCACAACTTTGGCTAGCTAAAGGAAATACCAATGAGTATATCATTATCAGTTAGGACTTACACGAACATTACTCATCACTAGTATGGGATGGTCACCGAACCTTAATCAAGCTTCGCCCCAAAACCAGGTAAAACTCAGCTGGGATACCTGGTCACAGGGGAATTAAGGAAACGAAAATAAACTGGGACCAAAAGATCTTTCAAAGGCCCAGAGTACTTGAAACTTTTTTAAACACCCTGTACTTATATTTTCAAAGACGAAGTCCATGGTTCATTTCACTGTTTGATTGACAACCACTATTAATTTCGGTTTTGACGATAGGCGAGTGAGAAAGTTTGTGCAATATTTTTGTTGTAGTATGTAGCCAGAATGGACTATGGTGGTCGAACTGGTCGGCTAATAATTATTGCTTGTGTTCCATTATTACTTGAATTATTTAGGACAGTCATTATTCAACTGTCAGCAAATAGAATACTCGGCAAGCACATGATTCGTTGAGTTATGTTAAGAAGTCAATTTGTTTTGTTGTTTATTTTGTGTATCTGCTACTTTGTTGATCTGACCTTGTCACTAATATATGCAGAGCGTCAGTTGCACAAAATTAGTTGTAACAGGTTCATTCAGGTTATTATTAATGATTCAGTCTGTTATTGTCATTAGCTGAAGGTAGGACTTAAAATTCGAAAATTGATTGTTTACAATTTTAGCTTATTGACAGTTGAATTTATAGTGTAACAACAGCTGATTAAACGTTTGTGACTCACGTGAAAAAAAGGATAGATCGTCCAGTTGAAGGTACAGAAGAGGAAGGAGGAGTTGAAGAAAATAGAAAAGAAGAAGAAAGATAAGAGGAAAAACAAATAGAAGATGAAGAGGAACTAGAATAGTAGAAGTAGAAGAAGTAAAAGAGGAAGAAGAAATAGACGATCAAAAGGAAGTAGAAGTAGTAGAAGAGAAGTAGAAGAGAAGGAGAAGAAGAAGAAGAAGAAGAAGAAGAAGATGAAGAAGAAGAAGAAATATATAATCAAGAGGAAGTAGAAGTAGTAGAAGAGAAGGAGAAGGAAAAGGAGGAAGAGGAGAAGAAGAAGAAGAAGAGATTGAAGAAGGAGGAGAAATAGGAGAAGTGGAAGAAGACGACGTAGAGGAAGAAGAATAAGAAATAGGAGAAGAAAATAGAGAAGTAAATGAAAAATAAGAAGATGAAGAGGAGGAGGAAGAAGAAGAAGAAGAAGAAGAAGAAGAAGAAGAAAAAGGAGGAGGAAGAGGAAGAGGAGGAGGATCAGGAGGTGAAAAATGACCAGTAGAAGGAGAAGAGGAAGAAGAAGGAAATTGAGGAGAAGAAAATGGAGAAGTAGAAAAAGAAGAAGAAAGAGAAGAAAAAAAGGAGGAGAAATAGAAGATGAAGAAGAAGGGAAGGGGGGAGAAGAAATTAGAGAACTAGAAGAAGGAGAAAGAGGAAAAGAAGAAGAAAATGAGGAAGAAAAAGAAGATGAGGAAGAAAAATAAGATGAAATAGAAGTACAAGAGGAAGCAGAATAAGAGTAGGAGTAGATGAAGAGGAAGAAAAAAGGAGAAAAAAGGAGGAAAAAAGATGAGGATGTAGAATAAGAAGGGAAACCAGAAGTTAGAAAAAGAAGTGAGAGAAGAAGAAAAGAAGAAGAAGAGGAGAAAGAAGAAGTTGATTAAAAATGTTTTCAAATGTTAACAATTGAAATTAGATTGGCCACAGGTCAGATCCCTTTGAGAATTTATACAAATTATATCTTAGTCAATATACTTTATCGACCAAGGAGCCTCGTGTAACATTTCATGCTTAATATGTCATGTACAACATCTCTGAAAGGACCCACAAATACAACTTATTTAGGGTTTTATTAATGTCGATTAACAGTTAATAAAAAGTGTTCTCATAAGCTTAACATGGGAAATTAGATTGGCCACCGATTGGTTCAAGTTACGAATTTTTCACGTTCAATATTTCTATTCAATATTAGGTTTTTAGGTTAATTGTAGAGAAATTAAGTTTTTTATAACAGCTTTATAATTAGTTATTTAAAAAAATCTAAATCACATGAGCCATAATTTTTGGGAAATTAGATGATCAATACATTTTTCGGTTCCTTAAAGTCTATATTTTTGTACTTTTGATTAGCAGGTATACTTAAATTTTGACACATAGAAATAATAAAAAATGTCTTAAGGTATAGCCAAAATATCTCCAAATAGAAATTTGTCCGAACACTGACAACAGGCATTATTCCCAAAACTATTTTTCATCATACTGCTTCAAAAACAGCTGTTTTAAACACATGCATTGAGATGCTAAAGTTGTTATTTTTAGTCCTAGGACCCAAAAACATCAGCTGAGGTCGAGGTCATCAGCTGTTACTTCGTTTATACGAATTAATTAACGATTGTAAAGCATCTATAAAAACAACCGATACTCTCGATTGTAAATAACCGTTAAAACAGCTGTTACCATCGATTTAAAGGTAAATAGGTTATAACATTTTAGTTTTTGTGAAATTGTTTTCTTATATTATTTGCAGTATAACGAAAAATATAGTTCATCACTTGGACCAAAAGAAGCTTTTCGATCCTCGCTCATTTTCCGGCTCCACCTCGGCCGTTAATCTTGAGCTTGTACAGAAAAGCTTCACTTTTGGTCCTAGTGATGAAATATAATATTTTCGGACTATAGGACTTCAAAACAGATATACATGGATTTTTTGAATCACGCTCTTATTTTCTCTATAATAAGTATATGTGAGAAAATAATAGAGAGGGAATATATTATTTCAAGTTAAACACAGATGAAGTCACGAACAAAATCTAGTACGGGTAATATATTCACTCCTCCAAGTGTAAACCATTTGACATATAAAGAGAAAAACAATTAAAAACAACATCTTGAGCATCGCTGATTAAAATCTTGACCCAAATAAATCTATATGGGCGTAATTATTTATATAAATGTTTAAATATACATGAGCCATCAGTGATCATTGTCATCGACTGGTTTTCAGTATGTCGATGCTGAAAGCGTTCGATTTATAAAAAAATTAATCGATTTATTTATGAAGATATCGATAGAGGAACATGAAGATTAATTTGTTTATAGATTGAAATTCACGTCAGCTGATAGTACTGTGAATAAGTTTATTAGAAGTTTAATAGCGTCAGGAATTGTAACATTAAAAGTAAGGTTAGGGATTTATAAATTTTGACGTGAATACATCTTTAAATTTAGTCCAGTATGGAGGCTCTATGAAAATTTTAGCGACTGGAAAATGTCAAAAATTGTCATGCGTATATTTCGTATACAATAAAAAATGACAATCAAATGGTTTCAATTTTGTTGCTAGAGTCCACCTAAGACAAGGAGTTTTCTCTGCAGCAACCTGTAGTATGGCGGAGGGAACGCCCACTGTAAATAATCTGTAGTTGATTTGAAAAAATGTTGACGGGGTGGGTTTGAAATAAATTATAAATAAATATTGATTTTGACTTGTGAGATGGTGTAGTTAATAGAATACAACTTGAAAAAAAAATCTCACACATGTTACGTTTATCTATTCAAACGCGTTTCAACGACAACGCCGACATCTTCAGTGATACACGAGCTACAATAACTAATAAATAAACGTACTATTTGTAAGAATTTGTGTTCAAGTTTTATTCTATTAGAAATGAATTTAATGAAAATACACCACAGAAAACATATATTTAATGAACTTTTATTTTTAACAAGTCTTAAGTAAAAAAAAAATTGTAAAATCGAAGCTATGTAAATTCAAAATATACAGAAACTGATTAGCCAGATTACGGTTAAGGAGTCATTATTAGGAAGTTTTGTAATAAATTTTACTTTTACACATTATTTACTAAACTACTCAATCGATTCTCATGAAATTATCACTCATAACTCGTATTATAGTCACCAACATTAAAAACAATTTATTAATTATTTATTCATCATCTAGAAGAGTTATGTAGGTTTTTGTGTAAATTTTGTACACTTTTCTCTATGTCTCCTAGAGTAGTGTGTATCCTGAAGATGACCAATTAAAAAGAAACCAGATAAAGAAATACCAAGATTTCTCTATTCATGTTACAAACACGTTGCTTCTTTCAATACACGTCCAACAAAAATAAGATTAACATAAATTAAATTTAAACATTAGTAATCATGACACACTTATTAAATCATCAAAAAAAATTAAAATAAATATATCTGTCAATAGAAATTAAAACAAAGTCTAACTACAGATGCTGCAGAATGCAAATATACATTTGTCAGTATGAATTTATAACACAACAATTAAAAATCATTGTAATTTGTAACACGGGAAGAGCGACGATTAATATTTCATAAAGGTCACTCTCAACCGGTTTCTGTACAACATTTGTCAAAACTGAACCACGAGATTACACCACTACCGTAACGGATTACTAATGTTAAAGTATATTTTTAGAGGTTATAATTTGGTGGATAAAAGGTTCCACACGATTTGTTTATCAATGTATAATTTGATGATGGAATATCAGAGTTGAAACAAGTAATCCTTGATTTTAGTTTCGAGTGAAAGGTAAGAAAACCTTGAATGATCATATTGGCCTTGTACATTCATACGTTATAATTGTTGTTAAATAACGATTTTAGATTCAAATAGTTTTACGTCAAGTTTTGTATTAATTATTACCAAATGTAAACAAAATAAGCGGTGTAATACTGTCTTAAGAAATCAAAAATGTTAGTAGTGGTAAAAGAAATAGAAGGAAAACGCACATTATAGATTATTTATAGATTTTTTTTTTTTTTTTTTTTTTTTTACTGGAGATGAATTTGTAAGAAATGTCCCTCCCATTAATAATTTTTCATATATATTTTTAAATAATAGAAAAGATATTATATCACATGGTGTTTCAAGGTCAAACTTTGAAACACCAAATTAGGTAAACTTCGAAACACTTTGGGAATTCTGGTAATCAAAATAGTGAAAAGATTAATTTTACCCGTGTAAAAAATTTTTACCAAAAATAAAATTTATCTTCAGATCAGATAGAGATGTATATACCAAATTTTGCATATGGTCTTAAGTTTTATATTGTTATTTTACAATATAGTAAAAAAAATCTAATATTTAAAAAAATTTTCTGAGGAAGGTGTAAGCCTACTTTATGCACCTTTGGAAACGGCGGCACGTCTACCCGGCACCAAATCTGACCACCGCTATAAGGTTAATCCGGCGTTACTAAATTCACAACTTAACCCGGCACCGAGGCAGTTTAAAGGTAAGCGAGCGAGGTTCCCCCTCCACAACCTAACCTAACCTAACCTATTTCTATAATAAATGTTAATCGTAATAAATAAATGTTAATCTATTTATAATCGTAATAAAAAACGGCCACACATTTGTTATTGTCTATCCCTTCATCTAGTGAAGCCCATCCCCTAATTTCTTAAAATTTGCAGCAAGAGAAGTTACCTTCGTTTTACAATCCCCTTACGGAAAGGGGAGGTGATTAAGAGAAGAAAAAAGAGAAAGGAGCGGTTGTGGGGGAGTAGTGTAGGTGAAATGGGTAAGAGGGGTGGCTGGTGCCGGGTTGACATACTGTCATGGCGGCCGGTGCTGGAACCAGTGCCGGGTCGACGTGTTTTTTTATATCATATAATGGTTGGTGCCGGGTTGAAGAACTCCCTTGGAAACACGTGCTATCCTGTGTGTGTAGAACTCTCAGGCGTTACCTCAGCTACCCAGTAAAACTCTAAACCTCCATTCCCTGTCAGGATACAACAGGGAACGGGTTATCACATTACTTCATGGTAGTACCGTTCACCTAACCCTTTTGGACTTCTATATGTCATAAGTAACTCCAGTCAACTTAGTTATCTCTCGCAAAACACTTTACTTTAGGTCCTTATAGGCTAGGCCTACATTTTAGCAAAATTTATAATTTTTCTTATGATGCTACATTGTTATAAAAAAATCGGCGAAAGCAATCTCGAGATAATAACCAAAATATAAAATTTGATTAAAATCGGTTTCTCGTTTAGGTTGCAAAGTTTATAACAGCTATTATGATTTTGATGAAATTTGGTCAGGTATAGCCTCTATTAAAATCTTTTGTTCGTCATCTCCCCTAAAATGTCACTTCCTGATTTATCAGTAAAAACACAACAGCTAAACACAGTGGGTTGTTATAAGACAGATTTCTTTGACATTTTAGTGAAATGCAAAGCTTAATGACACAAACCCGCGGGGAAAATCGTAAATTAAAATAATAAAACAGTTCGTAAATACTTGTCAATAACAAAAATTATCTTTGACTGCCGTTAGCGAAACTCAAAGTTGCGCTTCGAGGAAATTTTGTCGATAACAAGAGGTCAAATATTGATTAGAAATAATTCCAGTTTGGTAATAATTCTTGTACGGTTGGAAAGACGAAATTCAGGACTTTCTTTTGATATACAGTATAACAGTTTCACAGTGTTGCAATAATTTTGTTTGTACTGTACATCCAAAGTCGTACATTCGAAACAGAATTTCGCTCACTTCGTCCTACTTAGCCATTGAAAATTTTAAACTTTTGTATATTTTGAAAAAGAAGGAATTGTTTCATTTGTTGTACCGTAATATATATGCTTTTCGTGGTGTTTTAATTTAGCTTACTGAACGTTTTTGATTCCCTGCATAGTAACACCAAAAGTTGTACATATATAATTGTCTTTTTACATAGAATAATAAAAATAGTGAATTTTTGGTGAATTAAAAAAAAAAAAAAAGATGGTAAAATGCACAAAAATGGTCAGCCATTTTGGGATATCCTACACGTTAGTTCCAGGGTTATGATACAAACACGTGTGCAAAATCATGAAGTTAAAAATATAACGGTTTTAAAAACAAAAAAAATTACTTTTACCGCCATTATTAAAAGATCGATTAAAAAAAAGAAGTTTAAATATATATAAATATTTTCCCAAAGACGGGGTCCAGAGTTCATTTTCACGTTTTGGCTTGACAACCTTTGCACTCGTTGGTTTTTATTTGCTTTAGGGATGGGTGAGTGAGAAAGTTTGTGCAATGTTTTTTCACAGTTTATTTCCAAATTTAACACAAAATACATTTTCCCATCTTTGACCTTTCAAGTTGGTGCAATCATGAATAGTAAATAAAACGCAATGTTTACAGAATCCTCGGTCAGGACGAGTGTGATCTATTACTTTACAGAGGACACTGCACCCAACCATAAGTGAAAGGTCGCTTCCTCACCGGGCGGTCAAATAGAGCACACCTGTAATGCGATCACTTGTCATACGTCCTTGATTTATATTACCTCCATGAGTCTATGTCATATAGAGCAATCTCTTCTATACAAACCTTATTTTACATTTTAAATTATAAATCAAATTTACAGCGTTCCACTCGTTGGTACAGGTTGTATCTAATAGGGTTATTTACTAGCGAGCGGAAATAATTTTGTAACCGGGAAAATCTTTGTAAATTGAATCATTCGTAAAGTGTTTCATTAAGGTTTATTGCTTCCATAAGAGTTAAAATACTGAGCAGACACGGCCTCTACAGAATGGGGATTTAATTTGTTTTATAAACTCCTCGTTTCCTTGATGTTTGAAGATCGTAGGCTCGTCTGTGATTACTGCTCTTGCTTTGTAAGTAAGAGATTGCTGGTTTAATCTATGAGGGTGCTCAGAAATTTACGGTGTTGACCCAATGACTGTTCGAACTTGCTTCATATCGTAAATACTTTAATATTGCAAAGTGATTGATTGGTAGGTACGAATATTGATTTGTTTATCAATTAAAGAGAAAACTTTCTTGTCTCTTGTGAAGTTTCTGTAAAGTTAATGGTTTTCTAGATATTCAATATTAAACATTTTAAACGGTCGCCATTTTGAAAATATACAAAATAAAGTCTTTATTTGCGGTACACTTATAAAACGTAACGTAAAAAAAAATGCTTGTACTAAATATGAACTCAATGTTTTGTATTTCCAAAGTTAAATTTTTGTAAAAACAAAATGGCGGATACTGGGAAACAACGTTTTCTGAAAACAATTTATTCTTAATTATATCTTTATCATGACGCAGAGAATCATTTCCTAAATTTTGGCAGAATACTTACGGGACACTCTGTATATAGCGTGACATACTCGTTGTAATTGTAACTATGATTATGTCCGTCTTTACATGTTCGCTAATAGCTGTGACGTCATGCTGTCAGTCCAAATTACAATCTGTCGACAAAGTCACACTTCCTGAGGTTATAAAATCAAAGATATTTTATAAATTACCAAGGAATTATTACACAGCACTAACAAAGAGTTGCCATTAAATGATTGAATAAACTTAACAACACGAAGTGTCAAGTATAATTAGGTTAACTTGAACGCGTTGAATCCATAGTAATTGTAAGCCCTACAACAAGGAAACTATTAAACACTCTATAATTTATAACTTTTATGTGACGTAAATTAGATCTAATATTGCAATAAAGAGTATTACCAGGTTTCTATTTATAAATAGTATAGATTTCTATTCAAGTAGATTTTGAGGTGATTTTGCTATCAAAGTTTCATTATTGGAAACGAGCAACACAGGCAGCCCTTGTAGATGTGTTTACATATTCAAAAGTCTCCACTTGCTTTACTCTTACCAGTTTATCGATCCTTGAAGGCCTCAAAGTAGTACACATGTGACAGCTCGCTTGGCTCGTGTCGGGGACGACCTTGACGATCTCGTAACTATACGAATATCATATAGTTGTATAACACACGAGATATGAAAAAACTGTTTAAAATGGCCGCCATTTTGATATTTTCAATTTTTATTTCTGAATTTCAATAACTTTCTATAGTTCCCTATACCAAATTAAATTTTCCAATCTTAATATTTGTGACCGCTAACGTGCTTAAAATAAAATGGACGGCGTCGAAAATTACTTTTTCGGTTTCCTGAAGCCATGAAATGTGAAAATCTTAACCGATACTTCGTATACTGAGTTGATAATATCCACAACAAACACTACATTAAGATCAAGATGACGTTTCAGTGACTCGTCATCTTCAGTTGTTACGTACACACAAATCTTCCCGGTACTGAACTGCAATAAGCCAGATAGCAACAGAGAACCACGGGCTCACCTGGAAGTCGTTTTTTTTTTTTTTTTTTTTTTTTTTTTTTTACAATTGAAACTGAACTTAGTCCATCTATCAATTTTTCTATAAAATAAAAGCGTTTGTTGGCTGCACATCCTACGACGCACTCCAATATACAAAATCACTTGTTCTTGTGATAATTACGTACAGTATTAGTCTTGTCTTAGGCCAAATCAAACAGTTTTATCCTGTCCAACCGTCGAACTTGAACTGAATTGTCGAGAACTTGTAGCATCTCGATGTTATGGTTCTTATGCAATCTTTCTTCATGCTTCCTAGTAAATCGCCGAACCTCTTCATAAACTGTTGCAATTTGTAAATCCTTATGGAGATCATCATTGCGTATGTACCATGGGGCATTAACAATGCCCCTCAATACTTTATTTTGATATGTTTGAATAATTTTAATGTTGCTTCTATTTGCGCAGCCCCAAAGCTGCACACCATATGTCCAGATAGGTTTTAGGACTTGCTTATAAAGTAATAGTTTATTGTGCACTGACAGCTCTGAATGCCGTCCAAGAAGTCAATGCATTTTCCTTAGTTTGAGATTTAGTTAATTACGTTTCTTTTTAACATGTACCTTCCATCGCAATCTTGCGTCTAGTGTCATGCCCAAGTATTTTGCATTATTGTCTTGTGGGATCACTTGTAAGTCCAGTGCCATCAAAATATAGACAATGCTATTTAGTACAAGATCAATAGCAATAATGATCTTACCAAGTGGAATCAATTTTTGGCCCAAATGTAACACGAGTTTCATTATTGATTTTACATACTATAAATATTGCCTATGATATTAGTTGAAGATCGGATTAGAGACTAGAGTGCTCATCGAAGAGCCCACTTGTGGTAACTTCTGATGCCCTCTTCTAGTAACTTCTGCCATCTAATGGTTCACTTCTAGTAACTTCTGCCATATAACGGCCCACTTCTACTAACCTTTACCATCTAGCAGTACACTTTTAGTAACTTCTGCCATCTTAGAGTTCATTTTTACATAACTTTTGCTATCTAAAGACCTACTCTAATAACTTCAAGGACAGTATCCTCCGATAGTAGCGCATTCTGATCCTGAACCCACAAAACTACAACTGTTCAACCCACGTATTGAGGTTCACGTTATCGGTTGTGATGATTTATTTTTAGATATAAATTCAATGGTTTTCATCAGGTCCTAAATTTGGAACGAATGAAAAAAATTTACAAGCTTTATAGACTAACGGAACTAAATTTTGAGAATTAGCATAATTTTCTCCTACCACCAAAATTAGTTTTGTGGAGACAAATGAACAATTCTAAGTAAGAACCTATAACAATTGATATATCATTGGTCGTCTCTCCTAAGAGATATACGAGGAGAAATAATTATTTTTTCTCCCCTCTCAAGTATAAATATGTAATATAGAGACATTTGCTGGGATTTAACAACTACTTCATAAGTTTGGAAGTGTTAAAGACATTTTAATCTAAGACCAGTAATTAATTCTTCGGCCAACGTGTTTACATATGTAATTTATAAAAGATTATTCAATCATGTTAAACATTATATATCTAAAGACGGTTTTATGCCCTGTCGCTTTACAGTAAATAATGTCCTTATGTTCACTTTTAAAGTTTCTTTTTCTTTAGATAAGAATACGCGCAGAGACACTGTTTATTTGGATTTAAAAAAAGGCTTTCGACAAAGTCGGTCAAGCTGTTTTATTGAGAATGTTCGTTACTTATGGATTTATAAAAAATAACGTTACTCTTCTTCTAGTGATCTTCAGGAACGGTTACACTTTGTATAGATCCGATTGCTTTGCGGGTATATTAATTACAAAACAGTAGCGTCACCTTTCACCTTCTATCTCGAGATTAAACATAAAATAAAACTGCGACATTAAATGGAATGGCATTCTATAAATCACACTCCTACTGACAACAAACAACCAATAGGAATTCAAGAATACAGAACGAAGGCCACATATATTTCATTTCTGCATAACTAAATTTGACACGGCAAGGCTGGGCTTCTGCCTTGCACTTTGGAAATGTTTATGAACGTAAATAAATCGCCAATACGCCTCCCGTTTGTAATTACTTTGTAAGAATTGCACCTCTGGGAAACGTCAAAGAAGAAAGAATTCCTCAGTTGAGTATGAAAAATAAATTGTTACTCGAACTTGACTCAAAATAAAATTAAAGAAGAATCGATATTGCTTTTCTAAAAAGAATAAACTATGAAGAAACATTATACAAATTCCCTCACTCGTCCATTCACAAAACCGAATACAAACCAACCAATAGAGTTCATCTGAAAAAATATCAGTTCGATTGTTAATGAAAAAATTAATCAACTATGAACGCCATTTTTGAAAAAAATAATTATATCTTAGGTTAAAGTGAGGTTACCTGCCTCCACCTCACACACACTAACGTAATGAATTAAGACCGACCCTCATTATAGCGCACTTCACCAAATGGTTTGTCTCCACTACAAATATTGTCTTATAAAATGAATCAATGATAAGACTGCAATAAATTCTAATCAAAATGATGCAAAACAGGACATATGTTTAAGGTTAAATAAGACTAAATGTTCGAGTAATATTCAAAGGAGTTGTTACTAAAAAAAAAGTTTCTTACTTGCATAGGACAAGCAGGCGCTATACGTAGTCTACTAAGAACGGGCGACGCGTGTTTTCGTTAAATACAGATAATTCATTAGTTTTATTAGGGAGGTTTTACAACCCTTTAAATGTATTAATGGGGGAAAACCTCGTCATTCACTGTCAAAAAATATCCTCCTTATAGGCATTCACAAATGGTCAGTTTGAGCTAAATTTCTACGATGCTAGTTTGTGTAACTTACTGTTTTAAATAAGTTACAAAATTGTAATATGAATTCAGGGAAAAAGAGCGAAATGTTATTATCACAGGCGAGAACAGCACCAGTTATTCAGTACTTCCGCAAAGAGAAAGTTAGTAAAGGCCCTTCGATGGCGGCATGTCTACTCGGCACCAAATCCGACCACCGCTATAAGGTTAATCAGTCGTTACTAATTTCACAACTTAACCCGGCACCGAGGCAGTTTAAAGGTAGACGAGCGAGGTTCCCCCTCCACAACCTAACCTAACCTAACCTAACCTAACCTAACCTAACCTAACCTAACCTAATCTAATCTAACCTAACCTAACCTATTTCTATAATAAACGTTAAAGTATTTATAATCGTAATAAAAAAACGGCCACAATTTTGTTATTGTCTATCTCTTCGTCTAGTGAAGCTCGTCCGCTAATTTCTTAAAATTTGCAGCGAGAGAAGTTACCTTAATTTTACAATCCCCTTACGGAGAGGGGAGGTGATTAAGAGAAGAAAAAAGAGAAAGGAGGGGTTGAGGGGGAATAGTGTAGGTGGAAAGGGTAAGAGGGGTGGCTGGTGCCGTGTTGACATACTGTCATGGCGGCCAGTGAAGGGACCAGTGCCGGGTCGACGTGTTTTTTTAAAACATATAATGGTTGGTGCCGGGTTGAAGAACTCCCCCTTCGATTAGTGTTCACAAAGTTTTTAAACAGACCTGTGTGAAGCACACGAGATATCTTTGAAGACAATGGATCGAATAAATGCCTAAATGAAAGTGATCATGAAAACTACGGATAAATACGACGTTGTAATTGAAAATGTGGAAATGGAAGAAGAATAAGTGCATGAAGACAGACACCAACGATTCACAAGGCCACTTCTCTTTTAGCACACAGAAGAAGAGGAAGATAAAGAATGACGAGATTGAAGAGTCATAGGCTTCGACGACATCGACAAGAGTACGATTCAAGGCAACAACATACTGTGGACTTCGTTGGCTCGTCGCTTTACTAAAGGATAAACAGCTATTGAATGGTGGGTTAAACTACCTTCCATGTTGGGATTTAAATACTAAAACGTTCTTCTTGAAAAATCAGTTGGACTATCAAAATGTATGTGTCTCAGACAAATTCAAAAAGTTGGCTTCAATAAGACAGTATTTTTAGATGAAACTTCGATTAAACAAAATGTACAGTAAGATGATGGACCGAGGATACAGTTAAGGTAAGTCTTGGCACTCCGTAAGAAAAGGAAAGAGAATAATCATTCGTCATGCAGGAAGCAGTAGTGGCTGGTTTATTCAATCACTGTTAATATTTCAATCTAAAAAATCGGAGATTACCATGTAGAAATGAACATCGTGTTTTATGAAAAATGGGGTTTCAACTCTTTGCTGCTTTCAATTTATTTTGGTTCGACAATCGTAATGGAAAGAAAGACAAAGATGGTACATCGAGCCTGAAAAAATGGCGAAAGGTCGCTGATACTATCAGATCGTAGTTGTACTATTCACGGAACTTTGCATGTTTATTTCCATTTTTAGAAAAGCCAGTTCGATAGTTGTCAAGTAAAGATTGAAAATGATTCATTGTGGCCATCTTTAAATATTAATATATTTAAATAAGGGAATAAAAGTGCTTCTGTTGTTCCGTAAACACATAATTTGTATTTGACTAAAATCTAGCTTTTAATGTAAAGGTTTGTTTTTTCCAATTATTTCTGAAAGGACATATTTTGTTACTTTCGATTTTACAGTTTAGTCATTAATAATATGTCAATAAAATTTGAACAAAATCTGTTGTCCGATTTTGAGAAATAATATCTCATGGTTATGGTTTTTCACGAAATCACGAACAGGTGTTTTTGAAACCGATTTTGAAAAAAATCATTTAATTGTCTATTTTACTTTACTGTAACTTTTCTCAAATTTTGAGGTATCGAAAAAAAATGGAAAACATCTTGAAATATTGCTAAATTATGCCCACATGATAAATTTGATTAAAATCGGTCCAAGTGTTTTGACTGTAGCGCTCGACAGTTGACATAGTATCCAAAACGTTTTGAGCTTAAATACCTCAAAATGGATATACTCGTATTAAATTCACATTGATTTTTAACTCATCACATAACTTTCTCTATACTACGTATGTGTGAGAAAATTATAAAAGGAGATTGTAGGTGAAGGCCTATGTGTAAACTAAGGATGACGAATTATTTGTTGAAACGTAGTTTTAAAAGTGTTTTATTGTTGTTTAAATTGTTTTAAATTAATTATTAAATTTTTACTGGTACAATGCTAATTAAATAATTTGAGGAGAGAAAGGTTATTATCATGTTCATATTTACACATATTGTCCCTTCTATAAGGACATAACTCAAAACGAGACTGTACCGTTGCAATGTACGAGCTGTACAGTTGGTAATGTTATACTGCAAATAAACAATAAAAATTAAAGTCTTCATTAAGAATAAAGTAAACCGGCATCCTGCAGAGGATTTGTGACGGTCGTTAAATCATCTTCACGAAGGAAGGACGTGGAAGGTCATCGGAAGACCTCGTTTACCTTCAGACCTCGGCCCTCTAAAGTGCACTTCCATTTCTTCTGCGTGCATAATTGTGTTGCACATTTTTCAATCGTATTCGACAACCCGCGATTATTACATGTGACAGAACTCCGATTTTATCACAAACCCGACAGTATAACGTATTGCTTGTCTAATTATATGTTTAGAAAATAAAATCAGACATTGACAAGATGCATCGTTCTTAACGCAGCGTTAAAGTCTTTATTGGCTTGTCAATATTGTAATTATATTAATCATAATTTTTAAGTAGTTGTAGGTTGATTAAGTAATATGAATCTGTAGGTAATTGTGACAGGATTCCGTGTTGGAGACTATGATAACATCTGGAGATGAATTACGCTGTGAAATTCCAATGTGCACTGCTATACAGATCCTTATCTTAAGAATTGTTCTGCTATTAAACTGAGGAAATTGCTGGTAGATGTACCAGGTGGAATGAAACGGTGATTTGTAAATGCCGTGGGTTGTAATAAAATGAAATCTAGGCTAACCTGTAGGAGTAAAGGTTCAACAGTCTCACCTTTTTGTTTCAGGCATTATCAGGTGTTGGAAAAAAGGATGCAGACTTTCTTTCATGGTTTCATCACCGAAACATAACATATATCAGCTCGGTTGTTGTCAGTAAGAAAGTGGAAATCAACCATGAACGGCGTGTTAGATTTATTGGATTATACTTAATATATATGGAAATATATAAGGAAGGCCTAAACTAGCTTTAATTGTGTCATAAACTCGTCTTGTTTACATATTATAATAAAATGAAATAAAATTTAAATGACAGGGTTTTAGATTAGTTTTGTAGACATTGTTCCTAAATGCTAATTTCCTATTATTTGAAATTTTGCACATGGGTTTAGGTCATTACACTATACATTATTTCAAAAATTGAATGAAATCCGTATAATAGATTTTGAGAATGTGTTTTTAAACAGCTCTTTAATAGATTTTCAGTTTTTATTGTTAGCTCACGAACTATCGTTTTGGTTGAGATAGGGACCGATTCGTTTTTTTGAGTACTCTGGGGGTTAATTTTAACAAAGTTTGATCAAAATCGTAAGAACCGATTTTAAGAATATTGAAATTTTGCCTTTTTTCATGTATGATAAATAGTCCTATCCTAACCTAACCTAATCTAACCTAACCTAACCTAAGCTAAACGTACCACGATATGGCCAAAGGTGCGATGCCGCGACATCGAATAGTACCGAAAAGTGAGTTTAACAACTCCGAAAAACAGACGTGTCTTATAGAATCGAATATTAACAAGATCGAATTTTATAACAGTGCCACAGCACCGAATATGAAAAAATGGTAGCATAGACAAGTCTTAAGATTTATTGCACATGTCCGAATTGTGGTAGGAGTCTGTACAGTGACGGAAGAAATGGAGGAGATACTGAAGAAGAGTAACAACAATCGCCACTAAACCTTCGTAACTCAGCGAATCTCTGTCTAGTGAGTGCTGAAATAGAACTTTTATAGATCACGTAATGACAACCTATGGTTTGATTTATTAATTAATTTCTAACTTTAAAGTAAATCTCTACATTTATGAGAGAGTAAATTTGGCAAATTGGTCAATAAAAAAGTCTATTATTATTTATTCATGGAGTCATTTACTACATTCTAAAAAAATCTTGTTCAGACATTAATTTGCCCAGTTCACGTTCAACGTTTTGTCGAAAATATTGTCATCGTTCAACTAACCTAACCTAAACCATTCTTCCGTTTCGACGCCACTGATACTCTGTGTTAGGATTAGATTCTTAAACTGGCTGCGTTCTTTATTTTCAATACAATCGAATGGTTCAGTACTCAATTAACTATTAACAAGAATAACCATCTCCTATTTTATGCTACTGTACTACTATATTCTTCTTCTTATTATTAATCCAGAATGACTAATTGCTGTGACTCACAGATCTGATTCTACGTTATAGGTTTAATTATCTGACTCAAACATAATCACAAGTTACTTTATACACGAAGTATGCTCACCTTGTTTGCAACTCTTGTGGATAGTCGTCTGAATTCTCAATTCTCCTAGGAAGCTCTTACTCGCCACGACTGTCTGGTTATCTTCAAAAATTCCTGAAGCACCTTCCCTTCATCAATCTTTGCCCACTGACTACGTTTAGTCCCACCCAAGGGTTTATATATCATTGTATCATCTATGACATCCACCTTGCTTGGAAGGTAAGCAATTCCGTCAGTTTTCCAGATTAGTCATAACAATTTTTATCATTCTGGCTTCTTAAAAAGAACCTATTATTCAAACTAAAACTATCCTAGAAACACTCGGAGTATTTTATAAATGGAAAAATTATGTAAATGATAAATATAGTTATAAAAATTTCATTATTTTGTTCATCTGAAATACCGAGCGCCAAATATCCCCTCTTACTGTCGCCAACCCCTCTGCTTGTTCGGAGTTATTAGACAGTAGGGTACTTATCTTAGTGTTGGTGGCATAACTTCGAAAAATTCCCGTATTTGTGCCACAACTCTGAATTCAATATATATATATATATATATATATATATATATTCGGAAGCATGGCACACATTCCATTTTCGGCAGAGTTGAACATTTCTATGATTCAGATCTATGGGATTCCACGATGACCACATATCAATTGATCCACTCTTTGGGCAGTAGAACACTGCACAGGTGACAAACTACAGAGAGATAGACATCATTCCTAAAGTTTTGGATTTACAGGAGTTCAAAATAAAGATTACAGCGAAAAAATCGAAGTGAGTTTTTTGGTTTTTTGATTATCACAAAATTTTTTCAATATTACGTACATATTCCAAAAATACCTTTTTATGTGCAAATCGATAAAATGTTGTAAAATAAATCAAAACTGATCAATAAAAGTTTTACAATTATTGAAACTTCTAGTCTTTATATTTGGTGTTCCAAAAATATACAATAAATTATAACATTTGGCAAAAACGTTTAAAATCCTACGTGGATATTTGCAATTTTTGTTAGCTAGTGACTCGTTCAGAGGTACGGTCTCTTGGTTGGGACTTGGGATCACCGTGGTTGTGATCTTGGTTGCGGTTTGGGTTCTGATAGGAACCTTGGTTGTCGCAGTTCCAACCGGATACGAAAGTACACTGCCACTCACGAAAGTCCTAGATGTTGGTAAGTAAAGCAGACGCGTTTACTCAGACGTTCAGCAGAGTCTAGGATCCCGATGAAGACGGACGTCACCTTAAATACCAAAAATGTTCGGGTAAACTACTGAGATTCCTGGCATGTTCCCGATAGGCTGTTTAGTCAATATTAAATTCGTTTCTAGTTGTCATAAGGTTCTTCAGTGTTGTAGTACAAAGGCCTAAAATGCTGTTTTGGTATTTGCAATGAATTTGGTAAATTTATTTACAAGTCCCCTTTGTTAACTAGTCCCCCGGTGTGCTGATGGGTTGGACGCGGTAAAAGGTGTAATATTTAAATGTAGGAAGATCCGCGTGAATTGCAAAACATGGTGGCTAAGATAGGGTTACTGTTATTTCGGGCATTTCCCTTCTCTTCAATAACTATACTTTCCAGAAGTTTTATCAGAATGTACCAAGTGTTGTGTATATTCCTAATGCGGTAACGAAGAGAATTTGTTTAACGTGCTGCCAACAATAAATAAATAAAATAATAATATTAAATAACAAAAGATATTCATACATTAGTGTTTGCTGAAATTCTTAGTATTTCTTCTCAGTCAGGAAACTATAAGATTCAGCAAATTGTAAATCAAGCACGAAATTCAAAATATTCTAGAAAATAACGAACCTGAGAAATACGTTAAAGTTTGGTGAAAGACCACCTGCTGTAAAATCATAACATTTACCGTAAACAAATTGAGACGAGAAGACAATTTGATCGTGATAATTCAATAAAAGAAAATTAATTATACCTCAACACGTCTGAGACATGAACTTTTAACACCCTTTAAAATGCTTTAGAAATCAACGATTAAATCAATTAAATAGCTGAGGTTATCGATTTCAATTACAATTTGAACCTTTGCCTGAAGGTAATCGATAAGAGAAACATCTGTAATTGCTTAGGTTAGTCACGACTGTTCAATATTTGTAATAATATCGATTACAGTTAATTGAATTATTTCAAAAACCTTCGTGACTACAAACGTTGCTGCCAATTATTAAACATTTAGTTACCTCGTTTCATTATGCGGATTTTTATTTATGCACGTATACACATTTGCAATTTTAAGAGTTGAGAAAATGTTGGAATTTAGATTTTTCTCTTTTGTTTAACTAGAATATGAAGTATAGGGTAAATTTTTATTTTTTTAGTGTTTCCATGTTTCACTTTCTCACGATATAAAACCAGTGAATTTTGACGTGCTGTACTTTTGTTGACGTCGTAATTAAGCACAATAGCTGCCATGAAAAGAAGGATAGGAACATGAAACTTATACAAAGGACTAGAGTGTGTTCATATAGAACTCTATTTCGAAATGGCGACTTTTTTTAAACAGTTTTTATTATTTCGTTTGTCATTGAATTCATAAACACACTAAATTTGATAACAATTTTCAATTATGCATGTAATGCTACTAAAACTCATCTTTTTACGATGAAAAATGGTGGAGTTGTTATTGAAAATGTAATTTCGACCCAATAAAATGCGATATTTGTTTAATTCGACAAGTGAAGACTTTTTCTTATAGTCTACATATATTTTCGAGGGACAGCAGAGCCGTGACACTGACACGACCAAAGCGAGTGCGGACTGTTTAATACATACAAACCTACGTGTAGGCTTAGCCCTTAGGGGTCTAGTCGACTTCAAAGTAGTGATGTAAACAAGTACGTGGTGTAGAAAACCTGAACAGACTTAGCCTACTTTGATCTTCAAATATAATTCATTTCCTACAAAACCCAAGAAACCAATTTTATATTTACAGGATCTACTTGTATTACATTGCAGTGTGGGGCTGGGTAAGTACTATAATAGCTGTATTAACTTTTTTCAAATATAATGTATAGAGTGGCTGAATAGAAACTTTTATCTCTAAATAATTAATGTAACTAAACAAGGTCTTTCTTGTGAGGAACTGCCCACGTTTTTTGATCTTCTTGAACGGATCTCGTATTGAAGGGGGAGGAAATAAGTTTAAAACTTCAAATTGGACAAATGGTCTTGTGATGTATTATTTTAAAGATTCGATGACATTAGAAAATGACCTGAAGAATTTTTTGTTTAAAGTAACCTATTTTTATAAATTTCTAGTAAATAACTTGAGCATAATGAACGAACACATATTTTTATGTTATTACAACTTAAATTCATAGTTTTAAAGGGCTTTAATTTGAGGTATCAAGCCACATGTGTCTGATACACATATTTGAGATAGGGTGGTGGGTGGGGTAGTTGTTTTTGTAAATAGGTATTCTAAAATCCCCCTTAAAGATGAATAACTGTTGCGGGAACAAATTATCCATATCTCTTTTTGTCTTTTAAATAATAGAGGTAGTTTGTTTAATTTTTTTTTTAAATCACTATATACTCATCTACAATTCCCGATAGGGTGTAACTGATGTTAAGATAATAGTATTATACTAGATACTGTGTACTAATTTCTTGAAACAAACTTACCCCACTGGAAAAGGCTCTTTGATTTACCAATACAATTTAATATTTCCTACACGAATCAATTAACCAACATTTGGGCATTAGATTTAGAGCAACTGCATCTATTTATTGTATGATAGGGGTGGGTAAGTACCATAACTTGTTTTAATACATGTAAAATAAATCTCAAATAATATAAGTTAAAAATAGCTAAACTCGAATTGAAATTGGAACTAGTTAATGTACTGAAATAAACTGTAGCCTACCTAATCGTGTCCCCCCAAGCTGTTCCACTTGATTTAAAATTCACTCCTAATTTACCATCTTGTGCCCGAAGTGTAATGGAAGGATACTTGAATGGGGGTTTACAGTCAGTATTTAATTAATATCTTGACAGTTGGCAATACTGAGCTAGAGGCTGCTTACATTAACTCAGGATTGTCAGCGCTTTAGGCATATATAACTTGCTTTAGAATTATAGAGGTTTGAAAACAAAATCACCTGCTGTAGATACAATCACAACGAAATTCAATTGCAGGATCGATTTGTTCAGTTTCAGTTGGAATTGTTAATGTGTATTTAAAACATTAATGGGGGGGGGGATCATGGTACTTTCCAAGCCACAACATACTATGTTACAAGAAGATCGTGTAAAAGTAATGACCGAAAGATACTTTCATGGGCTTGTAGGAAATGTTAAATTGTATTCGTGGATGAAGGGATATTGCCCAATCCCTTCTTGTTATTAGGAAATATAACTCTCAGGGGTTCACTTTAGTGAGTAAGGGTGTGGCAATTCCGAGTTACCCTAACTGGATTTACACTTTATTCATGTTGGGATATATCCGGTTTTTTCAATTTTTCCATCAGGCATCTCTTGACTAACTCTTGTTCTTTCTGACCATGAAGCTATTAGAGTATTCGAAAGCTAGAGGTATTTATTTTATGTTCTTATATATATATATATATATATATATATATATATATATATAAGACGATGATGACCGAAGCTTTATTTTACCTGAATGGTTAATAGATTAATATTATTTTATCATTTGAAATAAAATTGAAAAAAAAAAATTCTTTCCAAAAACTTCTTATTATACATTTAAACTAACAATATATCTACTAAACGAATGTCAAGGCTACAGCAGCACGTACATAACCTAACTATGTTTATATACGTGTCTACGTGTTAATTAGCATACAGTCTAGATGGCCTTCACGTGCTACAAGATTTATGGAAACTGAAAGTTCAAACTATCATGTAGGCCTTGTGTACGTGCATCCTTGATTCATTGTTAGCTCTAATTATAGGTAATCAAATCTTATAGGGTGTTCGTGTAATTTTTAGGAAAACAGCTGTTACAAAGATCTCACTGATTCAACACAGAGTTGGGATCATTATATGATTCTGACGTCAGTACAAGATTTCAGGGTCATTTTTATTCGTTTATTGTTTGTAATTTTTTTAACTTATATCACTCTTTAACCACAACATTTTGTTTGTTTTCTTGTTATATAAAGTTAAAAAATATCGATCATAAACAAATTAGTAATAAAACATAAAATAATGACCTCGAATACTCTAATTGCGTCAGAATAAGAGGAGGAAAAGATTTGCTCAAGAAAGAACTAATTTGAAAGATAAAAGAAAGATATCTAACCCAAGACTACATACTAAGGTGTAGATCCAGCTAGGTCCCTCGGGATTGTCACTATAAGTGAGCACCTGATTGTGACACAACGTAGCGAACAATTATGCGCTAACGAACCTAACCTATAAAACGTATAAATTGAAGTTACTCAGATGATAGCTGTCACAAAAATAACCAATTAGATTAATGTTGATCAGGAAAACCTTTCACAAACATTACTCCGGGCACTAAAGCCAGCTATAATGAGATTAATTAAATAATTATAACATTAATTATAATAAACTTGTGATGATGTGCCGTCTTTTTTAATATCGTTTTACACGTCGAAGGGGAGACCTTGTAGTCATGAGCAAAAACTGGAAGTGCAGGTCATACGAGAATAGAGAGGAGTTCGGTTTAAAGATGTATTTGTATTTTAAAGGTCAAATAATTCCAGTTTATTTTAAGTGTTTGTTTTTATAGTTTTGGTGTATCATAAGAGTGTGTTCGTCTTGAGTTAAGGGTGTAAGGTTTTGAGGGGCAATCAGTGTTTGAGCATAGCGGTTGTTTTTTAATCGTAATAATATTAGAACAGCTAACGTGCTCTGAGCATGTATTGGTATGAAAACGGTGCACGTTATTTTTTGCAACACTTTTGGTTGAATGTTTTGTAAATTGATTTTTTAATAAATAGTAATGAACCGAAATGTTTTTTTTTTTTGTAACTGGTACCTCGTAATAAATGTAAATCAAAAGTAAATCTCTTGTCCAGTGAGAGAGAAGCATCGATTTTCCTGACAATAGCACATAGTTAAGTTTAGTAAGTGGGTTTTTTTCTTCCTCTGGGTTTTCCACCCACTACCAAGTTATAACAAAATTACGCAAGAAGCAAATTATCCTTCTTTATCACCACTTCACCTGTTAAAACTTCCACGTTGCAAACTAAGCGGGAAATTAAAGCCAAATCAAGTTGTTAAACTCTGGGAGTAAAATACCCGATTAAAACTTATCCACAAATGTCAAAATCTGGTTTACTTCGGATGTTTAGTCTGGGGTGACACTCAACATGTAGCTAAACATTAAATGATTAACACGTTACTAAAATCAACACCAATTTAAAAAACAAAACAAAACTGGGTTAAAATCTGTTCTGTCGCTGGTAATCAAAAGTGATTTCCGGATGAACGACAACATGGATCTCTTTGAAAGGCCCGTAATGCGTCCGTTTCAAATATGGAACTTCAATTCATGTACTTACGGAATGGTGTGCTGCCGATACTGAGATGAGCGTATCACTATTTTGCCTACCCAATATGTAAAGTATAGGATTTAGTTTAAAATCGAAAAATATTTTGACATCGGTTTTTTGTATGATCTGAACTCAAAAAGTGATTTTCGACTAATCGTCCATCATTGTAAGCACGATAGCGACCACAAAATTTAAGATAGGAATATGAAATTGCTATACGGTACTATAATGTTCCCATTTCAAACTCTTTTGAAATTCAAACAAATCCTATAGAAAATGTCATAATGGCGGTCATTATAAACAGTTTTTTAATTTTCATATTTCGTGTGTTCAACCTTCAACGCACTAAATTAGATAACAATTTGCAGATTTTGATTTCGCATGTAATGCTACCAACCACACATCTCTACGAAGACAAATTGCGAAGTTGTTGTTGAAATTGTAGTTTGAAATCCGATCCTTCCAAGAAAATCTGATATTCCAGTTATGAAATCCAGCAGTGATGAGAGACGAGTGCAGACGTTTTAACATGTATCGTTAATATGGCCTAATATATGCACAAACAGGAAGTGTACAGAACCTCTGTACAACTGTTTTACGCTACTGGATAAGGCTCCTTGATCTAACAATACAATTTAACATTTCCTCCAAGGCCCAAGAAACCGACTTTTAGGCACTATATTTAGAGGATCTGCTCGTATTATATTATATGATGGGACTGGGTAAGTACCATAATGGTCCTATCAACTTGTTACCCTTGAGTAATGAATCTACATAGTCAAAATTTCAAGTCAGCAATTAGATCAAGTTTTTTCCGAGGTAGAGGGACATTACAAACGGAGTATTTAAAATATCATGAATTCTTCCTGCTTACTTATTAAAGAGCAGTTTTTCATCCAAACCTAACTGAGGCTCTCATAAGGTCTAAGATGTCCATTCTATTGAGACCACCTCCCACTGACGGTTGGTATAGGGGTAACAAACACTCTTATAATATAGTTAATTACTCAGTCCGTATAATAGGACAAAGGACATATAATATAATATAAATGAGGACAACCTCTAAGTTAATTAACTATATTATAAGAGTGTTTGTTACCTCTATACCAAACGTCAGTGGGAGGAGGTCTCAATAGAAAGGGCATCTTGGACATTATGAGAGCCACAGGTAGGTTAACTAATTAACTATATATATATATATATATATATATATATATATATATTAACTACATTATATATAAACTATATTATTAACAGTTTATAACTATATTAACTATATTATATATTAACTATATTATATATTAAACAGTCCCAGGCAACACATTATACTTTATAAAACACTCTTATAATAACTTTGGCGTTACCAGACACAACATGATATCTTAATCTTTCTACACCTATCGAAGGTCATTTATCGTACCTATTATGTTGAGATGTCTGTTCAGGGCAACAATGTTCTGGTAACAGACCAATTATCATCATAATGTCTCCTCTGTTCAACCCAAACAGTGCCCTTCTTTTAAACTCTTTTGGCTCTCTCATTAGTTTATTACATTCCACCTAACTTTACGAACACATGTTATAAATAGTCTCCTGCAATTAGTCTCTGGCATCCTAGATGGTTTTCCCTCATACAAAAACACATCCATCCTTGTCAAGTCTTTTGTTTTATTGTTCCTTTCTACTCCTGAGTGGCCGGAAGATCACATTAGTCACACATAGTAATATTTTGTATTTGCTCTCATCCACAACCCAGGTTCCAAATCTACCTATGTTAAAGGTTAAAGCCTGCATACTGCTAAATATCCTTAGTGATTTAGACATTCGGACTGTAAGGTGAATATGGGATTCTCTGATTGACATATATTCCAATGGAAGGATCTCTCCAGCTTACATAAAAACACCATGCATCAGTTCCTTCCTTGTGCTCAGACATTGAACCATCTGTGTATCACTAGTATTCCCACAAAGGTATCATTTCTTGGAAGAGATGGTAAAACAATCCTCTTCAACAACACATGCAGATCTCGGATCACAGTTTCCCGCCAGTATGATCACTCTCCAACTCTTCAACCATCAATATGAAACAACAATAAGGCTTTTTTGGATTCCTTGGTGTTAATCGTAAGCCTATTATGGCGACAGCATGGCATTTTTTGGGATTGTCAGCAAAGTATTAAACACTGCAAAATTAATAAAATCTGAATACCAAGTACATTTAACCAAAACATGGGGAACCAGCTAATTCGATTAATAACTTGCTAGTTTGGAAACTATATATATAAAAAAATTTAAAAAAACACTAAACACACTTACCTGAAAATCTGGCCTTACTGTGTCATGTAACTTAGAAGACGAATTAACACATACCAGTTGGTCGAAAAATATTACGGCCTTTCAGGAAATCTCGATCGCTATTTATCACTGTATTAACCGATCATTGTAAAATTTGGAACAATACTTAACTCATAAATTAAACGTCGGAATTAAAAAGCAGCCATCTTAGTTTGGGTGTTTTACTGTAGTCATTTATGGATATCCGTGGATTCTCGCTTCGTTCTTCCTCGTGTCTTCTCGTCGTCGTTCGGGTCAACAATAAAGGATTCCTCTAAAATTCCAAATTTCATCGCGATCATGTGACACACATTTTGGAAAGAATTAACATACTTCTTCTGTGTCTTGACAAACGATTTACATGGGCATTTTTAAAGTGTTAGTGATCTTACAGAAATGTTACATTCAGACCATAAAGTCCATTTCAGATTCTTAAATTTCACTTTAGGACTTAAATAAAACTTGCATAAACCGGTAGAGATCAATAAATATAATTTCATTGTTTCTTTCCAACTTAAAATTGTTACTTCACTCTAAGGATTTTGTTTAGGCTTAATTTGAATTATTTTCATTTAAATTTTATCGCCTCAAAATGCAAATACAAAGACAATATTTCACTATAAAATTAGAAAGTAACGTTCCCACTTTATTTATAACCACGAAGAACACGAAACCGTTTCGTCATTTTGAAATTCTGCATGATACAAAGTCATAAATTACCATTAACTGGAAAATAATTTCATAAATATTCTTTACAGATATTTGAAAGTATCTTGCTGATTACCAAATAACCAATGAATCATTCCGTTTTTGAATAGACGAGGAAACGAAGACACCTAATAATCACGTGATTCTTAACAAACACACACACACACGCACACGCGATCATGTTTCCGCGCACGTAGACAGAAAGCCAATGCAATTAAATATCATCCAGTTTAAATATAATTAAACTATAATATATTCGATTGGTGTATCGATACAATAACGAGGCTTTTAACACTAACAAGACCTAGATTTTATTACTTCGTAGAAGTATGCATTAACTGACCGTGCAATTGTCTTCACTATTAATAATTACTTTCATTAAAGCTTATGGACATTTTTTATTACAATCACTTTTAATGGAGTAGAATTTAAAATGAAATAACTGATTAGAACTGGTAACGGGATTTGAATAGCTTTGATATCAATTACAGTGTAGAATATGAGTGTTGATCAATACATGATAGAGAGTGTAAGGGTTTCTTGTGTGGATTCGATTTCTCGAATCAATATCGCTTGGCTGTGATAGGATTTATCTAAATAAGTACAGAGACAAAAATTAAGTGATTCAAAACTATTTAAATATTATCAAAACATAATTAAAGATTTACAATATTTAGATGTATATTTTAAACTTTCATTTCTATGTTAAAACTATGATAGAAGACTATACAATATTTAGTTTACAGTCTTCCCAATATTTACTTTTATAATTTTTATTTTTCCTAATTTAAATTACTTAATTAACTAAATGCACAATTTAAATTACTTACTATACATAATAATTATTTTGATTTAATTAAAGAAATATTTTTGGCTCCCTCAAAATAGCTTCATTAGGTATCATGAGATCCTTTTATCAGCTTATTTATGATGAAGGAGATTTTCCTTAATATTTAAATCAAAATACTTTTCACAATTTCTTAATACTACATTTATTTTAATGGTTCTAGATTAGATTTGTTTTTAGATTAATTATGATTTTGGACTCTCAATGTGTATTTGATTAATTAGTTATGCTGTTTTTTTAAAAATTATTTATTTTAATTCTGGGATATCTTTTAAAATTTGTATTAATTAGTTTTTGTTTTTATGAGATCTTTCTTACATATTTTGTGTATATATTTAAAGCTACTGACAGATTTTTTTTTATCAAACCATCGCACATACAATTCACACGGATTCACTTCACACACAATACGTTTTTTTTTATAATTTATTTTTATTGATTTTTCACTTTACACTTAACACTTGATATATATTTTTTTTTATGATTATTATGGCTTTACTTGCCTTTTAAAAAAAACACACTTGGATTTATTAACTTATTGAAATTATTTTACACCATTTTACTCTGGGTCTTTACAACGTCTAACTTGCGTGGTGATAGTTTTTAGACTGTCTTAAGAAAACTTGCGTCTCTCCCTCTTTTTCCTTCACGCGGTTAAAATTTTCAATTGAGCATTGTACTTTCTTGAGATTCTATTGGATATTTATTCGCGGGATTTTCTTGATTGGACGTTGCTTTTTGCAATCTTGTGTTTTCAGTGGAAATACTTTGAGTTCATTCCAGAGGCCAATTCTCAGGGTTTTATGTGTAGCTTGCAAATATTATTTTCTCTTGGGAAACTTAAGTTGAACAACCGTTCTGCCTTTACACGTGCAAGTTGTTACTTGAGACTGTTCTGCAGATGTGAATTATTTTTATACTATCAGAGATAATTATTTTTTTTAATATATCTCTGACAAGAGTGATCACCTGACGATGAACAAATAATGTCCGAAACACGTGTTGTGTAATTAAGATTTTAATTTGGAAGAACACTTTAAAAAGATTGCTGACGGTAAGTGACATAATAAACAGTTTAACAAGCTTATCCAGTTTCCTCTAGATCACCAATTGTAATACACATAGAATATATAACAATTTATAAAATATAAAGTTTGTTGAGTGTGGCTTCAAAAAAATCCTTTCCCGAATAAAATGCATTGACTTTCAACATTAAAAATTTAGCTTCCCATTGGTTCCTTAAATGTTTTAGAAATTATATTAATAAAATATTCATATAACGGACACCAGATTCAGATGGCAATTTTCAGACAACCTGTTCTGTTTCCTACGGAAATTAAATCTTTTACGGGTGGTATATATATATTTAAGTCAATCCTACAAGTTGAATAACTCTTAAATGCGTATAATATTACTTCTGATGTAGGCCTACTTACAAGGAAAAGTTAAAATACTCAATTCTTCTAAAACCATTTTTTGACTGTTTAAAAAAAGGCAAAAAATTACTATTTGTTTTTGAAAACAAAAAACTTTCCATGCCTTTTATTTAGTGGAGTTCCCCTTAAGAGGAGGTTCCATATAAAAAAAATGCCGTCTGCCGCCCATAAGACTAATGCAATACAGTACTCCCGTAGATACCCATATTTTTTCCTTTATTCTTCATCCGATTTCGTTGATTTTTGTTTTGATTGAAGAGAACAAACTGCTTTATGTTAACTGAGAGAAAAATCCTTCGTATCTTTAAAGGTACTTTCTTAAAAAATTGCTAAAGTAAAAAAAACGTTGTTTTGATTTTTAAAAACTAGGAATTTATGGGTATTATTCTATTGCATTAGTCTTATGGGCGGCAGACGGCGGTAGAGGGGCTAGTGGAGCCTCATCTTAAGGTAAGGTGAGGTTAGGGTAATATCCACAATTTAAACAGAATGAAAACAGATCAAAATTAGTTCACACCGGGTGAACGGGCACAAACTTTCTTAGCATCTCTATACAACCTGCTTGGCTCGACATTAGTTGGACTATTCTAATTCCTTTTGAATTTTTTTAATAATGATTTTCATTACATGAAACAATGTTATCTTGGTGGTTTGTCTACCACTGAGTATTACATTTTGGGAATCGCGTTCAACCTGACCTAGGTAATAATGAACTTAAAATACTAATTTGTTATAATTGTTACTATATCAATATTCACTAACTGCACTTGTAACACAACCATTTCACAAGGATTGATTAGGCCTACGGCCTATTCTATCAAATATAATATACATTCACGACGCGTTTGGGTTATTTAGACTTTTCGAAATACTTCCCCCGGACATTTTCTAAGATATATTAACCGGCCATTGCGAATTTGGAATAATTTATAAATTAGAAAATTTTAAAAACCCGTGACACCCATCAAACACTGTTAGATACGTTGACGCACACTAGTATTTTGGAAAACCGAAAAACCCAAATGTGCTGTAAATATACAGGGTGGCTGAAAAGTATGAGAACGGCTTAATATATCATATGTAAGGGAAATTTGAAGGTAGATGTGATACCTTATATTTTGATAATTATTATTTTTATTGAACTTTAACATTTGATAGGTAAGAAGTTTAATGTACTTTATTTTATTTTTACATCAAATGAAATGTTTAAATGTAAATAAACAGTTTGAGATATGGATGTGCCCATTGATTTTCTCTTAAAATTCTACATTAAAATGATGTATCACATGACCACCTTCCTATTAAAAAAAAGTAAAATACAAAATGGCGGATCAAAGATGGCGGAATAAATTTTGGAAATCATAATAAAATAGTATTTTTAAATGAAGTAAGGTTCCTAATTCAAAGTTCCATCATATACGAGATATTCAGCCGGTCTGATACTTTTCACCCACCCTGTATTATTATAACTGTAGCCCTATTCAATCCATTCAAAATCGTTGTGTTATATGTGCAGTGTTTATTGAATATGAATATCACCCATTATGGGAAATTAGTATTTTAGCGATAGCTAGCTCCTACGTTTGGTGAACGGTCAGGGAGTATAAAATAAATTATAACGTATACAAGTTAGGGTGCAAACGATTTCCAAAATATAAATAAATATTGAGCTTGACTAGTGAGGTAATACAACTAGAACACAAGATCTCACAAAAATTAAGTTTACTTAATCAAACACGTTTCAACGACAAAGTTGCCATCCTCAGTGATACATTACTTACAATAACTAAACTATAACTAATTTTTCGAAGAACCGTTTTGTTTTTTATGTTCCTTAATACCAAAGTCATGGTTAGGATACAAGTGAATTTACATTAAATAAAATATTTCCAAGCTGTATCACGTCAACAGCCGCATAGCGTGTGATAATAATTATATTTTAACAAACCTCACGCAGGGTACAGACACGCATGATTTTGCATTTTAAAACTAGCATATTCTCACATTTAATAATGAACTCTGACATTACCAGGCTGAATGAGCTCACACAATATCAGGAACACTTAATCAGATCGTTATTTCCTGTTTGTGGCTAAATAAAGTAATAAATTACTTATGATGACTCTTGGAGAGTCACGTGAGGCCGTCATCAGATATACACGTGCATATCCGACACGCTTGTCTTATGTAGTGGAAGTACACTCATCAGATGGTTAAGATGGGAAAGGGAAAACATGTGTCGATAGCTGTTATTATGTCTCTTAATATATTGAGTTTAACAAAGTTCAACTTCTCTCTTCAGTTGGAAAGATTGGATTGGATTAATTGATCTATTATTCATAGGTTTTAATGTTGTATCGCCGTTGTAATAGATCTATCTTAAAGGAATTTAAAATATAAATTTTCTATTTTTCTAACAAATTTGGTCTTGTGTTAAGACTAAATAAAAGACAGGACATAGGGTCCGCAGGCTTATAGGGATAATTATTTTTATAAAGTCTTAATTCTTTAAGGGTCAGTTTAAATTGTAGAGATACACATGCATGGGGATTTATAAGGGTTCTAGGTTTTACCTACGGACCCTAATAAAGAGAAATAAATGAAAATCCAATCCATCTTTTAATCGCTTTTAAATTGTTTGTCTTACATGTCACAAAACTTATACGCTACGCATTTCTTATTGTATGATTAGATTAAGTTGTACTTATTATAAAAAAAAACTAGAATGTATGATTTCGAACTGCAATTTAATTTCAAATCCAAGTAATATGTTACTAGATTTGAGTTCATGACGTGTTCAAGTTAAAAGGAAAAGAGATAATATCTGACATTTTAAATTTGTCATAGCGGCAATATATAAAGTTTTTCGTCAAATAAACATACACATTCGTAATCAGAATAGTCTCTAGTTTTATTTGATACAGAACTTGATACTGTACGAGGTGTGATAAAAAAAATAGTGTGAGTGAATTTTTATAGCTGATGCTACATCCATTTGAAGCAATAAGTTCGATATATCGTTCTTTGAGAGAGTCAGTGTCAAGTTTGAACAAGTTGTGACTTGTCAGTCCGCTTCCAGAGTCTGAAGAGTGAGGTTGTGTTCTGTTAGTTTGCATGGAATTGAAGGCTCGTCTTGAATCAGATCCAAACTTCATGACCAATATTATAAATGGAGATGAAGGGGGTCATGCTTATTGTTGTTGTTTATTTTATAATGAGGGCGATCAGAGTTCGTTCCAAGAGGAACAACTGTAAACTCTGAATATTACAAGGGCGTACTTGCAACGTTTATGAAACGATGTACAGAGAATGACACCAGAAAAATGGGCCAATGGCTTCCTCCTACATCACGACAATGCGCCGTGTCACACCTCGCTTCTGATCAGTGAGTTTTATATTATTCCTATCTGTCCCACATCCGTTCATACTCTCCGGATTTAGCAACATGCGACTTCTAGGTGTTCCCAAAAATAATAATTGTGATAAAAGAGAAACGTTTTGACACCATTACCGACATTGAGAGTCCACGACGGAGCAACTGAAGGCCCTTCCGAAAAAAAGCCTTCCAGAAAAAATGCTTTCAGTGTTGGAATCAATGTTGGGAGAAGTCCATTGCTAGCCAATGAGAGTATTTTGAAGGAGATTATTTCAAATTTGATGTAAGCTTATTACTTTGTTCGTGATAAAATTATTCACAGTATTTTTAATCATACTTCTTATTTGAAGTTTTTTACTCGAAGTATCAACAAGGTATTGAATTGAAACCTATTGTAATATTTTTATGATTTTTTTAATCAATAAACGTTGATTAGCTTTAGTGGAAGTTGACGGGTTTGGTTTGAAATGCAACAGAGAAAACACCTGTTTGGGTAGTTTTATTTTATGGATGTGTAATGCAAAAAATTAATAAAAGGAACAGAGTATGCATCATTATTTTCTCCCTAAACCAGTACGTAATACCAGCAGGGTTTTATTGTAAAAATCTACTGGATTACGACTTTATTTGCTACTGGCTTCTCTTCAGAGAAAGTGAAAAAACCCTGAATTCGTTCAAAGTTTGTTGATTTTTTGATATGTCTTTGAGTCCTTTTGGGAGGTGTACATCTTTTAGATAATGTTATCTCGTATTTCTCAATCATTATACTAAGATATAAAACATTAAAATAGATTCAAATTTTTAGATTTCAATTCTGCATGTAATGGTATCAATCCCATTTTTTCTACGATTACAAATAGCCAAGTTATTGTCAAAAATACAAATTTACCTTATTGAGGAAAAAAAAACAAAAAAAAAATTTGATCTATGAATACAATTTAAAAAATACTTTCTTCAATAATTGATCTACTTCCTTCAATTTCCAAGAAACCAACTTTTGGATATTATATTTAGTAGATCTGTTTGAATTAAATTGTATAATGGGCTGGGTTCCTACCATGATGGCAATCAACTACTTTAATGATGTTACCCAAACCGAGATTTTGTTGACAAATTTCGACCAATAGATTTTCTTTAGGTTTGTAGAATCTACATTTTAGACAGAATTGTTTAAAGTCGTTTTAACTGATGGTAAAAAATCTGGGAGTAGTTTCATAGCAGTTAATTCAGTTAACTGAACTTTAATGTTGTTCAGCTTCAAACTTGGAGTTACCAAATTATAAGATATGTAAAAATATAGTAAATTTGATTAAACTGGTCTAGTGGTTTTAGTCTTTAGAGTATTGCTTAAACTACAAACATAATTTAAAAAAAAATATTTTTTTGGGGTTCCAGGAGCCCTTCTAATGGATATATTCGCGACAAATTAAAAATCAAATTTTTGACCCATCGTATAACGTTTTTTATACTACGTATATGTGGAAAAAATCCAGATGTAAACATAATATTTCCAATATCGTTTGTAAGATGTATAAAGTATAAAAATAGAGATGTAATCTAGTATAGTAGGAATTCAGTAAATCCTTGTTCAAGTTTAATGAAATTAGGCAATTAGGGAGTACGGACAGAATAGCTTTAATGGAAAGGTACTTACTCCCACAGTTTTGCGTGCATGTATTTTGTATAATTAGGTCAAACTAAGCATTGTAATAAATTGACATTAACCGACAACAAATTGACAGAAATTCAAACATTGCTTGTTAAACCTTGACCGCATTCTCTGGCATTGTTGATCGTAACTGTCAACAATACTGACTTGTGGAGTTTGTTAACAATTAAATATCAGTGTTTATACAATGAGAGAAGTCATTAAAACGGATTTCGTAATATTAAGAAAAAGAGTGGTTTTGAAAATTAAAATGAGAAAGTTTAGTGGAATAAAAAGTAAGCTGATAAAAAATTCAATTAAATTATTTTTACTTTTCACATAGAAAATTGTACTATTAAGTTATGTGAAAGGTCAAAAAACATGTGCTGAGTTATCGTGGTTATATGCTTTTAGAAGTTCATTGTATCCAAAAAGTAGTTCGACTTTAAAAAAATCGACCATACAATAAGTTACAGCCGTAAGGTATAGCCTAAACTTACATAAAGCGCGTTAGAGGACGTTGCAGGCGGGAGGACAAGTGATGTCATAACTACTACTGCTGATAAAGACATTGACTCAGCTCTATTCCGCTGTCAACTTTTGTCATGTTGCCGTCTTGTCTATTTGTCGTTTTTGTTTTATTTTCAAACAATTGGACAAACTTTCTGAACAGAAAAATCGTTATATAAATTTCAAAATTGCTGCCTATTTACAAAAGAAAAAAAAGCTTTTCAATTTTGTTTCAATTTGGCATTTAGGCTCAGATTTACACACAATTAGACAAATTTGTTAGTCGGAAAATAAATTTCAAAATGGCGACAAAAATAAGTAGGTTCGATTTTTATAAAATGTATTAGCTCCTTCGTTCTTGGCTTCTTGTTTCATAAAACAACACAGATTTCATGTAATTTCACGAGATTGACTATGGAGGACTTTACTCCCAATAACTTTCATCCTGGCGTTTTCACCTTCCATCACAACACAACAAACCGATGTTTTTGAAATGCATCTATAACTACAAAACGAACAGTGCAAAACTCACTGCAAGATTGAGCTCAGTGTTTCCCCCACTACACAAACCTGCCTAGAGACGACTGCTCATCTCAATGACAGAGTCAGGCTAAATCTTACAAACTGTACAAAGAGTATTTATAGAAACCATGTAATGAAAAAATCAAACTATTCTTAACACTGTTATAAGCTCGAATTCTGTTAACTCCAAAAAAGCGACACAATTACCAAGGTGTAAGATCAGTTTCAAAACAAATTATCCGGAATCCGTTCATTTGGATCTTATCTGCATTTGTTCAAGAGAAAGTTAAAGTTATCAACAATTGGAAAACCAAACAAAACAAAACAATTTATATGACAAATTCGTGTTGCTAGTCTCTTAAAAGGTTGTCAAATTATTTTATTATCAGGACTTGAAAGATCTGTACCTATTTCGTATCCACCTTAATTAGACTTAAAATAAGTGATGTACGTAACACTAATGTGGACCTCCACGAAAGTTTATTATTGCTATGTATTTTTCTAATTGAGTTTTTATTAATCTTTGAGTAGCCACCCTCTGGACCCCCCCCTGGGGTAAGGGTTGAATTTATGGGCGTAGTGAAACTGCCCCGACATTTTGGATACTTTTGAAACGATGAAACTTCCCCGCTAATTAAAGATGATTAGGAAGAGACGCCTCGCAAGACTAGAAATGCTGAAATTGCCCCGAGCGCTCAAACAATATTGAACATTTTATTATACATGTTACGCTACGGGACCTAACCTAACCTAACCTAACCTTACAGGATTATATGCTTGATTGAGGTTAAATTTAAACACATTCTACCGAAATTTGCGCTCGAGGCCAATTCAGCATTCCTGATCTTGCGAGGCGACACTTCCTAATCCTCTTTAATGAGCGGGGCAGTTTCATCGTTTCAAAAGTACCCAAAATGTCGTTGCAGATTCATAGTCCCCGAATTTATTTAAAGCAGTTCCTATTTACCTGAAACTGCATTTTTCTATTTTTATCCGTTCAAAAATTACGGAAGGGGTACAATACATTTGGAATACCCCAAATATACTAATATTTTTTTTAAACATAGTTCAGTGTTTTTTTTATTACGAATATGTAATTATGAACCAAGCAAATGCCAGAGCTAGGTTATATTACCTGCATATAAATCTAATATATAATTTATAGACTCAAGGCAGAGCGACTTCTATTTTGATAATATCAACCGGTTTCTTGATAATTAGCTTAACTGTCAAAACTATGAACTGCAATATGTTAACTGAGGATAAGAACGTAGCATGTCTCTACATGCTGGTTGACTAATGAGCTCCATTGGTGGAACGAATAAGTGAACAGAATATTATAGGTGAGCAAAAACTTGGACATCACGTAGGATGCAATTGAATGGTGGAAAAAAAACATGGTATACATTTTCGCCCATCCACAAAATTAATAATAGTAATAACAAGTGCTTTATTAACATATTATATTCCTGATAATTCTAACTCAATAAATGTTTTGAAACTGTAAGCTAGAATACTCCTAAAGAAAAATCTTATAAAATCCATTACAAGAGAATCTTTTTGCGATTGGTGTCTCGGTTTTTTTCAAACGGTTAGTACACTGACAAAGCACCAAAGGTCGCCAATTCGAACAGTTGCTACATTATAACGGGTAAGAGGTTACAAGATAGAGGTTTAAAAATGAAAGTAGCCTCCTTTACTCCCCTTTTAACTTTCCTTAAACACCAAAAAAGTGTTATAACAGGTACGGTAGAGGATTTACGCTGATATAGCAATTCGTTTAAGTTATATTGAGGTGTATCACGACTTATTTCACACTCTGTACATGTACAACTTCGATACTCGCAAAATCCGAGAAAAGAGCGAAGCGAGTGGAGACTTTTTAATATATTACATATCTTTTATAATAACATCTAGATGCTAGTCAGGACCTAGCTTACTTCAATAAAGTATAAATTTACACAATTACGAGGTTCTGAAAACATTTGTAACAAGTGTTTTACAAACCTACAGTACTGGATAAGACTTCTTGATCTAATGTACAATTTAGTATTTCCTACAAGTCCCAAGAAACAAACTTTTTTGTATTACATTTAGAGGATTTTCTTGTATTACTTTGTATGATAGGGTTGAATAAGTACCATGATGGCACCCAGCAAAGTGTTTTATTTACGTCTAGAGAGGAACAACAGTTTCTTTGTTTATTGTGTAATAGTTGTTTCGGAAATTAATACCATCTTCAGGTACACCACAAAACATTTACCTTTTCATTATTTAGAACTGTCGAATGCTTTTCATTGTATATAAAACGTAATAATTTATAAATGGATTAAATAAAAAAAATATATATGAAAATATGCAATCATTGAAATAATTACAATTCCTTTAAGTCTTATATGTGCCAGAGAAGACGAAAAACTAAAACATGAAGTATGAATGGGGGTTTTAATGTTATTCGATAAAGATGGAATGTTAATATTGTTCACATGGTTTAATCAGACACTAATACACGACGTTTCGTGAATATAAATCAACTCTCGTTATCAAGTGTAAAACTAGAACACCAAGAGACTTTAAGGTGCTTGTATTACATTGTATTATGGGATTGGGTAAGTACTAATATTCCAACCATCAACTTCTTTTCTTAATGATATAAGATCAGATCTGATAAAACATTCAACCATATATACATCTGATTGTGATGAAATTAACTATCTCCCAGCTGATTAGTTTCAGACAACAGGTGTTTATTATGGACAGGAAGTAATTATTCTGACATACTCGTAAAGGATTATAAGCGCAACCAAGTCACGTAGGTTTGATTGTTGGTGTTAATAATTAGATCTCTTATAATATTACGCTTTATGAACATAATGAGATATAATTAACGGTGCAAAAACATTGCACAAACTTTCTCACTTACCTATTTTCAAAAACAAAATAAAAATCAAAGATATTCGTTTAAAAAAAATGTCAGTTCGATAGTTGTCGTTCAGATGGTGAAAATGAAAAATATATTTTGAACAAAATGTTTATTTATGTGTTCAATACACAAGTAGGATTTTATAACGCTGAATTCTTAGACACTACTGGACCGAGTTTTATACTTTAAGTGTCTATAAAAAGGTAAATATTCATGAAAGAGCAGGAATCGCCCTAAAAGTTAAATTTGTTCCCTGTTTTAAAGTGCCAAATTTATCACAGCTGAGTATATTAAAACTGTTAAACATCATAATGTTATTATTTAATCTATATAATTATTACTGAGTTGTGAGCTCTATTTCAATAAGAAATCAAAGATAATTGTTTATTTTTTATATTGAAACATCTTTAATATTAAACGTGGTTGTGGACAATGACGAGAGAGATATTCGAAGAAATTTAACTAACATAAATGTAACCCCCAAAACAAAAGATTTTAGAGATCTGATAATTTTATTCCCTTATATTTTTAGTTTAGAGCTTATGAATAATGAATCATCGTATTGAATGAAAATTCAAAAATGTCAAACCAAACCAACATTAAAACACAATACTATGAACATAATTTTAACATTATAAAGAAATTAAAATTTTAGTTTTTTGTTGATAATCCGCTTACCCTTTGACATACAGAAAAAACAAACCGTTGTTTGTCGTTAAAAAATATAAACATTTTGTCTCATCTAATTTTTACGTAAAGTTAACGATTTTCTAGGCTATTTGAACGTAAATATTTTAAAACGCTGTTAGCTAGAAAACAGTCCAAAAAGTTATTGTTTTTTGTACACTTGTAATCTCCAAAATAAAAAAAAATACGTGTATTCATTATCTTATCTACTTCTAAAGTTATTATTTAAAAAAAAGCAAAATGGCGGATGGACTGGAAACTAATCTTCCTTGGACGTATGTTTAGATGAGCCTTTTCCTTTATTTTTACCAACAAAACACGCCCTTGAAGTAGTTCCATTTATTCATGACTCATTGTGCAGATACCAAGAATAGATAAGAAAGATATAATTTATATATTACCCGCATTCCTGTCAGGCGTACTTCAGGGATATCAGGACGTTGGATCGTATAAAGATTAAGGATTTACGATGACATGTTGTAATTAGCAGTAGTTCCTGAAGCATTCACACGAGATCCATCAATCATCTCCTGATGGCTTATTATAATACAGGACATATTCATTAGCACACAGATATCTGCTAAGCGCTTTGAACTATTTTATTATTTATAGGTTAGGATGTTGGTACTAATGAGATTGTTAAGTTCCGCTTCTTAAATTGGATTTATATAAATCAGCTGTTTTATACGTAATTAAATGATCAGTTCAATTATACATTTATAGGGTCGAAATTCGGAATTTTCCGGGGGAGGGGATGAAATAACGAGTCAATTGCATCGTCTAGTTAAAATTTCAAAATAAAAAATAATAAGGAGTTTGAACATTCATTATTGTTTTAAACAATAAAATTGTTAACGTTTTGTTTTCATACCAAAGAATGAAATACTTACTGGAAAAGGTTTTTCATAGATAATTTTTTTTTTCAATATAAGAAATATTTTCTCTTGGGTTTTTTACAAACAAAACGCGTATTTCAGTGTTGTAAAAGCACAAAAAAGCGGGAGTGAAAGTTAGATAGTTGTCAAAACAATCTAAAAATTTAAGAAAAGTCTAAAATGACGGGACGTCTTAGAAATGAATATTTTCTGGAAAACCCTTAAAACTAACTAAAATTTCACGGGTGAAACAAATACGAAAAAAAGTTTTTTTCAATCTGGAAAGATTCAGAATTAAATTCGGGTGTAGTTTCCATAAGAAAAAGTTCGATTTTAATAAAATTTGATTTAGGCTAGGGCGTTATCACACAAATGAAGCAAGTTTAAACCTTATATACATATTTTTTTCAAAAACTGCGTCCACGGTTTATTTTTACTTTTTGATGAAAAGTAACGAGCTGATATTGTTGGTGACTCTTTTGGTTGGTTTTATCTAGTTTTGGGAATGGGTGATTTTAGAAAGAGCTATTTTTGAGTCTGTTGTAATTTACACAACTATTGTTTCAAACAATTTTTGTTTGAATAAATAATTTTGGTTTGTTTTTATTCCATTAGAGATGAGTGAGTGATAAAGTATGTGCAAAGTTTTCCACTATTTATTTTAATCCCTTTAATATAGAATCACAAAGCATGTATCTACACGTGTAAAGTTATTTGACTTAGAAAAGGGCATCTAACGGCATGGAAGTCCAATATTATACGGAAGCTAATGTTATGAATTAGAGAAGGAAATAGCAAATAAAAGTAGTAATGAATCTAGACAATAAAGTAGAGTAAGGACAGGTGTGTTCTTGATTGTAATTGTGTATACTGGTTGGAGCAGAGTGAGGGAATTATTCTACTGAATGTTGTTGTTTATGCTATAAAGTAGTGCATACAATTTCCCAAGTGATAAACTCAACGGTATACTGCATTATTTATTGTTTAAAAATGAACGTTTTGCAACAATGACAGAGTAACCATACGTGTTGTATAAAATAAAAGTGTCACAATTAAAAACTAAAGCTTGAGACAACGCCACAAGCTTGATGCACACAAGAACCGCAACAACGTGTGCATAATGTGGCTGATAAATTCTATATCTAAAGTGACAAGATTTGTACTTTTTTACAACTGTCTCTTAAAGTCTACATTTCATTTGTTAATTAAATTTTTTGAATAATCACGCTAATTATGCAAACAAATCTTAACTTACTTCTTTGAATAAGAAACTCATTCAGATCATAACATGTACATCTCAGGGGGTCCGTAACCAACACAGTGACTATGTAACTTATACACTGTTTATTTAGTTAATATTTAAAACAACATCTCTCGTCTATAGTTATATGAATTATAGGAACGAATACAGCTCGCGGAAAGAAACTAGTTCCTTGCACATTGCGTGCATTAATACATGTCAGACACCGATGGACCTCCTGGTTACGGAAGCATTAACTTTCTATATACGGGCAGCAGAGTATCACAGGCGGAGATTGTAGACCTCTGTATGTATTTGCTTTTAATAAAACATATCTGGTACGTATTATCATTATGGATATAGTTTGCTGAGAGGAATATGTTTCTTGAATAAATATGGTAGTTGTCTATATTGTGATACGTGGTTCTCTGTCATCTCTTATTGTGTATTTTAACAACTATGATATTAAAGTAATATTATCGAGAGAAAAAAATCTGATAAATTATGAGTAAAAGATATTCAATTTCTTGTTTGGGTAATTAAGACCAGTATCTAGTTTCATTTAGTAGTGCAAGGAGATGCCAGGACATGTTTATAGCAAAAATGGCATTTGTTTTGCTTTTGTAATGAACAGATTTTGATGAAACCGGTTCAAAAATATTCGTTAAGACCTGTAGTATTTGTTAATTTATATTATTAGTCACTTCATTAACTTTTTATTACTTTTAAAAAAATTAAACTTCAAAATTGTTTCGTTTTTAAAGAATTAATTAAACATATTATATTTAATTCGCTGAGGAATTTCTTCACCAGTCGCGTATTTATTTACTATAGGGCCGATTTAATTATTGAGATGTCAAATTAAACATTGTTACCTCCAGATTTGCCGCTTGGAAACATTTATTTTGTAATAAATTTATTATCATTTATATAACCGTTATGGGTAAATAACATGGTTTACAACACAAATATTTAAACAGCAATAAAATTATAAATACTCAACAATTATAAATACGCTTCAACTTTTTTTTTTGAGAATTTATAACATCTGTGATACATGATTGATACGTGGTTTTCTGTCATCTCTTATTGTGTATTTTAACAACTATGATAGTGAAGTAATATTATCGAGAGATAAATTCAGATAATGTTTGGTTTGGGATAGTTAGTTGAGGGATTTAGACAATAATACAGTTTCATTCCGAAGGAAGAATAAGGAACATTTTATTTATAATAATTAAAGTTGAAGATCGGTTTAGAAATTTTAAGTTTTTTTAAAGGGGTAAATATTCATTATCAGCTAAAAATATGTCAGTTTACATTATTACTCTTTCAACAACTCAATATAAATCACATGTCGAAATTAAAAAAATAAAATAAAACTAATTAAAACTGTTTTTTTGTAACTTATTAAAAAGACTAAATTGTTTTTAATTGTTTTCATTTAACTATGTGAAAGTAAATGTAAAAAAAAAAAATAAATAAATAAAATAAAATTTTAATATACAGTAGTTAGAATAATTTCTATCGTAATTTAAAACTTGTATGAAGTCGCAAATGTTTACCCATTAATCGCCATTTTTAAAGGTTAGTTTAAATATTTTGTTCTGAAATTCTAGATCTCGTTAATAATCAATACACGTACATTTTTTAGGGAAGAATAAGGATTTTATAAATTATTTCTAAAGATACAATTTGTTAAAAAATTATATATATTGAATCGCCACGAAAATATTTTAAAACTGATTTAAAAATATTCTCTACATTCAAAGATGTGAAAACTTTCAAGCAACTTTGGTAGGTTGAGTTTATTATGAGGATAAAGAGTATTTAATTAAATGTTGGAACAGTGCTGTCTTGTTTCGACTTGTTACATTACCCAGAGGGAAATAACTTTTGCCCACTGAGTTTACCCACAGCTATTGTTCAGATCTCAACCAATTGGTTACCACTATCCAGTTGTTTTATGAACTAACATATATTTTAATACCGACACAATTACACAAAATAAACCTAAATAAATCTAGTTGAACACAAAATGGCGGAATCACCAAGAAAAATGTTATTATGTTAAAGCCTCCGAAGTACACGTGTGATTAATCCTTTAAGGGGTCTTACTTACTCGTCTGTTTTAATTAGATGTTCACAATTAACTAAACAAAATATATAACGTGAATGGGATTCGAAATGCTGCACAACTGTTCTGGTCGAAGGCTGTACTCACTTTGAGGAGACTTTGTAGTCATGAGAGGGGGGGGGGGTGTATGAAAAAATGAAATCCTTTTGGAATGTTTTATCGGTGCGATGAAAAAAAAAGTTTTGGAATGAATGTACGCACCAGAAATGATGAGTGCGTGATTTGGAAAATTCAGATATTATCAAAAACCTTTTTTACTGCTATAAGCAACTATAATGTTTAATATAAAGAGTGATTCTCGAAGTTTTACCATCGTTTCTGAGCTCATTCTAGAGGCCAAAATAAAGAAACAACTTCATGTACGCATACATGTCCTAAAACGGTTTGGTAGCTAGTTACAAGTAGCGAAAGATTTCGCCCTGATTTCTAATCCCTGGTAAAATCCAGTCTTACTGAAATTTCTGAGAACAAAATTAAGGGGCAAATTTTGTAGTTTTATATGCAATTTGATCTGCAAAACTGTAAAAAGTAAGTTTCAGAACGGTTTTTATAGTAGTTTATGGAAAAAACTATTATCAGCATGATGACGCACCTCAACACTTCTCGCTAGCTGTGAGAGCCCACTGGAATCGGTATTTCCCAGATCGATGGATTGGTCTTTGCGGTCCCCAAGCTTGACCACCCAGGACGTCAGATCTGACACCAGTCCATATTTGTATTTGGGGATGGGTGAAAAATATTGTTTATAAAACTAAAGTTCATACCCGTGAGGAATTAATAGCTTGCATTATCTATGTCGCTGCGCAACTTAAGGATAGTCCTACAAAACTTTGAAAATCAACATGTGCGATCCATAAGTGTCCAGACAAATGTAGACATTGAAATAGAAGGATTATTTTTTTGCAAATTTATCATACCATTTGATCAGTTAGATTACCAGACACTTAATTATCAGCTAATAGTTTTTTAGTTTCATTACAACCTTTGTCATTTTACAGTAGACTTTGATAAATGTTTTGTTTAAAAGAAAAAAAAGAATATTTTCTGTTTGTATATTATTATTTTTTACCATATCTAAATTTGTTCATAATTAAATTAAAATTTTGTTGAAAACTTTTAAGTTTTATTAGCCATTAAATAAAGTTATTTCATTATGAACTTAAAAGAAATATGTTTTTCAACACTAATTATTTGTGTTTTACCCTAGTTTTTGCATAAACTACTGGAGAAACAGCTCTGAAATTGTTTACAGTTTTACAGGTCAAATTGCAGATAAAACTAACAAATTTTCCCTTTAATTTAGGTTCCAGAGATTTCAGCAAGACTGATTTTTAGCTGAGAATTTTAAATCAGGACGATATCTTTCGCTAGCCGTAACTAGCTACCAAAGCGTTTTAGGACATAAATGTGTACATGAGGTTTTTCTTTCTTTTGGACTGTAGAATGAGCTCAGACATAGTCGGTAAAACTTTGTGTTACAATATATTCCAAATTTCCCTTTCACTATGGATTGAACCATTCCATAGGAAAAAAACTTGACATATTGAACTGAGCACTTTCAAATATAAAAGTAATTAAACTAGAGTTTTTGTAATTAAAAAAATGGTTTTCATTTTACCAGGAGAAAGTAATTAAAAAGACAAAAAGTGTGACAAGTTAGAATAACGTTAAACGAATTGTTATACTTGTAAGCATTCTCAAATATTAAGACGTTAATCGCGGTTTGTAGAAGTTATTTTCAATATTTTGATCTAAAACTTTGATGTCGTTTAAACTCAATGCACATAACGGTATTAACAAGTAACAACGATTTTCATAAATTATTTTTAAAGATACAGCAATTGGTTTATTATTACTATCTATATTGACGGCTTTTATTTTTTATAAACAATAATACGTGAAATTTTCAAACACATTCTAGAAGTCATGGCAAAAATTTTAGAAATAATTTCATTTAAATCCGTCCATTAGAAAAAGAAACATAAAAAACCATGATTTCGTAACTTCAATTCTTATAAAGAATAGCCTATGTTGAAGTCCTGCTTAATTTCCTGCTTAGAGATATCATTAAGAAAAACTTATTTAGTAGCTTCAATAGTTATAAAAAGTTTCGAACATTTACTGTATTAAGGAATGGAAGTGTATTAAACCCCCCCCCTCTCCCGAAAGAACCTGGATGGGTTTGTTACGCGGGACGGACAGACATGGTGAATACGTTTAAAAGTTCGACCATAAACGATCACACACGTTACACTTATAGCCAAACGGATGGTTGAAAAACTTATTTGTGGAACGTGCACTACATGGCCCCAGCGTCGATTGTCGATGACCACACAAAATCGATGTCTTTACATTGTGTCATTGTTGTCATTTTTATCCTAGGAATTTTACCCTCTTAAAACTCGTGTTTGTATTTGTTTTTTCAAAGAAAGTTTGTGCAGTGTTTTCAAATAATTTTCAACTCTTTGAGATTAAGTGAGCGTAAAGTTTTATGAAATGTCCATTCACTATTTTTATAAGAAATAAACACCTTTAGTAAGCTCGTAGAGTAAGTATATTTCCATAAACACTTGACATTCTTGCATACCCACTATACAAGTCTCCATTACTTCATCTGAATGATCGCCTACTATATTTCTCACAAGGAATGTAATATTTACATACATATATATCAACACAAAACAGATCGCTCGCTGTACTGTACATCAATGTCCATCATAAATATAATTTGCCATCATGTTATACAGGAACATACTTTACAGTTCTAAGATAATCGCTGAAGGCTGACTGGTTGTTGTGACAACAACATTGGTCCATAAACTTATCAAAAGATCACAACTCGTAAAGACGGATGCTGTAATTACTGACCCGGCTTTGTTTAATGGCAGGGTTTTACTCTCTCAAAGAATTCAGTCGAAGTTGTATTTATGTATTAGTTGGATGATTAGTTTATTATAAGACGAAAGTGATGTGGTGATCAAGGAAAACTTTGTTTGAGATCAAAATTTATAGGTATCGATAAAACCAAAATTTGTATACTGCCTGTACAGATTATTTTACAAAATATAAAAACCATAAATATTGACTGTAGAAAACTATTGTGCTTTTTTTTCTTTTCTTTTTTTTTTTTTTTTTTTTTTTTTAAACCGATCACCTAATTTTATTATTAAATATGGGCAAACTTTAATATTTATTAAATATTTATTTATTATCGTATTCGTATTTTTTGAGAATACTTTTTTAAATGTAGTTCTTCGATGCAAAATATACTTGTAAGCATATTTTCTTTGGCACGTTTGTTTTTATACTTTCAGCAATTATAATTTTAAAGAAAATTGACAGAATTTAAAATTATTTGATTTCTAGTAAAACTGTGTTAAAAAGGCATTATATACATTCATTTTGTAATAGAAACAACAAAGTGGTACATTTTTTTAAAAGTACATACCTCCCTCTTCCCCTCCCCTTCCCCCCAAGAATTAAAAACTCTTCTTCACCAAAAATCGGGTGACTAAATTCTTCTTTAGTTCGGTTGTTATCAGTTTAAATAATAAATCAAATAAAAAATTTTTTTTAACATACCACGTTTTTAAAATGAACTCAAAAGTATAAAATAATTTTTCATAACCCTTCTACAATTTTGAGGGAGGATTGTTAGTGGCTATGGATATATTTGGAAACCTTGGAGAGAAAAACTGGGGCGCAGGCAATCTATGATAGTTAAGGAGGAGTAAATAAATTCCGATTCACTGAAATTAGCTGTGAATTCATCCGGATTGTTTACTTGTATTATTTACTGGCTGCGCCCCACGTTTTTCTCTCCAAGTATTCCAAATATATCCATAGCCATTAAAAATCCTCCCTCAAAATTGTAGAAGGGTCATGAAAAATGATTTTATACTTTTCAGTTCGTTTTCAAAACGTAGTATGTTAATTTTTTTTTAAATTTGAAATATTATTATTCCAATAACTCTCACAAGCCATGAAAAATTTGCCTCGTCATACTTCAATATTCTGGTTACCATTCAAAAGCGATAACGCGGTTAAAAAAAATCTATATCTCGTTGGCCAATTTTTATTTGTTTAAATAACTATTATTTAAATATAGAGACAAGAAACCAACTGAATATTGTATTGTCATTCAATTCTGACCTATGTTCAAAATTTCAGGTCTCTAGCTTATCGGAAAGTTAGTTTAAACTCGATTACAAAATTCCACCAGGACAGACTGACAGATATGACGGAAACCGAACTAATAAAAACGTGGTAAAATTGAAATTAAACTATGGTAGTCTTTGGATAGGTCTATTACTTATATTTAAATAAGGTCTAAAGGGTCTATAATTGCTTTGCTTGAGCTAAGATTTTTTTTTGTTTATTAATCCTGAACCGTATAATTTTTTACTTGCCATTTTTGCAAACGAGTTTGGGTTGTTAATCATAGAATTTCATTAAAATCAGTTGAGCCAATTTTGAGAAATTAAACATTTTATAACAGTACTATGGCTGACTTTTTTTTTGATTTCTTATCGACAGTTAAGGAATGGTAATTTTTGGAGAAATGTCGATGAATACGTTTGGTTTGAGTCCTTAGAGCCGATTTTGATAAAATCCTAATTTACTGTGTCATCTTTCAATATATTTTATACAATTAAATTGAGTAATCAAAAACGTCACAACTTGGGAAATATTAAACAAACTTTTAGTCGTTTAAAATTTAAATAGTATTTTATAATTAATTACTTGTCATTTCTAGTTAAGAATTTTACAGTTAAGAATAACTACTCTAGTACAACTAACCAAGGGCTAAAGGTCACTACGAGACGCGCTTCTAAGGTGTTTGTTTTATGGTATGCGGCACCGCGTATTTTAAAACAGTAAGAGTCCACACCAGAAGGCATTTCAACGTCGTCGGCTCCAATTGAAGTGAAAGCCAGTGCGTTGTAGCTTTTGATGTTTTCCAGATAATATCGTGAAAGTAATGTACCACTTGTAATTAGATTTTGTAATTCTAGATATCTATCTAGAGAATATCTATCCTTACGCTCCCTTTGTAACAACACAGTTGCGTTCTTGTTGCCATCAAAAAGTTGAACTTGTTGGTTTACTTAACGATTTAGTGTCCTTTGATTTTTGTCGTCGATCAGTAAATGTGAGACGGTTTTTACGCGGTCTTTCTGCTGCCGATGTTTAGTTTACTATGTAAAACATAGAATATCAAATGTCCTAGCAGTATTCACACATTAACAATAAGCCATATAAACAGTTTAGTTTTGATAAATGTAAGCAATTGATTAAAACACAACGCGAATTCGCACTGGTAAATTAAGCACAATATAAATTTATCTAAAAATAATTTAAAACAGATGTTATAAATTCTCAAAAAACAATAAAATGAAGCGTATTTGAGTATTTATAATTGCTGTTTAATTATTTGTGTTGTAAAACATGTTATTTACCCATAACGGTTATATAAATGATAAATTTATCTCAAAATAAATATTTCCAAGCGGCAAATCTGGAGGTAACAATGTTTAATTTGACATCTCAATAATTAAATCGGCCCTATAGTAAATAAATACGTGACTGGTGAAGAAATTCCTTGGCGAATTAAATATAATATGTTTAATTAATTCTTTAAAAACGAAACAATTTTGAAGTTTAATTTTTTTTAAAGTAATAAAAAGTTAATGAAGTGACTAATAATGTAAATTAACAAATACTACAGGTCTTAACGAATATTTTTGAACCGGTTTCATCAAAATCTGTTCATTACAAAAGCAAAACAAATGTCATTGTTGCTATAAACATGTCCTGGCATCTCCTTGCACTACTAAATGAAACTGGATACATGTCTTAATTACCCAAACAAGAAATTGAATATCTTTTACTCATAATTTATCAGATTTTTTTCTCTCGATAATATTACTTTAATATCATAGTTGTTAAAATACACAATAAGAGATGACAGAGAACCACGTATCAGTCACGTATCACAATATAGACAACTACCATATTTATTCAAGAAACATATTCCTCTCAGCAAACTATATCCATAATGATAATACGTACCAGATATGTTTTTTTTAAAAGCAAATACATACAGAGGTCTACAATCTCCGCCTGTGATACTCTGCTGCCCGTATATAGAAAGTTAATGCTTCCGTAACCAGGAGGTCCATCGGTGTCTGACATGTATTAATGCACGCAATGTGCAACGAACTAGTTTCTTTCCGCGAGCTGTATTCGTTCCTATCTGTGCGATATTAATCATATAACTATAGACTAGAGATGTTTTAAATATTAATTAAATAAGCAGTGTAGATTCTACTTAGCCGGTCTACTTGTACAGGACCCCCTGGTATTTATATGTTATGACATGAATAAGTTTTCTTATTTTAGAAGTTAAGATTTATTTGTATAATTAGTGTGATTAATAAAAGCAAAGTTATTTTATAAATTTTAATTAACAAATGAAATGTGGAATTGAAGGTGATAAAAAAAAGTGCAACCCGTGTCACTTTGCACTAGGAATTCATTAGCCTCATTATGCAGTCTTCTTGTTTTTTCTGTGCATCAACTTGCATATTTTATGGTGCTTACACAACTCTTAGGTTCTCATTAGTGACATTTTATAGCATATACGTACATTAAGAAAAAAACCCAATATTATTTTCTTTTTTACTTAATATGTTCAAATTTGGATTTTAAAACAAGTTGATGAACGGAAGACAAATAAATAACCACATAGCCTACTTGTCCTGTAATCTAATGTTATTTATTGCAACGAATAAGAAAAAAAGTTACGTAATTATTTGGTAGTTTAGGTTAGGTTATGTTAGGTTAGGTTAGGGTAAGTTAAAAGTTGATGATCCTTGTGCCAGTATAAAGAACATTCCTATGGAAGCTGTGTATTCAATAGTGATGTACAGGACCCCAATATATAATGCGATTGTTAACGTGAATAGAGAGGACGATTGCGCCCAAGACGATCAATGCATGTATAAGACGGTTGGGACAGCTGCTGTGGTTGTTTTGACTGGAGGTCCTCCAATAGATCTGCTGAAGGAAGAGCGGGATGCAGGACTAGCTGAGGGTTACCTCAACAAAGATGCCAGACAAAAGACAGGTGAGATGGATGGAATTATATGCTGGCTATAACTGGACCAGAATCCCGATTTCCGATCTGCAAGTATGGTTGAAGAGGAGACACGATTAAATAAATTACTGTCTCACTCAGGTGCTTACAGGTCACGCAGATATCGGTAAGTTTTTGTATCGTTTTAAAATTAGGTTAGGTTAGGTTAGGTTAGAGATAGATAGTGGAACACACCGTCTTGAGGTGGCAGACGGATAGGGAGGAAATTGTGAAAGACTTTGGTTTAATACCCCGACGCTAGGAACTTAATGTTGGCTACCCTGGATAGTTGGTACAATTGGAGTGGTGTGACGAAGTATATCACATCCATCTTTAGGTGAAAAGAGACAGAACATCGTCTGACGTAGAAAGATAGTAAGAGGCTGCGCCTGAAGTAATGTTTTGGGAAACAGTCTTAAGCTTTCCCTTAGAAGAATGGTGGGAGATGGTTTTAGTGGATGAGAACGCCACACTTTTGGGGGTACTGTCTCCTGGAATATAATATTTATAATATTTTTATTTCAAATAATCTTTCACTGTTTTTTTGAATTTCACTGCTCCCTTATAATCCTTTCTATTTTTTTTGACTTTTTTACAATTTTTTTGAACTATCGAATTAAGTATTTTTTAAATTTTAGAGCGGCTCCGTGTAATTGGCACCTTTAGCTTGCTGTAACTTGAACTTGGTATCCAGAAGATGCAGAGGTTCAAGTCTGGTAGATGACGTTGTAATTTTGTTTGTACGTAACGCTGCTCGCTTGTTTACATTAGTCCATGGGGTATAAAGGAAAGACTCTATGCAAAACAACTGTTCTCTTATTAAATTTACTGTGAAATTTCAAAACGAGTATAGCCTTGAGATTTGAACATTCATTCGGTTTAAAGTATTTTTTTTTTGTTTCCTCGAATACTATAATAGCGTCAGGGTCGGAAGAGAGAGTTTGTCAAGATGGACCAAATAGGAAAGGTGAGAAATTGGGATCGACCCCAAAACATCATGAAAAAAGGTGTAGATGCAGTTAAGACTTGGGGGATTGCTATGGTGGTACTCACTATATTGGCCCTCTGAATTTATCTATTGGTATTAATCAAGTTACTATATATTAATTTCTTGTATGTATTTATTTTGCGAATTTTATCACATATATTTGGTTCAAAATATATATTTTTTAAATATATGTCATTCATTAAAAAAAATTATTATCTTTTGTATTTTTATTTTTTTTTTATGGGAAGAAGTGCATTATTTTATGTTATAGTATTTCATTTATTGTTTGTGTTTAATATTAGTAGAGAGTGAAATAAATAAATATCGACAGAATATTGAATTATCCTGAGGGTCTGTCTTTTAATAAGAGAGGTTACAGCAGCTTATTTCTGTATCACCATCAAGAAAAAAAACACTGAAAAGAGACTCAGATTAGGTTTCAATCTAATACCCTTACGATGCTGGGCTGGGCATCACATGTCCAATTATTGCTGTTTTAAGATAAACGTACACTCATCATTTGTAATAGTCGACCAATTAATCAGATTGCGTATAAGATGTCAATTAAGGGTCTTGAATAACATTGGCCAATTAAATACCCCCCTACTCATTTTGTACAAATAGGTTTTGGCACAGTTTTGCGAGATCTTCATAAATTATTAATTTGGAACCGTGTTTCTGTCACTGGATAACAACTAAATTCGAGGATAAAATAAAGCAAAAGCTAAAGTTTCAAATATTTATTAGTATAATGAGCTACAATTGTTTCGCCTTGCGGCATCGACGGGCTACTGATAATTTACAGGTATAGACAACTAGTTATCCTTGAATATGGAATTTCAACAAGAAATATCTGCTATTACATTAAAGTTAACTAAATTCGAATTCAAAAGATTTATTTAGATATTTAATATTCTAATAAAGGCGTGTTTGAATTTATTATTTGTTATTTCGTGTTATTTTTGACGATTTAATTATCTCAAACTTTTTTAAATGTGAATGAAATTTATTCGCAAAATAAATTAATAATTTTATAGTGTCGTTCCGGACATTTAATTAATTTTTGTTTTTTATTGAGGGGAGGGGGCGTAATATATATACAACATATTATACTTTATGTATAAAGTTGCAATATAGGGAATTATATAGTTTTTATATATTTTTTTATTGCGATCTAATAGACAAAAATCATTTCAAATCTTAGGTCAATTTTGTATTTGTTAATCAAAAATTAATTGTACTCATAGTCAAATTTTAAATATTTCTGTAATTATATGTTGTAGACAAATATTTTTTAGATTGTTCCTATTTTTATCAAATTTTTATTAATTCTATACTAAGTCATATTCCTTAATAATTTAGTCTTGTAAAATATAATTAATTTTTTTATTTCACTATCTGAAATTAAATTTTAAAACTGTAAAATTTATACGTAGTTCAGTTTTTATAAAAAATCACATTTTTTTTATGAACTATCAAAGCTTAGTTATCGTAAATTTTAAGATCGTGAAAATATAGGTTCATATATTGATTTGAAATTTAGGGTTTTTTTACTCGATATCAACGATTTTCATAAATTATTTGTAAATTTACAGCAAGAGGTTCCTAATTTTGCTTAAAAAAAATAAATAAATAAATAAAAATAAAATAAAATAACAATTAGTTCGAAAAAAAGGATTTTTATTTGTTTTTTAATAACTTAGGATCTAATGGATGAATTTCAATAAATCAAGAGCTAAAATATTCTCTATGATATCTAGAATATACAGTTATAGATTTATAGTATTTTCAATTGTTCATTACTGTTAAAAAATAAATTTCTATTATAGTATAAATGATTTTATTAAATTTTGTTAAAATGTAACCACTAACAACACAAATAAAACATATTGATCCATTTTCCAAAAACATTTGTTCGGAAGTGGTCGGTTATAAAGGCCCACCTTACGCCGTTTTAATAGTAACAATATCTTCAATCGTGTCAAATTATAAGTAAAAGAAAATTATTGTTCAACAGTTATTTGTAGGAAACCACAATGAACCAGACCGTTCTCCAAATTGAAGGATCTTACAAATTAAATGGCCTGTAAGTGACATTAAAGACGTAATATATTTTATGCCAATTTTTAAACGTTAAAACTAATCAAATTGTATTAAGGGAAAAATATTAAAATCGTAAATTTTAAAATCACTTTATTACATACCTTAGATGATTGCGTGAAAGTCACGTTGAAAGAAAAAAAAAATGCAAAATGATGTTTTTAGAAAGGAATTTACCTTGCTGAAAAACATACGGTTTATCTCAAACTGTACATTTTGAAGTACAATAATTCACGCATAAACTGTTGAAATGACAGTAAATAGAGTGATTGTAGGCACACGTCCTAGCGTACCAAATTACTGTATCAGACACCATGGAATCGTGACAACCACAGTGTAGTTTGTAGTACATAATTTCCTCTTCAATTCCTCCGCCAGTCTTCAATAATGGAAAGCACGTTCGCCAAGGTTCTACCGTTAGGTTAACAATGTTTTCAAATTATCGACAGAACTGAAATACCAAAGACAACTAAATCCGAGTAAGCGGTTGAATGAATTTTGTACGTAAGCAAAACACTAAACAACCTTTCCTCTTGCAGGTGGCAGAGATTGAATTAATGACTTATTATAATTCATAAACAGTTACTACTAGAAAAAAGCATCCCTTGAAGATCCCCCTCCCTCATTCTCTTGAGAATATTACACAAACTTCAAAGGGTCATAGTTAACAAAATACAACCCAGAGACTTTTTTTTTGTTACATCAAATTTTAAACATAGAATACATAAAAATTATTTGCAAGATTCTACAATACAAAACAGTAAAAAATACATTTTAATACATTTTTGAGACATGTATATGGTATCTAATTTTTAGCTCACTCTGTATATTAGAGAAGGTCGATTTCTATAAAATTATCTTTGTGTGCCATGGCTTTATCTGACTTAGAACAAGAGATATTACGTTATTTTGATATTTGTTTAATGCTTTGTAAATACGTGTTAAAAAAAAAGAAATTTCCGACTAATTAATGTTTTAGCAGAATCCTTTATATTACAAAATTTTTTATTGTTTAACCTCTATCTTGGCTCATAAGATTATAAACGTAATTATAACAAAAAGTAAATATCTGCTAAAAAAAAGAGAAATTTCCGACTGAAAGTTGTTCATTTTTGTCGCTTAGAATCTTAATCTATTAAAAAACCGTGTTGCTTTTTAAGTAAATGAAAATTTACATTACAGTGGATTTAGTCCTCTATATCTGAAATTATCTTTTTCTTACAATATGGATATGTTACAACTTTTGTCCAAAGTAGTTTTCCATCAAATGATCAGTTATCATTATGTGACATCGGTGGTGAACTGTAGGAACTACTGAAGGTACAGTACTTTCAGAATTTGTAATATTGTATAGATTAGTATTTGTGTATTAATGTATTATAAAGACCTGACGATGGACGAATATAAGTCGGAAACAAGTGTCGTAAATAATAAAAAGGCTGAAATAACAGGATTGCTGCTGTTAAAATAAATTTAATATCATCCACAGTTTAGAAGCAAATCCGGAAATTCTACTATACCTATAACAGTTTAAAATTAATATCTATTGATATCAACACCTTCAAACGCACACCGATCTAATAAGAACTGATGCAGTCAATTTACTGTTAGTGAAATGCAAAACTGTTGGAAATTATGCAAGAAATAAAAGGTTTATTTTTAACGATTGCCCAAAAAGAGTCCAACATCGTATTTCCTCAAGGATAAATCAAAGTTAACCAGGACAAAGCAATAAATTAAAGAAAGCATTAAATTGCCATTTGTTCAATTCAAAATTGTAGATATCATTCGATTTAAAACCTAATGAGTAATAAAACCAAAACCAGATGCCATAAATATAAATTCAGAGTTAATAAATTATTTACTTTTATGTGGACAATCAGGCGACACGTATTTATAGGTTTATCCGGTTTACCCACTTAACCCTAACCTCCTTTTCAGACACCAACCATCCCTGGAACCGGACGTGTCAGTGGCCGCCATTTTGTTTTGGCTGGTCAGAATTTAATTTTCAATATTTAATTTTTCTTGTATCACAGTGTCTTTAAAAAGAGGTACGTGCCATATGAAAACTTTTAGCAGCCCTTAAATTAAAAATAACCTTCAGCTTTGCTTTTTTAGGTTGCCCCTCGCATCTAAAGAGATTGCTGCAAACAGAATTCAAATATTTAAAATAATAAGAGGGGGTGGTAAATTCTATTCAGTACCTCGCATATCATTCTCTTTTAAAGTGCTCATTCTGACGTTTTCAATTGCCAAGTTCTGAACCAGAGTTGACTTCGTTATTTCGGTAATAAATTTATTTCAAAATAACTGCTCATTTGCATAATATGCACGATTAACCTGCACCGATGCTTTTATTCCTTTTACTCTCCCTCAGGGGGTGTCTCGGGCGTCGTAATCTCGATGGCCTCCAGCTGACCCATCAACACCATCTTACACGCAGTTTTATGTCAGGTACCTTTCTTTAATCTTTCTTATTAGGTCTCTCTTGACCAACTGTTGTTCTGTTCTGACCCTGACACTATTATAGTGTTCGAGGGCTAGGCAGTTTATTTTATGTTTTTTTTCTTTCTTTTTCTATAACACAATAACAACTGAGAGGTTTTTCGCCTTTAAACAACAATGAAAACATATACCTCTACTCCTGTCATTATTTTTATATACCATTGTTCCCAAATATCAAAAACTAGAAACTCCTTTAATCTTTTTTCCCATCTTACAAGTCCCTCGGTGCTCCTCTGATCTTGAGATTTACAATCTCATAAACTTAGTCTTTCTTTCCCTTACAATAACCCATATTTTCAGCCTTTCTTTTTCAATTTGTCCATACATTAGTATAAAGGTACTTATTGGCTAAGTAATAATTAATTGCAGAATCACTGATTTTACTTAATCACTTAATTCATAGATTTGACTGGAATTTATAAATATTTTTCCCTTCAGAACAATTAAATTTATTATATAATCTTTCACGAATTATATTCATAATAATTACCTTGATTTGTAGACAGTATTTTACAATTTTTGATTTAGTTTTATTGTTGCTACAAAGCTATTTCGCTATTGACTGGCAGTTTCCTCAGGCGTAAAATAACAACTTAAATTGTAACACACAGGGTGTTCCGAAAAAGGTAGCCCGGCTCTTCATTTTCGGATTACATACATTAATATGAACAAAACATGTGAAATAACAATAACAATAACAATAGTAGAATTCAGTTTCATTGTCCGTTTATCCCTCATTTTGTTATTTTACACACAAAAAATATTATAACTCTAGTAATATATAAGATATTGAGTTCAGTTTGGAATAAGAATTTAGTATATTTCGTTTTACAAGTGTACCAAATACAAAGACTGTATTTTATAATTTTCAAAATGACAATCGTTTAAAACTTTCAACGTCGAATCTCCAAAACTGTTAACTTAAAAAATTGCTAATGTTAAAAATTAAAACATAAAAACAATAAATGAATTTTAATTATGAGTTCTACTCGGAATGTTTTCATAATATTATATGTTAAAATTTTTTTTTTTTTATACTTCAAAGTGTTTGTGTAAATGTAAATTTAATATACGTGACAATTTAAGTTAAATGTTTTACACCTCAGGAAGCTGCCAGTAAGTAGCGAAACAGTGTTGTAACAACACTAAAACGAAAATCAAGAATTTAAAAAAATGAAGTAATTAAATTTATCATTTTATGCGGAGTTAGATTAAATAAAATATTCTTTTCTCACTCCTGCTTTGGAATTTAAATTATTTCCGATTTATTATTTACTTTCAATCTGCCCTTAGGTTGGCAATTCTTATTTTACTAATTGTATTATTTTTGGTTTTACATTATACTCCTTAAGTACCATGTATATCCTATTAACACTATGAAAAAAGTCTGAAGTTATAAATTTTGTTTTATATAGTTGCAGGATAAGTATGGTGCAAGACGTGGAGGCCTGTAAGTGTTTAAAAAATATATAAAAAAATAAATCTGGTTGAAGTAAATTTGAAAAAAAATATGGTATAGATGTATGCGTGTGTATAAACTGTCTTTTTTGTATTTGTTTTAGTTAATTTCATTGGTATTTTATACACTTATTTTTACTTGTTTTCGTTGATTGTGAATCTGTAATTATTTAAATTATGTATTTCGTGTATTTTTGTCTTTAATGGCAGTTGTTGATGAATTTATAATCTTTAGTGTTTAGTTTAAATTTAATATGCATGTTCATATTTTTGGGTTAAATATTTATAGATGAATACCAGTTTGAGGATGACGTCGGTGCAACGGTGAGACATGTTGCATCATGTATGAGGACACTTTTAAAAATTTAAATCTATTTATGATCATAAACTTTTCCATGATCTGTCTAACAATAAATATCCCATCAATAGTGTTTCTATCAGGACGAAATCTTCCACATAGGGTTTATTTCTCCTGCTACAATGTGACACCTTTGTAATATTCGTGTATTAATTTCTCTCATTGTAAATTAGACATATTATTCCAAACTGTGGCATTGTTTTAGTTTTCCATATCATTACCATCAAGCTATGTATTGGTGATAGCAGATTGTCAATACTAAACTTTAATCAGTTTTGAAATTACTTAATTTTAAAGTTGTATAACTTTTTTATAATTATTAGGGAGTAATTTCAGTTTTGTTTTCCAACTTGATGCTTGATTAATCTCCACAGCTTCCTCTCGACGTTATTTAAACTACGGTTATTATATAGTAGTTTCCTAGTGGTTACTGAGACATGTTTAGAGTTGTAATTCAAAACAATGGTTCATTAAGTACAATTATGTAGTAAATTTAGATGAAACTAAGCAGTTAATATGTAACAATTTAGGAGGCTGTTGCATCAACGAAGGATTATAAAATACTTAACTACACCCATTACTAAATTTATAGTTCAACATCTAAACCCATTTCACTATTTAAACTTCTGTTAAGTCGTTCTAGGCCCGGTTTTATGTTCCGTTAATTACACTTAAATTCGTCAGGGCCAATAAAAGCCTCATTTGGCATTTATAGATAAATGATTATATTATAAAACTCAATAGAGGCATTAGATTTGATACCGGACTGATGGAGTTTACAAACACGTTTCCATCATTAGTAGTTTTTTCCCGTCGTAAATTTGAAAAATAGTTGAATAACTGATTGAGAAAAACTCGCGCGTGTGTGTGAGGTCACGCTAAGTAGAGGTATACATATTTTTAGAGCGGAGATAATCATGATCCATAAAAAATGGATTGTATGATTGTACCGTATTTGGTGCAGTACAAATTGAAAATTATAAAAGTTTATTTAAAATGTATTTTTCAGATGGTACAATAAAATAGAATATTTCATCACCAGGACCAAAAGTGAAGCTTTTCGATTCAAGGTTAAGGAAAATGAGCAAGGATCGAAAAGCTTCTTTTGGTCCAAGTGAAGAATTATATTTTTCGTTATACTGCAAACAATATAAGAAAACAATTTCACAAAAACTAAAATGTAAAATCGATGGTAACAGCTGTTTTAACGGTTATTTACAATCGAGAGTAGCGGTTGTTTTTATAAATGCTTTACAATCGTTAATTCGTATAAACGAACTAACAGCTGATGACATCGCCTCAGCTAATGTTTTTAGGTCCTAGGACTAAAAATAACATTTTAGCATCCCAATTGATGTATTGAGAACAGCTGTTTTTGAAGCAGTATGACGAAAAAGCCTTTAAAATGTCAATTGAGATATAACTTGTACAGATTTTTTAAGTGCCATTTTGAAATGTGTGAAAAAAATTTATAAATATGCACCAGGTGGTCCACCGAATAACAATATCTCAGATACAGCTGCAAGTATTCAACATAGGGGCAAGTGCTTTTAAGGCGATTAACAAGCAGTCATCTTCGCCTTCATAATAAAGGAGGAGAAACAAGTTGATGGTTTCCATCATGGTAGCCTACACAGCCTCACCACATCATAAAGCAAATCCTCTAAACGTAAATTATAAGAAACTTACAAAAAAGTTTTTATTTCATTAAAACAAGACAGAACTGTAAAAAAAAAAAAAAAAAAAAAAAAAAAATGTTTGTCACATTGTTAATTTATTATAGACTTGATTTAAATGATTATTATTTTATTTTATAATTTAGTTCTGGAGTAATTTTAGAAATTATAGAAAACTGTCAAAATACAAAAATTTTAGTTTTTACCCAATAACTTGGTTATCTTTTAAGTTACAGAAATAAAAAGAGTTTTGTTTAACATTAAAAATGATTTTTTGTTTCTTGAAAATATGTTGTAAAGTTAGCTATTTTCAAAATATTTGACGTTACAAATTTTAAACGTCCGGCATGTTGAAAATAGATGAAAAGACGTTTAAGTTTTTTGTACACGGGTAAAAGATGTTATACCAAATATGTATACAAAATTTGAGTTTGATATGTTTCGTACATTTAAAGATATTAAGTACTTTGTGGGAAAAAGGGGGGGATGGAAGATAACTGGTAAACGAGGCATTTCCGGATGTATGTTTACATGAAATATTTCCTTTATTTTCACAAGTAGAACCAGGAAAGTTCTATTTACCTGAAAGTTTTTACATTTCTTTCTGAATCTGTATGTTTTGTATTTTTCCAGTGAATTCAATAATTTTCCTTTTTTGCAATGATGAAGTATTTTTATGGTGTCTTCAATTACAAAGAAGTTGTGGTTATTCACTATTGTGAATTTAGATTCGATTTTCTGCTGACGTTTGTTTGATTGTCGGGATGTGTTCTCTAATAATAAACGTGATAATGGCTGAATAGTCGAAATGTCCGTCGTTTTTTACAACTATTGACGAAAGTTGTAATATCAAACTAATTTACTGAATCTCGTAATTGTGTTTATTACTACTTTCTCGACGTCGGCTATATGTTAAATAAAAACTTATATTCTATTAACATGTTTAACATGTTCTTGATTAAAAAACTTGGTTCTTTTAGTATCACATTGGTTGTTTTCCATAAGAAAGTGCAATCAATGCAACTCTCTCTGTAATGGAGTATTTAAAAAAAAAAATGTACAAACCACTAATACATAGGCCTACTTCTGTCACAAACTACTGTCGGATGGATGTCGAGCAAAGAGTTATTTTTTAGATATGACACTTGCTTTTAACTAGTACAATTTTGTACCAACAATAAATTAATGTAGTATTATCGTTAAATCGCACAATAAAAACCAAAACATATTTTCAGCAAAATAACTGTCTATGAAATTTGAAAACAATTCTCTTAAATGTTGCTCCAAATAATGCCAAAACATTCCAAAAACTTTCCCACTCAAAACCTAAACTATTTGTCATCAAAAAAGTCAGTTCAGTGATTGTTACTCAAAAAGATTAAAATGTACCATGGACGCCGTTTTTGAATATATATTTATTTGTTTTATAGGGCCTAACTTGGTCGTAAACGTCATCAAGTTTTTAATGATGGCTATCAATGTTCATTTTTGTTTTTGCCTAATTATTACGGAACTGTAATATTTCTTTTACGTTATTTTGCACGTAAGTTTGAGTTTTTAATTTTCACATTCCAATAACACTTAAACGAAATCAGTGTCGATTTTGAGAAGTTACGTTTATTATAACATTTTCATGGTTAGGTTAGGTTAGGTTAGATTAGGTTAGGTTAGGTTAGGTTAGGTTATTTTCATGGTTAATCGGCATTTCAGGAGAGATTTGGATTTGAGAGATTTTCTCTCTGAATTCGGGAAAGACAATTTTGAAGAAAAAAAATTTTTAACTGTTTTTCTTGTATCCAGCAACTCCAAAATTCTGAGTAATTGAAAATATAGAAAGGGGGAGTGAGATATGGACGAAATATATCCACACGCCAAATTTCAATAAAATTGGTTCATATGTGTGTGTGCTACAGAGCACTGCAAACATCATTCCAAATTCTTTTTTTTAAACTCAGGGGACGTCAAAACGGGGACGTCAAAATAAACTCCATATCGATTTTTTAACACATAAGTTTCTCTATACTGTTATTTAAAAAATAAAGTATTCAAGGGAAATCCACACACTTTATTTATAGCAGTTGAAAATAAATATAAATTTTGTTATTGCAGAGATCAGTGAGGTAACTCTAAGAAAAGTTTCCAGAAGCAAAGTGAAGCGTGCTGACGTGGATGTTAATGGACATCGCTTTGAACATTTATTATGAGTTTTGATGAAGAATAAAATAAAATAAAAATCTTCAGTGAAATCTATTCTTTATTTTCAATACATTTGATTAATCTTTTAAACTGATCACTCTATATAAGCAAATATTTTAAAAAAAACATAATTTATAAACATGAAGGATTTCATTGAATGATCACTTTTTCATATTTTTTTCTGAATGGAATCGTTTTAGTAATACACGAATGGTAACATATCAAACTTTCTACTTTCATCTGCAGTTGATACTAATTTATATCACATCAACACCATGAACTCTTTTATAAATAGACAATAAAATATAAAAAAAATATGTATAAAAACATGTAACTCTGAAATCTGTATAAAATATCATCAATAAATATCTTACAGTGACTCTATTTCATACGGAAATATTTATAAAACACACTTGTAAACCTCTGCATCTGACCTCAAGAAAAATTGATGTTTTGATGTCGCAGAATATACAAACTCATCTGGTAAAACATTTGGCGTTGGACCAACAAGGCTGTGGCTCTAACATTTGCATTTCTAACATTCTGACGACATTGCTAAACATTTATATGTTTTTACTGAAGGTCGATTTCTGTTCAAAGAGTTTAATGAAGATTTGTGTCTTCTAGAGTGGAATATGCAAATAGTTTCCGATGTATCTTTTAGTTGTGTACTTTGCTATCATTGATGATATTGAAATCTGTAAATAGGTCTTCGCATTCGTAGAGTGTCTTCTATTTTATCAGAACTGTATGTAGTTAAAATGATTGTAGGTCAGTATGTTAATAAATTGTCTACGCCACAAAATTCTATAGTTGATGACTATATATTTGACGTTTTAGGTTCAGCAGAGAACTGTGTCTTCTGTATACTGATTGTAATAATGAGATCACTTCTCGGTGGGTCTTCTTCTTGTGTGATGGGATTGATCTACCTTGATCACCCTAACCTTCAAATCTTATAGAGGTTGTACAATAGCTAGTTGAACGTTTGATTTCATTATTCTGTTGCACTCTGTATATAACCCACAAAAGATTTATTTTGAAGTTTGCACAAACTTTCGCACCCCATAACTAAAATCAAATAAGAACTATTCATTACAAAAAATTCCATATCCGTAGTAGTCAGTGAAAAATTGAAAATGAACTGTGAACAATGTTTCAAAAAAATAATAAATAAGACCTAAAGTTGCATGACTTATGCTTTAACGCATTTTGTGTATAGCCTAAATAAGATTTAATTATTATCGAGATTTTAATGACAGTGGTAAACGTTTATTTTTGATTTTTGTTAATTAAACCTAAACCGTATTTTTTTACTTGTGATTTTGTATACGAGTTCGGGTCATTCATTTTCACATTGTACTAAAATTTTATCGAAATCGGTTGAATGTTGGGTGAGTTTTAGGATTTTTACCGATACTTAACCTAACCTAAACTGTATTGTGTTTTTACTTGTGATTTTGTATACGAGTTCGGGTCATTCATTTTCACATTGTACTAAAATTTTATCGAAATCGGTTGAATGTTGGGTGAGTTTTAGGATTTTTACCGATACTTAACCTAACCTAAACTGTATTGTGTTTTTACTTGCGATTTTGTATAAGAGTACGGGTCACTCATTTTCATATTGTACTAAAATTTTATCGAAATCGGTTGATTGCAGGCTGAGTTTTAGGATTTTTATCGATACCTAAACTAAGCTAACCTAACCAAACCGAATCCACGCTTTTGGAGAGATGGCGACCAATACGTTTTATTTAGGTTTTTAGAGCTACACTTGATACAAATTTAATCAAAATTGTTACACCAGTTTCTGAGAAAAAAAAAGTAATTTTGTGTTTTGCATTTATCCCCTAATTTTAGGTTAACTGAAACTAGTCATGATAAGAACAAACTTCGCCTATGTAATTTCATTGAAATCGGTCTGATCATAAATGAGACAAACAGACATCATTCCAAAAATCACTTTTCTGGCCTCAAAGAACTTCAAAACGGATCAGTCCACGAAAAACTCGACATCGATTTTTGTCTCATCAAGAAAATGTGACATAGGAAAAGAATAAGAAAATAATGCCATAATAAATGTGGTACACCTGGTGGTAAAATTTGAAAGTACTCTTCAAAGTCTGCTCCAGAAATAAAATACTACATCACATAATATCAGGTTCCCCGTGTAATTTTCTCGGAAGTGTTGGCAAGACTGTAACATAAAGTTCAAGGAAGGCGTGATGTACAACGCCCCGCTCACACTGTTCAGGTCCTTCGCATTATTTAGTTTAAACCTATAATCATTCTCATCAAAAAAGGATGTATAAACATCCCAAAATTCCCTGTAAGACAGGTTGTTGCTGTTGCTTTTTTGGCCGAGTTAAGAAAGGTTTAGTAAATTATGTTATTATTTATTTACTTTGCAAAGTTACAGCAATAAAATTCGTGTTGGGTAGATTTGGAAAATAATAGTTATTAAACTTTATCGATAAATAATCAGTTCTGTAAAATACATTTTATATTATAAAATCGGTGTAATGTATCGTAAACTTTTGATTTTAAATTATAAATTTTCTCCGTTAAGATTATTTGAGCATTATGTTTTTTTCGATAATTTAAAATTTGAATTAAATATGCTGTTTGAAAAAAATAATACAATTTTATTAAATTTGGCTCCAATGTGTAGGTACTAAGGACCCAAACAAAACCTATCGATCGCTATCTCTCTAAAAACAGATTTGTAAGTTATCTGTAAGAAACAAAAATCGCCCTTGGGGTTGTTATAAACAAGGGTAAATTGGATATGTTTGAATTGCTCTTTGTTAAAGGTACATTTTGATTACAGTTGTTGGCAACACTGTTTAAACTTCTGTAAAATCAGCTGTAAAATTTTTATAAACACATTGTTGACAAATACAAGTTATAATTTCTCGTCACTTGAGTGTTGGATCCAAATAAAAAATACGTGCTGATAATAGTTTTTATGGACAAAGTACAATCTACTTCATAGTAAAAGAAAAGTTTTTTCTTGCCAGGCCATTGCAAGTTGTTTGAAAATGGACGCAGTGAAATTGGGGATGAGTGTAGGCAAGGAAGTCCATCGAATTCGGTTACAGATGGCAATGTTTAACAATTATTCATTCTTACAAACAGAAGAATTACGAAGGAAGAAATAGTAACTAAGAAGAATATTTCTCATTGAAGTGTGCACAATATCATCTCTAAGCATCTGGAGTTTCGAAAAGTGTGCGCTCGTTGGGTGCCTAGCTTACTCACTCCATTAACGTAAAGATTAATGACTAAAACCCTTGCTCAATATCGCAAGTAAAACATATTACGATTCAGAAATAATTGGCAAAAACACCTTGACCACCTTTAAGATTTTGTGCTCCATTGGTTGGTTCATATTTCAGGCTTGTGAGAAAGTTTGTGCAATGCTTCCGGACAGTTGAAATTAATATATAAATAGCTCTTGTTTGTATTATTGTTTCGTTTCAAAAATTCTTTTTAGGACAGTCGTTTCGCATAAACGAAGACATCTTCAGACTTTTTACATTGGTAACACTTGAAGATGTCTCTGTGCAGACAAAACGTCTACAGTATACTTATAAAAACGGGCTGTTATTGATGTCTCTAAGAGGTGTAGTTTATACAATTTATATGTTCTTTTTACTTAAAAAGCGGTTGTAAAGTTGCAAAATGGTAACAGTTTCAAAATTGTTTAGATTCTTTTTCATTGAAGAGTTAGATGAATCTTGTGCAAACTTAGTCATCTGCACAACGCCAAGGGTGAGGTCGACAAACAATCAAATCAGGAATAAATCAAAAATATATTTTATCGTCTTATTTCAATGTAACATTTTGTTCGATTAATTTTAAATAAAACTTTCAACTACATGAACGTCTATTACCCTTATCTTGTCTATGTAAATAACTGATGATGACAATAATTAGAAACCTATCGACATAACGTTTACACTTGGAGTTGCAATAATAAATCGAAATGCTAAATGGTAGTTACTGGAAGCATCATTAGTTTCAATATAAGTTTCATTTGCTTTGATTTTCAATTTATTTAGCCACGCCCATTTTATCTCCGAGTCGTAAATAGTTTGTTGTTGATTAAGTGAGACTATGCTTCCAATCTATGGCGAGGAAATCATAGAATGTAATTTGAATAATGATGTTGGTAGTGTAAACAGTTTATTCTTTGTTTACAGGCGAAAATTCTCTCAGTTATCAACTTTTAAAATAACGAGAAGGTAAATGATAGTTTTTGAATATTTAGAAAAAAATATTTTAAATGTTATAAAAAAGTAGGAAAAGTTCGCTATTTAAATTTTTTATATCTTTTATAGTTTAACAGCGGCCATCTTTAGTTGATCACTCTCCATAACTACTGAAAACATTACGCATGCATAATCTAGCAACTACTTTTTCAAGACGAGAAAAAGATGAACTGCAAATGAAGACATGCTGATCATTCTTTCTGTCTTGAAATGATTTACATTTAAAGAAATAATGGGCAATAAATCATAAAATAGATGTACTTTTTAATTAACACTCATATCATAGAAAATTAAATCTAAAGAGTTGAAATCCATTTCAATTGCCCCCAAAGGCGAGACGGATCAACAAGTCTGGTTTTTGTGTCCGTCAAGGGAAGGATTATCTTTCCGGACGTCTTCCACTGAGAGAGACTTACAAGTAGCTTTTGATTGGTTGTTCTTGTAGAAAAACGTTTTACGTTTCTAGTTTGGTATCGTGAATGACGTGTTTTAACTTGATCCATGAAAAGCAATACTGTGAATGTTGTACTTGTCCAAACAAGAGGTGTGAAAACTGGAGAGAAACCTTTCCACTAATATGGAAAGCGGATTTCACTATAATGGCATCTTTAGTTTTGGTTTAAATGACACTTTTACCGGTTTCAAACGTTAAAAAATAGCTGAATTATGAGATATAAATGACGTACTTTCTAACACAGGTGCACAGAAACGGATACCAATTAAGCACAAAACTTAACAGGGAAGTTGTCATGAAACCAAACTGAAAATAACTTTCACAATGTTGTAATGCGTACATTTATAACCCGATACCAACCATTAGTAAAAAGAAGAAGATATTGCGGATTGCTTTAGATATTTTCTAAATTACTCTAGTTAATACATTTTTATTACTTAAGGTTGGTTTCTTTTACAATTCGTTTAATTTGTTTGTGCCGATTTGAAGTAATCGAGTTTTTTTTACGGGAGGGGGCTGCTTAATTTCCTCATTTTAATCGATAACTCCAGAATCCAGTTGACCATTACGTTTTATTTCAAACATCAACAAGAGGAAAAGCAAATCTCAAGATGTGACTAAATTTTTGACCGGCCGCCATTTTGGACTGGATTAAGATAACGACATTAAATCAGGCGTTTATTTTATACTAAATAAGACCTTTAAAATAAGGTAATACTAGATGGGGCTCTACACTGTAAAAGTTTGAGTTATCTCCAAAACAACACATTATAAAATGGGAGTGAATTTTCTTTCTAATGCAAAAAAAACTTTTTTACTCGAAATAACGTTCCTACTATACCTGTTATAGTTTACAAGTTACTCACCCGTTCTGGGACTTTTTACACTCGGTATAAAGTTACAGGAAACAATGTTTTGTGCGAACAAAAATGTTGGACAGTGTTTATTGTAGTCCGTGATTATACCAAGGTAATAAAGCATGAATGTACCGACTTCATTAAAATGTATCAATGAATGCGATAATATCAGGCGGAGTACATTATGTCGCAATGCTGGACTTATCAGAACGACTTATCTTTAAACTTGCAGTTTATCGTTGACGTATTCCAATAACTTGGCTGATAAGTCAGATCAAGATAAGCATTTCTTCTGTTAGCATCTATTAGTCTCACTGCTCTACTTAAGTGACAAGACAATGTTCATTCAACAGCTTCTTAATGAATCTTGGTGTCTGAGAAAGTTAGTGCATGAATAGTTTGGTTTAGGGTTCACAAAGAGTGTGAAGCGTCTCCACTGTGTGTTCAAAAGTCCCTGGGAACGACTTTATTCCTCTTGTTGTTTAAAGAGATAAGGATAAGGAGATAAGGATTCAAAACTATATTTTTGCCAACTCCGCTATTTGGCATAGTAGAGATGTAAGGTTGATATCTTTATATGCCGAATGAAAATCTGCAAATTTTTATTTAATTTAGTGTCTTATAATTAACTCTTGAGATATGAACAGAAAACTGGTTAAAATGGCCGCCAATATGAGATTTTCAATAAAATTTTTCTGAACTTCAATAGAGTAATAATTTCTATATGAGCGGACTATAGTTTCCTATACCGAATTTCATATTCCTATCTTAATTTTTGTAACCATCATCGTGTTTACAACATTGATGACAAGGACGATGGACTGACGGTATGTTTCCTGAGGCAATGAAATGTAAAGATCAGTAAAAAAAAAAAAAAACACCTGAAATCTTTTACGATTAGCAAATTTGTATAATTCTCAAAAATACAATCAAATACCTTTTTTTTTTTTTTTTTTTTTTTTTTTTTTTTTTTTTTTTTTTTTTTTTTTTGCAGTAATTTTTTCTAAACCCAAAAAGGGGTTTAACAAAGGGTGTAAGTCGACATTTTCAAATGTAAACTTAGGTTTCTATTAAAGGTATATAAAACAAACATTACATTTCAAGATATTTTAATTCACTTGAATTGAACAAAACTTTTTGAATAAATTTTAATTAGCAAAAGAATGAAAACACTATTTTCTACAATAAAAACTTTATTTGTAGGAAGAAGACTTTTCAATTACTAAAACTTTATCTTCAGTTGCATCACGTAATATAATCTTTTAGTACTGGTCTTAAATCTGTTTAAATGTCCTTCTCAACATAAAAGAAAGAAATTCAAATTTTCCTTGGTATTTCCATAGTTCTTTATAAGATACTACAATTTGCCAATTACAAGCCTAATAATCTATATTTACGTAATTAATCAAGAACATGAAAAAGTGGGAAAAACATCAACACAACCTAGAAGTTTTCTTGGTTTTTCTTTCGAAAAATAACATGTTTTTCCTTAAGGTACTTTTAAACCACTAAAGTAAGACAGATTTTTTGAAAATCTAGACAAAAATCTTCCAGACACGAAATTTCGTGTTTTAAGGATTTTTGTCCAGTAAAAATCTTCATTCAGTCTAGTTTGGTAAAATCCAAAAATTTTAAAATCTGAAATGTTGCAAAAAACTGAACAAATTCAGGAATTTTCATAAAATCAAGATTTATTTACTCTTCAATTTGAAATAAATATATTTAACGAGATTTTCCGAAAAATTCTTTAAAACTGGTCAAATTTTTTAAGGATAAAAGTATAGGTGAACATTGTTTTTTACAATTACGTAAAGGTTAACGTTTTGTCACTCGAAAATGCATTAAAACACTTATTTTTTTTTATTTACGAGAGGCTTTGACGTGAGAAATAAAAATCGTGATTTTATGGTAGCTAAAAATCTTAAACTATAATATAATTTTACGTTCATGCAAATTGTACTTAAATAAAATAAATTTCTCTTAAATTAAACAACAATTAAAATAAACCTATTGTTAATATGACCTTTTATCAATGTACCAAAACTTTATGTATTTCTTTAAAAATATATGCCTTTTATAATTTTTAACATCAAATATCTCAAAAACAGTTAACTTTATAAAATATTATCAGAGACAAAAACTTTCCGTTATGAATGAAAAACAAATTAGTTTTTTTACTGAAATAGCTTAAGGAATAACAGAGTTATTGTAAAAAAACAAATAAAAAAAATATAAAAAAAAATTTCTTGACAATTTTCTACATTAATTACTATTAAAAAACTTCATAACTCAAAAGTATTTTGTATTATAGAGAACTGACAAGAAAATATGTTTTTAGTTTTTTGACAAAAACTCAATTCTTATTTGAGCTACTGTTAAAATACAAAACTCATTTCGTTTGTCATTTAAAAGGAAAACCTTTTGTCTCTTATATATTTTTTAATAAATTTAACGGTTTTTAAAATATTTTACGTTAAAAATTTCAAATGACCCTTATTTGAAAAAAAAGAAGCAAAACAAGGTCGTGGTTTTTTGTTCACTAATAAAACGACATGTAATATATATATATATATATATATATATATATATATATATATATATATATATATATATATATATATATACGGTACCAAATTTGTACTCGATATCTAATTTATTTCCAAAAAGTATAATATTTTGTATATAAACATATGAAATGGCGGTCAGAAAGACAACTAAGATTGTTTCAAACAAATGAATGTTCGTTTTGTGTTTACTTCAACTATCCTATAAAATATTTCACAAGAGTTCTGAAACACCGTGTGTATTATTTTCCTAATTTTCCGATCTGATAAACAATTTTTTCATTTTACTTTGTTAAATAAATAATCAAACATTGAGTTTTTCTGGTTCCTAGACGTAAATTACAAAGCTATTTTCACGATTAGATTTTTATTTAAACCTTGGAGATTTCAGAAGTTTGTTACCTAATTTAACCCTGTGTAATTGATATAAATTTTAGGTAAATGATAAAAAATACAAATCTTTTGAAACGAATTAGTTAGAACTTATGCATGTTAAAAACTTCTACATAGTTAAGACTTTAGACACATTTTTATATTTATATCAACCTTTATCCATCATTATAGCCGTTTTTCAAGTTCGTTTTGATCCTTAAAATGATGCCTAGATTTAAGGGGTTTTCCATAAAATCTCGGAAAATTAAATTACACAAATTTTGTTGAAAAAATTTCAGCGGATATTAAGACTTAAGTTATAACTTTACTACTTGTATTTTACATTTGAACAATTTTTTAATTAGGCCTACTTCTGTCACAAACTACTGTCGGATGGATGTCGAGCAAAGAGTTATTTTTTAGATATGACACTTGCTTTTAACTAGTACAATTTTGTACCAACAATAAATTAATGTAGTATTATCGTTAAATCGCACAATAAAAACCAAAACATATTTTCAGCAAAATAACTGTCTATGAAATTTGAAAACAATTCTCTTAAATGTTGCTCCAAATAATGCCAAAACATTCCAAAAACTTTCCCACTCAAAACCTAAACTATTTGTCATCAAAAAAGTCAGTTCAGTGATTGTTACTCAAAAAGATTAAAATGTACCATGGACGCCGTTTTTGAATATATATTTATTTGTTTTATAGGGCCTAACTTGGTCGTAAACGTCATCAAGTTTTTAATGATGGCTATCAATGTTCATTTTTGTTTTTGCCTAATTATTACGGAACTGTAATATTTCTTTTACGTTATTTTGCACGTAAGTTTGAGTTTTTAATTTTCACATTCCAATAACACTTAAACGAAATCAGTGTCGATTTTGAGAAGTTACGTTTATTATAACATTTTCATGGTTAGGTTAGGTTAGGTTAGATTAGGTTAGGTTAGGTTAGGTTAGGTTATTTTCATGGTTAATCGGCATTTCAGGAGAGATTTGGATTTGAGAGATTTTCTCTCTGAATTCGGGAAAGACAATTTTGAAGAAAAAAAATTTTTAACTGTTTTTCTTGTATCCAGCAACTCCAAAATTCTGAGTAATTGAAAATATAGAAAGGGGGAGTGAGATATGGACGAAATATATCCACACGCCAAATTTCAATAAAATTGGTTCATATGTGTGTGTGCTACAGAGCACTGCAAACATCATTCCAAATTCTTTTTTTTAAACTCAGGGGACGTCAAAACGGGGACGTCAAAATAAACTCCATATCGATTTTTTAACACATAAGTTTCTCTATACTGTTATTTAAAAAATAAAGTATTCAAGGGAAATCCACACACTTTATTTATAGCAGTTGAAAATAAATATAAATTTTGTTATTGCAGAGATCAGTGAGGTAACTCTAAGAAAAGTTTCCAGAAGCAAAGTGAAGCGTGCTGACGTGGATGTTAATGGACATCGCTTTGAACATTTATTATGAGTTTTGATGAAGAATAAAATAAAATAAAAATCTTCAGTGAAATCTATTCTTTATTTTCAATACATTTGATTAATCTTTTAAACTGATCACTCTATATAAGCAAATATTTTAAAAAAAACATAATTTATAAACATGAAGGATTTCATTGAATGATCACTTTTTCATATTTTTTTCTGAATGGAATCGTTTTAGTAATACACGAATGGTAACATATCAAACTTTCTACTTTCATCTGCAGTTGATACTAATTTATATCACATCAACACCATGAACTCTTTTATAAATAGACAATAAAATATAAAAAAAATATGTATAAAAACATGTAACTCTGAAATCTGTATAAAATATCATCAATAAATATCTTACAGTGACTCTATTTCATACGGAAATATTTATAAAACACACTTGTAAACCTCTGCATCTGACCTCAAGAAAAATTGATGTTTTGATGTCGCAGAATATACAAACTCATCTGGTAAAACATTTGGCGTTGGACCAACAAGGCTGTGGCTCTAACATTTGCATTTCTAACATTCTGACGACATTGCTAAACATTTATATGTTTTTACTGAAGGTCGATTTCTGTTCAAAGAGTTTAATGAAGATTTGTGTCTTCTAGAGTGGAATATGCAAATAGTTTCCGATGTATCTTTTAGTTGTGTACTTTGCTATCATTGATGATATTGAAATCTGTAAATAGGTCTTCGCATTCGTAGAGTGTCTTCTATTTTATCAGAACTGTATGTAGTTAAAATGATTGTAGGTCAGTATGTTAATAAATTGTCTACGCCACAAAATTCTATAGTTGATGACTATATATTTGACGTTTTAGGTTCAGCAGAGAACTGTGTCTTCTGTATACTGATTGTAATAATGAGATCACTTCTCGGTGGGTCTTCTTCTTGTGTGATGGGATTGATCTACCTTGATCACCCTAACCTTCAAATCTTATAGAGGTTGTACAATAGCTAGTTGAACGTTTGATTTCATTATTCTGTTGCACTCTGTATATAACCCACAAAAGATTTATTTTGAAGTTTGCACAAACTTTCGCACCCCATAACTAAAATCAAATAAGAACTATTCATTACAAAAAATTCCATATCCGTAGTAGTCAGTGAAAAATTGAAAATGAACTGTGAACAATGTTTCAAAAAAATAATAAATAAGACCTAAAGTTGCATGACTTATGCTTTAACGCATTTTGTGTATAGCCTAAATAAGATTTAATTATTATCGAGATTTTAATGACAGTGGTAAACGTTTATTTTTGATTTTTGTTAATTAAACCTAAACCGTATTTTTTTACTTGTGATTTTGTATACGAGTTCGGGTCATTCATTTTCACATTGTACTAAAATTTTATCGAAATCGGTTGAATGTTGGGTGAGTTTTAGGATTTTTACCGATACTTAACCTAACCTAAACTGTATTGTGTTTTTACTTGTGATTTTGTATACGAGTTCGGGTCATTCATTTTCACATTGTACTAAAATTTTATCGAAATCGGTTGAATGTTGGGTGAGTTTTAGGATTTTTACCGATACTTAACCTAACCTAAACTGTATTGTGTTTTTACTTGCGATTTTGTATAAGAGTACGGGTCACTCATTTTCATATTGTACTAAAATTTTATCGAAATCGGTTGATTGCAGGCTGAGTTTTAGGATTTTTATCGATACCTAAACTAAGCTAACCTAACCAAACCGAATCCACGCTTTTGGAGAGATGGCGACCAATACGTTTTATTTAGGTTTTTAGAGCTACACTTGATACAAATTTAATCAAAATTGTTACACCAGTTTCTGAGAAAAAAAAAGTAATTTTGTGTTTTGCATTTATCCCCTAATTTTAGGTTAACTGAAACTAGTCATGATAAGAACAAACTTCGCCTATGTAATTTCATTGAAATCGGTCTGATCATAAATGAGACAAACAGACATCATTCCAAAAATCACTTTTCTGGCCTCAAAGAACTTCAAAACGGATCAGTCCACGAAAAACTCGACATCGATTTTTGTCTCATCAAGAAAATGTGACATAGGAAAAGAATAAGAAAATAATGCCATAATAAATGTGGTACACCTGGTGGTAAAATTTGAAAGTACTCTTCAAAGTCTGCTCCAGAAATAAAATACTACATCACATAATATCAGGTTCCCCGTGTAATTTTCTCGGAAGTGTTGGCAAGACTGTAACATAAAGTTCAAGGAAGGCGTGATGTACAACGCCCCGCTCACACTGTTCAGGTCCTTCGCATTATTTAGTTTAAACCTATAATCATTCTCATCAAAAAAGGATGTATAAACATCCCAAAATTCCCTGTAAGACAGGTTGTTGCTGTTGCTTTTTTGGCCGAGTTAAGAAAGGTTTAGTAAATTATGTTATTATTTATTTACTTTGCAAAGTTACAGCAATAAAATTCGTGTTGGGTAGATTTGGAAAATAATAGTTATTAAACTTTATCGATAAATAATCAGTTCTGTAAAATACATTTTATATTATAAAATCGGTGTAATGTATCGTAAACTTTTGATTTTAAATTATAAATTTTCTCCGTTAAGATTATTTGAGCATTATGTTTTTTTCGATAATTTAAAATTTGAATTAAATATGCTGTTTGAAAAAAATAATACAATTTTATTAAATTTGGCTCCAATGTGTAGGTACTAAGGACCCAAACAAAACCTATCGATCGCTATCTCTCTAAAAACAGATTTGTAAGTTATCTGTAAGAAACAAAAATCGCCCTTGGGGTTGTTATAAACAAGGGTAAATTGGATATGTTTGAATTGCTCTTTGTTAAAGGTACATTTTGATTACAGTTGTTGGCAACACTGTTTAAACTTCTGTAAAATCAGCTGTAAAATTTTTATAAACACATTGTTGACAAATACAAGTTATAATTTCTCGTCACTTGAGTGTTGGATCCAAATAAAAAATACGTGCTGATAATAGTTTTTATGGACAAAGTACAATCTACTTCATAGTAAAAGAAAAGTTTTTTCTTGCCAGGCCATTGCAAGTTGTTTGAAAATGGACGCAGTGAAATTGGGGATGAGTGTAGGCAAGGAAGTCCATCGAATTCGGTTACAGATGGCAATGTTTAACAATTATTCATTCTTACAAACAGAAGAATTACGAAGGAAGAAATAGTAACTAAGAAGAATATTTCTCATTGAAGTGTGCACAATATCATCTCTAAGCATCTGGAGTTTCGAAAAGTGTGCGCTCGTTGGGTGCCTAGCTTACTCACTCCATTAACGTAAAGATTAATGACTAAAACCCTTGCTCAATATCGCAAGTAAAACATATTACGATTCAGAAATAATTGGCAAAAACACCTTGACCACCTTTAAGATTTTGTGCTCCATTGGTTGGTTCATATTTCAGGCTTGTGAGAAAGTTTGTGCAATGCTTCCGGACAGTTGAAATTAATATATAAATAGCTCTTGTTTGTATTATTGTTTCGTTTCAAAAATTCTTTTTAGGACAGTCGTTTCGCATAAACGAAGACATCTTCAGACTTTTTACATTGGTAACACTTGAAGATGTCTCTGTGCAGACAAAACGTCTACAGTATACTTATAAAAACGGGCTGTTATTGATGTCTCTAAGAGGTGTAGTTTATACAATTTATATGTTCTTTTTACTTAAAAAGCGGTTGTAAAGTTGCAAAATGGTAACAGTTTCAAAATTGTTTAGATTCTTTTTCATTGAAGAGTTAGATGAATCTTGTGCAAACTTAGTCATCTGCACAACGCCAAGGGTGAGGTCGACAAACAATCAAATCAGGAATAAATCAAAAATATATTTTATCGTCTTATTTCAATGTAACATTTTGTTCGATTAATTTTAAATAAAACTTTCAACTACATGAACGTCTATTACCCTTATCTTGTCTATGTAAATAACTGATGATGACAATAATTAGAAACCTATCGACATAACGTTTACACTTGGAGTTGCAATAATAAATCGAAATGCTAAATGGTAGTTACTGGAAGCATCATTAGTTTCAATATAAGTTTCATTTGCTTTGATTTTCAATTTATTTAGCCACGCCCATTTTATCTCCGAGTCGTAAATAGTTTGTTGTTGATTAAGTGAGACTATGCTTCCAATCTATGGCGAGGAAATCATAGAATGTAATTTGAATAATGATGTTGGTAGTGTAAACAGTTTATTCTTTGTTTACAGGCGAAAATTCTCTCAGTTATCAACTTTTAAAATAACGAGAAGGTAAATGATAGTTTTTGAATATTTAGAAAAAAATATTTTAAATGTTATAAAAAAGTAGGAAAAGTTCGCTATTTAAATTTTTTATATCTTTTATAGTTTAACAGCGGCCATCTTTAGTTGATCACTCTCCATAACTACTGAAAACATTACGCATGCATAATCTAGCAACTACTTTTTCAAGACGAGAAAAAGATGAACTGCAAATGAAGACATGCTGATCATTCTTTCTGTCTTGAAATGATTTACATTTAAAGAAATAATGGGCAATAAATCATAAAATAGATGTACTTTTTAATTAACACTCATATCATAGAAAATTAAATCTAAAGAGTTGAAATCCATTTCAATTGCCCCCAGAGGCGAGACGGATCAACAAGTCTGGTTTTTGTGTCCGTCAAGGGAAGGATTATCTTTCCGGACGTCTTCCACTGAGAGAGACTTACAAGTAGCTTTTGATTGGTTGTTCTTGTAGAAAAACGTTTTACGTTTCTAGTTTGGTATCGTGAATGACGTGTTTTAACTTGATCCATGAAAAGCAATACTGTGAATGTTGTACTTGTCCAAACAAGAGGTGTGAAAACTGGAGAGAAACCTTTCCACTAATATGGAAAGCGGATTTCACTATAATGGCATCTTTAGTTTTGGTTTAAATGACACTTTTACCGGTTTCAAACGTTAAAAAATAGCTGAATTATGAGATATAAATGACGTACTTTCTAACACAGGTGCACAGAAACGGATACCAATTAAGCACAAAACTTAACAGGGAAGTTGTCATGAAACCAAACTGAAAATAACTTTCACAATGTTGTAATGCGTACATTTATAACCCGATACCAACCATTAGTAAAAAGAAGAAGATATTGCGGATTGCTTTAGATATTTTCTAAATTACTCTAGTTAATACATTTTTATTACTTAAGGTTGGTTTCTTTTACAATTCGTTTAATTTGTTTGTGCCGATTTGAAGTAATCGAGTTTTTTTTACGGGAGGGGGCTGCTTAATTTCCTCATTTTAATCGATAACTCCAGAATCCAGTTGACCATTACGTTTTATTTCAAACATCAACAAGAGGAAAAGCAAATCTCAAGATGTGACTAAATTTTTGACCGGCCGCCATTTTGGACTGGATTAAGATAACGACATTAAATCAGGCGTTTATTTTATACTAAATAAGACCTTTAAAATAAGGTAATACTAGATGGGGCTCTACACTGTAAAAGTTTGAGTTATCTCCAAAACAACACATTATAAAATGGGAGTGAATTTTCTTTCTAATGCAAAAAAAACTTTTTTACTCGAAATAACGTTCCTACTATACCTGTTATAGTTTACAAGTTACTCACCCGTTCTGGGACTTTTTACACTCGGTATAAAGTTACAGGAAACAATGTTTTGTGCGAACAAAAATGTTGGACAGTGTTTATTGTAGTCCGTGATTATACCAAGGTAATAAAGCATGAATGTACCGACTTCATTAAAATGTATCAATGAATGCGATAATATCAGGCGGAGTACATTATGTCGCAATGCTGGACTTATCAGAACGACTTATCTTTAAACTTGCAGTTTATCGTTGACGTATTCCAATAACTTGGCTGATAAGTCAGATCAAGATAAGCATTTCTTCTGTTAGCATCTATTAGTCTCACTGCTCTACTTAAGTGACAAGACAATGTTCATTCAACAGCTTCTTAATGAATCTTGGTGTCTGAGAAAGTTAGTGCATGAATAGTTTGGTTTAGGGTTCACAAAGAGTGTGAAGCGTCTCCACTGTGTGTTCAAAAGTCCCTGGGAACGACTTTATTCCTCTTGTTGTTTAAAGAGATAAGGATAAGGAGATAAGGATTCAAAACTATATTTTTGCCAACTCCGCTATTTGGCATAGTAGAGATGTAAGGTTGATATCTTTATATGCCGAATGAAAATCTGCAAATTTTTATTTAATTTAGTGTCTTATAATTAACTCTTGAGATATGAACAGAAAACTGGTTAAAATGGCCGCCAATATGAGATTTTCAATAAAATTTTTCTGAACTTCAATAGAGTAATAATTTCTATATGAGCGGACTATAGTTTCCTATACCGAATTTCATATTCCTATCTTAATTTTTGTAACCATCATCGTGTTTACAACATTGATGACAAGGACGATGGACTGACGGTATGTTTCCTGAGGCAATGAAATGTAAAGATCAGTAAAAAAAAAAAAAAACACCTGAAATCTTTTACGATTAGCAAATTTGTATAATTCTCAAAAATACAATCAAATACCTTTTTTTTTTTTTTTTTTTTTTTTTTTTTTTTTTTTTTTTTTTTTTTTTTTTTGCAGTAATTTTTTCTAAACCCAAAAAGGGGTTTAACAAAGGGTGTAAGTCGACATTTTCAAATGTAAACTTAGGTTTCTATTAAAGGTATATAAAACAAACATTACATTTCAAGATATTTTAATTCACTTGAATTGAACAAAACTTTTTGAATAAATTTTAATTAGCAAAAGAATGAAAACACTATTTTCTACAATAAAAACTTTATTTGTAGGAAGAAGACTTTTCAATTACTAAAACTTTATCTTCAGTTGCATCACGTAATATAATCTTTTAGTACTGGTCTTAAATCTGTTTAAATGTCCTTCTCAACATAAAAGAAAGAAATTCAAATTTTCCTTGGTATTTCCATAGTTCTTTATAAGATACTACAATTTGCCAATTACAAGCCTAATAATCTATATTTACGTAATTAATCAAGAACATGAAAAAGTGGGAAAAACATCAACACAACCTAGAAGTTTTCTTGGTTTTTCTTTCGAAAAATAACATGTTTTTCCTTAAGGTACTTTTAAACCACTAAAGTAAGACAGATTTTTTGAAAATCTAGACAAAAATCTTCCAGACACGAAATTTCGTGTTTTAAGGATTTTTGTCCAGTAAAAATCTTCATTCAGTCTAGTTTGGTAAAATCCAAAAATTTTAAAATCTGAAATGTTGCAAAAAACTGAACAAATTCAGGAATTTTCATAAAATCAAGATTTATTTACTCTTCAATTTGAAATAAATATATTTAACGAGATTTTCCGAAAAATTCTTTAAAACTGGTCAAATTTTTTAAGGATAAAAGTATAGGTGAACATTGTTTTTTACAATTACGTAAAGGTTAACGTTTTGTCACTCGAAAATGCATTAAAACACTTATTTTTTTTTATTTACGAGAGGCTTTGACGTGAGAAATAAAAATCGTGATTTTATGGTAGCTAAAAATCTTAAACTATAATATAATTTTACGTTCATGCAAATTGTACTTAAATAAAATAAATTTCTCTTAAATTAAACAACAATTAAAATAAACCTATTGTTAATATGACCTTTTATCAATGTACCAAAACTTTATGTATTTCTTTAAAAATATATGCCTTTTATAATTTTTAACATCAAATATCTCAAAAACAGTTAACTTTATAAAATATTATCAGAGACAAAAACTTTCCGTTATGAATGAAAAACAAATTAGTTTTTTTACTGAAATAGCTTAAGGAATAACAGAGTTATTGTAAAAAAACAAATAAAAAAAATATAAAAAAAAATTTCTTGACAATTTTCTACATTAATTACTATTAAAAAACTTCATAACTCAAAAGTATTTTGTATTATAGAGAACTGACAAGAAAATATGTTTTTAGTTTTTTGACAAAAACTCAATTCTTATTTGAGCTACTGTTAAAATACAAAACTCATTTCGTTTGTCATTTAAAAGGAAAACCTTTTGTCTCTTATATATTTTTTAATAAATTTAACGGTTTTTAAAATATTTTACGTTAAAAATTTCAAATGACCCTTATTTGAAAAAAAAGAAGCAAAACAAGGTCGTGGTTTTTTGTTCACTAATAAAACGACATGTAATATATATATATATATATATATATATATATATATATATATATATATATATATATATATATATATACGGTACCAAATTTGTACTCGATATCTAATTTATTTCCAAAAAGTATAATATTTTGTATATAAACATATGAAATGGCGGTCAGAAAGACAACTAAGATTGTTTCAAACAAATGAATGTTCGTTTTGTGTTTACTTCAACTATCCTATAAAATATTTCACAAGAGTTCTGAAACACCGTGTGTATTATTTTCCTAATTTTCCGATCTGATAAACAATTTTTTCATTTTACTTTGTTAAATAAATAATCAAACATTGAGTTTTTCTGGTTCCTAGACGTAAATTACAAAGCTATTTTCACGATTAGATTTTTATTTAAACCTTGGAGATTTCAGAAGTTTGTTACCTAATTTAACCCTGTGTAATTGATATAAATTTTAGGTAAATGATAAAAAATACAAATCTTTTGAAACGAATTAGTTAGAACTTATGCATGTTAAAAACTTCTACATAGTTAAGACTTTAGACACATTTTTATATTTATATCAACCTTTATCCATCATTATAGCCGTTTTTCAAGTTCGTTTTGATCCTTAAAATGATGCCTAGATTTAAGGGGTTTTCCATAAAATCTCGGAAAATTAAATTACACAAATTTTGTTGAAAAAATTTCAGCGGATATTAAGACTTAAGTTATAACTTTACTACTTGTATTTTACATTTGAACAATTTTTTAATTACCTCTCCACAGTTTTGATTTTTGAACTTTTTACAACTTTTATACTTTCATATTTTTGTCAATAAATACAATTCTTTAGATCATTTTTGTTATTAATAGACATAAGAACTTTTATTCTTCTATTTATTCACTGTTTTTTAAAATTGACATTTAAGAAAGTTCAAAAAAGCAAAGCGGAAATAAAAACGTTGTAAAAAAATGTGAAAACATTTGTAAACCCTCTAATGTTTAACGTATATTATCAGATAAACCCTTAAACTTGCCAAATACTTTAAGGGTAAAAACGAACGAGAAAAATATGTTTAACAATTTGAATGATTTCGTACTTTTAAGTTGATTCCAGATAATAATTTTTCGTCCTTTGAAATTTTTATCTAAACGCCTTTTTCTCTTCTAACAAGCGGTTTACCGTGCTAAATAAAAATCGTGATGTGCATTTTAAAATTGTTAAACAAATTTGTTTAAATAAAATCAATTATACAATAACAACAAGAAATAATTTCCTATCGGTAAAAATTGAAAAATTTGTATAAAATGTTATAAAGAAAAGAATGAGGAGAAAGATGGATTAATATTTATTTTTTAATTTTGCCGATTGAAAAACAATTTTCTCTTAATGATGAACAGTCAAAACTTTTATCCGGTTTCTTCTAAATGATTTTACAAGCAATTTCTCCTGTTATAGTTTTATTTCAGTTCAGGAATTTTTATAATTTATATCCTAATTGCACTCTACTAATAAATCTATTTTTTACATAAACGATAATAAAACAAATTTATTCCTTTTAAAATGAATTTATTCGTAATAAAACTTGTACGAAAGTTGTTAAAAACACTAGATACATTTTTATATTTATTAACCACTTCATCTTCGTATAATTGGAGCGTAATAAAATTATATTGGTATAATAAACTTGACTCAACTTAGATATAAACCTTTGCAGATTGCATTACTAATCCATTGTAACAAATAAATAATTTACATCGAATCCTTAGAGCATAAAATATGCACATTTAATCTGATACGTTCGACAATAATTCATCACACAATGACTCAATAATCGTGTGCATAGTTCTTCCTACGCGTTCTTCTACAACTTAATCTGCATATGCAGTTGAAGTCAATTTTATTGAACAAGGTTTGTTGTTTGATTGAAGTTATTCATCTATCTAATAATTATGTTCTTACACAATACAGTTCGTTGCACTGTAATTTATTTGCATTTAAATTTTTTTTTATCTTTTCTTTTTTTTCTTATTGTTTGTTTCATTTAGAATTGAAGGCGTTGTACCTTTTGCGTTATTTCTGAATGATAATTAATAGTTTCGTAGTTTGGAATGATATTATCGCTTCTTACGTGGTAAGAATTTTCAAAACTTCTTAAAAAATTGTTAAACATTTTTAGAATCCATCTGATAGTCCGTCACGATTAAACGGGAACTTCTTTTGCATTTCCGCTTTTTTCCGACTTTGATTTTGATAAATGTATAAACATTGCACCCTTAGGGGCTTGGGATCCCTAGAGACTCTAACTGTACCTTCGTATTTTTGTTGCAGTCTTGGTTTAGATCCTAATCTTTCAAGGCGCGAGGAAACCGAAAAACGGGATTTTCAACAACGTGTCTGTACGTAAGTACGATAGCAGTCAGACAATTAAGTATGGTAACGGGACCTATAGCATAGAAGAAGGACTTGGAATAAGAAAGTCACAGCCTATGTTAAACAGCGTGATACGAGGGCGATCGGCCCCTAGGAGCGCCACTAGTTGTTTTGTAGCAGTTATTGTTTTCAAGTAGTTTCGGTTACTGCCACCGTGCCATCCCGGCGCTGTATTTCCACAGCCAGCCCTGTCAAGCGCACCCCACCCCCTACTATGCTACTAGCGCTTTCTGTTGTCCAGTAACCAAACTAAGGATATTTTGACGATCGAGGGCATCACGCTAGAGCCTATACCTGTGACTTTCTTATTCTAATTCCTTCTTCTATGTCTATAGTGTGTTCATGTAAAACGCTATTTGAATTCAGAAAAAATGAAATGAAAATGTCAAAATGACGCAATTTTAAACAGTTTCTTGTTTTTATCTCACTAAAACAGATACAAATTTGCAGATTTTAATTCAGTTTGTAATGGTACCAACCCCCACATCTCTAAAACTACAAATAGTGAAGTTATTGTTAAAAATGTAACTTGGAATTCTGACCACCCACCAACACGAGCTCAGAGAGTGGAAACTTCTTCACATATGTACAGCTTCGAGTTCCGGAAGGGCTGAAACACTGACTCGAGTGAAACGAGTAGAGTTTTTAATATATACATGTCTATGAGGCACATTAAGAAAGTAGTGGTATCCAATTTTGAGGTTCAGGAAACCTGTGTAACAAGTGTTTTAAACAAACTTACCCAGTAGCTTGTATGAGAGTAGTAGATATGACGCTTTGACTAGCAACACAATTTAACGTTTCGTACGAGACCAAAGAAGCCAGTTTTTGGGCGTTACATTTAGAGGATCTGCTTGCATTACACTGTATGATGGGGCTAGGTAAGTACCATGATGAACCCATCAATTAGTTTGTATAAGGCGATGACAACCGAGAGAGTTTATCTGCTTGAAAAAAGGTAAAACAGTCAATCAAAATATACTGTACAACCTTCATTAGCACTCAGACTAACTTATAGCAATGACTACATAAATACTATAAGACACGACATGGCCATGTTAAATATTCTACGCTTATTCTTGAGTTGACCAATACCCGCTAGGTGGCGTTGATGTGACCAATCTGAAGTTGATGTGACTGGCGCTAGGTGGCTCTACGGTCAAACAATGCTTCAGGCGGGTAAGAGAAAACGCACTGATGCCACATATGGGACCAGAGATGCGAGGGAAGGTCGAGAATCGCTTATCTCACCGCACGAACTGACAACACTGACTATGCTGACGGAAGTAAGTGAGAAGGTGCTGCTAGCGCTTTCTGATAGCTGTGTGTCAAACTTGTGACGAACAGCACCCGTAAAGCGTAGACTATTTCCCTATCCTATGTCGTGTCTTATAGTATTTATGTAGTCATTGCTTATAGTAAGCATGGGTTTGGCAATGCCGGGTATCTTAGGTGGATCTTCAAATTTTTTTGGTAATCTTGTGTTAGATCTCTCTCTTTGATCTTTCATATCAGTTTTCTCTTGACCAACCCGTGTTCTTCTCCGATCCTGACTGTAGGGTCTTAATTTTATGTCCTTTTCCTTGTTTTTATAAGCTGATAATTACCGACATGTTTTTGTCTTTAAAGTAGAAGAAGGTATTACACATAGTCTCGTTTTATAAAGACACCTCCGCCATTTTGAATTGATTGTTTATAAAAATAGTGTTCAAATGTTGAACTGATATAATTTTTACTTTTTTGATATCAGAACGTTGAGTGTTTACTTTAAAACCAATGTCAAGTTTACGCTTATATCTGTTTGATTATCATCCTATTGAAAAAAGTTGGTTGGGATGGCGTTTGTCTGTTGTTATCGTCTTCAGCTCAAATTTGTCGACAGATATGATATAAATATTGTATGTGGGTGGTAAAATCTAGACATTTTTGATTTGTTCGATAACTAAAATCTTATGGGCGGTTTTTATAAGGACCATTAAAGAATTACGATTTTCTTAAAATTGGCTTTAACGATTTTGATCATTAAATCTGAAAAGAATAACATTTGAATTTAAAATTTAATTGCAGTGGGAAATCATATATTAGAGTTTTTTGTATGGCGAATACAACTTATTTTAACCACACAATGAGAAATACGTAGCGTATAAGTTTTAAAAGTAGTTTCTGTGAGATGTGACAAACAATTCAACAACCATTAAGATGGATTGCATTTTCATTGAATTCACTTTATTAGGCTCCATGGTAAAATTATGGACTTCGAGCGTATCCTTTTCTATAATTTAAAATAGTGCTTAAAAGATTTCGACTTTTTAAAAGTATGTGGTTTTGTCATGTGGATTTAAAGGCGCGTTTACACTAGAAACAAAACAATGTTTTTGGAACTTTGTTTATATTTTGCTACTAGTCACTACGAAATATTTTGCACACAATGTTCCTAAACACAGGGACAGCCACACTCTTGAAGATGTCGTCTGACGAGGAGGATGCTCTTCTTCCACAATGTTTATAAACACCCTTTGATCTTACCGCTTTCTACGGGAAACAAGAAACATGTGGAGAAACACCGAATTTATGTTCCGAAACACTGTTTAGAAACATGGTTTAAAGTAGTTATATTTCGATTTGAGGAACGTTGTTCCGAAACACTGTTTATAAACATGTTTTGTTGCCAGTGTAAACGCGCCTTTACACTTGCTTGGCCCTTTTATTAATTCTTTGTTTATTTGAAAAATAAAAGATTATTCATTTACCTTTAACCCTTTTATTCTTTTTATGGTTTATCTATTTCACCTGACATTGTAATATGACAATAATACTTTGTTACATGCTTTATGCGTTAATTTTACTCATTTTTTACATCTGTTATAGTAAATATACAGGGTGGTTGGAAATAAACTGTCACAATCATGACTTCAAGTTAGCTAAAAATGTTTGTGACAGTTTTTTTTTTTAATAGTAAGGTGTTGCTTCTGTTAGCCCATGTTTTTCAATTTAAATACGAAGGGGTAGAAGGGCAGTGAGTAAGTCATATATTTTAAATGCGACTTATGGTTATGTGATATAATGTTTTTAAAGGTTTGATAAGACATGAAAATGTTCAAAGAAAATATATTTGGTCATTGTAACTAAAATGGCGGCCGTTGAGAATCTTCTCTGTCAGAGGAGATTTCTTATTAAATCCTAGTTTGCGATATTTTATTTTAAAATCCTTGATGAGATGAGACGACACATTGTAGTTAAAATATGAATTACAAGAAACAAAAATTGCTGTTTTGCAAAGTAGAGTAGGGAATGTTATGTGATAGGTGGTAATTAAATAAAAAATCGATTTTTTCAGATTTATTTATTTTGAGAATACGTGAGTACACAAAGTGTTTTTTGTAAATATCTCTGTCTGTCATGTTGTACGTGCAGAGTTCTATATCGTAAACAAATTATGTATTGTGTCATTTTTATTGTTATGTTTGTTTTACTATTTATATTTGAATTGAATTTTTTCTTTAGTTTAAAAAAAATTAAATGTTTTCTTTGTTTGCTTGTTTTCCCCCTGGATTTTAAAAAAATGGTTAAAAGTATCAACCAATTAATTCAATTCCATTGCAAACACTTAAATAAAAATACAATTCATCACTTAGAACCAAGTACAGACTCGTCAAAAGTTCTGGGAGTTGTAATTAATTGACAACAACATAAACTGGAAATCACACTTTATCTTTATGTAAGAAAAACTTAAATCAGCACTCCATGTTGTTCCACGTACATCCAGTGTGGCTACAATTAAAGCAGTGGATTTTGGTTATGTGTACTCTTACCTCAGATGTGGTGTTGCCTTTTAGGAAAATTCTGTAGTCTGGAAAAATGTTTTGAAAAAAAAGGTATAAGAATAATTTGCAGTTATAAATGTCAGCAATCTTGTAAAAAAGTATTTAAAAATTAAAATTTTAACTCTTCCCTGTATGTACAGGGTGTCAAATGTCGTGCCAAACTTTAAGTGGTGGTTATGTGTGTTAAAATAAAGACAAAAGGTCCTATAAACATATGTCTACAAACTCTTCGTTTACATTTGTCAGCCATTTTATGTTGTTTTTTTCTTCTAAAAATAATATAACGTATTGCTGTATTTTTATCACTATATTAAGAATCAAAATTTTATTTCATAAATTGTCAAAATGGTGACTGCAAGTTTTTAAATCTCTAAAATCATTAACTTGATAAATTAATATTTGATTCATGGTATACTGGTAAACCGCTGCATAAAAATGTGTATACCAATTTCCTACTAAAAACCGTAATCATTTCACAAGGTATAATCATTAAAAAAAAAAAAAAATCGGACATATGTTTTATAGGAAATTTTCCCTTTATTTGACTCATAACCACCACTTAAATTTAGGCACGGCATTTTCTGAACAATCTCAATATTCTAAATGTCCTGTTTTTAAAAATAAAAATAATATTATCGTCATTTAGTACAATCATGCTTTAGACTAAATTTGAGAGTGAGGTGCGCTACTCTGTTCTCAAATTGGACATCAGGTTGCCAGATAATCTTGGAAGTGCCTTGTATTGTCAAACTTAAAAACAAACTTAAATTCCATCTTGCTCAGCAGGCTTTTTATTCAGTGGATGAGTACCTTCAATTGCAAATTGTTTATACAGTCTTTGTATGTTATTTGTATTGTTAGATGTTCTTTTCATTTGCATTGTATGTATCTGTTGTATGTGTGACAATTGAAATGTTTACTGCAGCATTACTGCTATACTAAAAGGGGTTGAGTATACTATTAATAAACATATAAAAGCTTCTAAACTCTAAATAATATCTTAAAGTATATTTATGTTTGTATGGAAGTCGTGTTTTTTACACAAAGCAGAATAATCTTGAAGTGGTTTTTATGTGTAGTATGAAAAATCTATTTGCTTATCTATAAATTCAAGGCCAGATGTACTTGGAGCCTATGCTCATTTTTAAATCTATAATCTAGACTAACCTTAGTAAACAGATGAATTAACTTGAAACTTTAAAAACAAACTTAAAATAATAAACACACTGTTGGGTTTAAAAACAGAACCTTTACTCAATTAACACAAATATATCGAGCTATGGACACTGTAAATTCGTCCTGCCGTACATATGCCGTAATTCATGACCCCTGTGTGTATATTTACAACACAATTACAAATGAGTCTCCTATTATACACACATACGTTATCTGAAGGTCTAGATCTTACACGCCAATAAACTGAGGCTCACTAATTAACTCTTATTGCGAATCAAGGAGCAGTAAACTAAGGACTGGAGGAGGTTAGATAGTTTATAGGTGTTCGCCGGGTGAATAACGTTCAACATAAATTTAAATTTAATAGATTTCCTTCAGACATGGAAGTACTGAATATATATTAGGTCTTAAAAACAGCAGATAATGTGCTACTGCTCTGAAATAAGTAGAGCCACATCTGCGATTTTTTTTTTCTGAACCAACAATGTTTTCAGCGGCAACAATGTTAATTTTAGAGGTTCAATATAAATCGAATGATTTTATGACTGTATTTGTTGTAATTTAAAAACAAATTAATCATGGTAATTACCCAGTCCTATGCGATACAAGTAGATCCTCAAAATAAAATGCCAGAAATTTGTTTTATTAGGCTTTGAAGTGTTAAATTGTATTGGCTATCAAGGGGTCTAATCCACTTGGTTTAAAACACTAGCCACATAGGTTTCTAAGCCTCATAATTATAGCATTACTTTCTAGAATTTAAAAATAGCAGAAAAAGTGTTGGTGCTCTGCGATTTTTTTTTCTGAACCTACTCTGTGGCAACAATATTAATTTTAGGGGTTCAATATAAATTGAATGGTTTTTTGACTGTATTCGTTATAATTTAAAAACAAATTAATTATGGTACTTACCCAGCCCCATCATACAATGTAATAAAAATACATACTCAAAATTAAATGCCAGAAATATGGTTTATTGAACTCTGACGTGTTAAATTGTATTGGTAGATCAAGTCTTATCAAGTTTGTTTAAAACAGTTGTTACACAGGTTTCTGATCATTACTCGTAATTATATCATTACTTTCTAGACGTCAGCTAGGCCCTAACGAAAAGTTTAATATTATAAAGTTTCCGCTCGCTTCTTTTTTATCAGTATCTCGGACCTCAAAGTTGTACATATGGAAGCAGCCACCACATGCTACGGCCTGTCGGTGAATCTGCCTTTCCGGATATCGTAATTGTATGAATATTTAATATTCTTGGGAGGTCAGGGAAATTACAATTTTGATCACAACTTTGTTATTTGTCATTGTAGAGAGATGAGGTTGATACTGTTATATGTAGAATTTAAATCTGCAAATTACTCTCTAATTTAGTTTGTTATCAATTGAACACCCCAGAGATATGAAGAAAAATCAGTTTAATATGGCCGCCATTTTGACATTATTTATTAGACTTTTATGAATTCTAATAGGGTTTTATATGAGCACACTATAGTTCTCTTGACTAAATTTTATGTTTATATTTTAGTTTTTGTGTCCTTTAATGTCCTTAAATTTCGACGACGACAATGACGCGTGTTGAAATTCCCCCTTAACTTTTCTTGAGGGCGTAACACTTTAAAAAAACGTACGTCTAAAATGTTGCAATTACCAAACTTACCCTATACTTCGTATACTGGGTAAGTAATATTGAAAATATTAGGTAACAATCTCAAAAAATGGAGATCCGTTCGTAATAATAACTGAAACTAACATTAGTTCAACAATAACCAGTTCTAACATGTTTGAAACAATAATATGTTCCTTAAATCGTTTTGCGATAATGTGAGTAAAAGAAATAAAATGTTTTGCAAAGAGTCAAGCATGTTCTAACAAGTCAGAGTAGGGGTTAGAAAATAAACAGAAAACATCAGGAAGTGTATTTAAAATCAATCACAAAATTTGATTGTAAAAGACAGATCAAGAGTAATGAAACCGTGTAAAAACAGTGTTTGAAAACGAGAAATGATTGTCCTGTGCGTATACAGCTCTTACGTTTAACGTCCTTCTTCCTCTTTGATTCATTATTATAGTTGTATAATTCATACATTACAGTTAATCCTCTGACTCAGAAGCTGTGTGATACAAAACATAAATATTATTAACAGTCCATGTTTTGTTGAATTAACGCAATGGCGAAGTAAATTACTATTGATTGCTGAAAAGGCCTTCGCACGCGTAGCATCAAGGTTAGCTTGTTGTGGCGTCTAGGTTTCCAAGGGAATAGAAAAAACACGATGGATTTTTTTTTCATATTAATTCAATATTAATTTACATTTTTATTCTCACTGCGTTTTTTTCTGTTCTTAGATACAAGTGTGGAAAATGTGATCAACATAGAGACAGTTTTGTGAAAAAAAATGTATTTTTTTATGGAGGCTACTCATAAATTTTGAGTTAAGTATAACATTTAAAGAAGGTTCTAAAGTATGGGAAAAATATGCCCTCATACAGATTTATATTGAAAGCTACACAGACGCTAGACATCATTTCAAAAACTACTCTTCTCAAAGAAAAACTAAAGGGATATATCTGCAAAAAATCTCGACATTCACTTTTTAACCTATCTAAACTACTTACTGTATATGTGATAACATACAAATATACACTCATGCACCCTCATTTAATGGCTATTATGATTTACATTTTAATTATTGTACGTTGTAACAGAAATATTTCCTTGAAACTTGTTACAGAATGACAGATTTACAGTCAGGAGTACGTGTTTCCTAACTGACAACGCAACCTACATCTGCTGTGTCTCATTTAAATATGTAACTTGCAATCATTCTGTAGAATTATTGCTGAATATCCTTTGGAAATATAGGTATCGCAATAGCTTATAAATTTGACACCTCCGATAATCAAAAATCCCATTACAGGACAAGTTTTAGTGTTTTTTGTTTGTTTTTTTAAATATAAAATGTCCTTAACATCCTTCTTCTTTCTAAAATTTGAACGAGTTAATAAAAAAAAAGATTTTATTAAAAGGAATTTTAGGGAAATTATAAAAGTAAACGAGCTAATTTTCGATAAATCAGATTTTTTTATTATTTTTTTTATACTCAAAACGTTTAAAAGGTAATTTTTAATGAGAGACTCATCATTTTAGGAATTGTTTCTGCTTTGTAAACAGGTGTGTTTTACAAAGTTGGTGAAGTGTAATTTTCTTGTTTTTTTAAAAATATTTTTTATAAAATGCATGCTTTTGAAATATTATTACATAAATTGTTTAGATATTTATTATTTTGTTAATTTTTTAGTAAATTGAGCAACATTGTAGAAATTATTAATGGAGAAATTTTCCTAATTTTGAACTGTATTCAACCAGTAATAATAATAATAATGATGAATGAATGAATAACAGGTTAGTAACTTTCTAAACAACCCAGTAAATTCCTCAGACAAAACATCGGATAAGTGATTGCGCCTATTTGTCCCTGTCATTTACATGCTCTGGTTCCAGTTAAAATTACTACTGACCAAAAGTGAAAACTGTTATAAGAATTTAAATATCGCAAATATAAAAAAAGGATGGTGGCAAGTTACTTTTTGGCCATTCTGTATATTATATGACACAATTTCGTCGATATAGTATGTTGTTTTAAACTTTATGGTTTAAAGTACACTTTAATGAGTAAGGGTTTGACAATCTCGAAGGACCCCTACTGGATTTACACCTATGTTGTCTTTGGTTAAATCCCTCTATCCCATCTTTCCTATCAGGTCTCTCTTGTCCAGATTTTGTTCTTTTTCGAGAAGAGTATTGGAGAGCTAAGAATTCTTTTGTATGCTCTCTTCTTCTTTTTATTTAGTGAGAAAACCAAATTAAGGCTATTCCAATGAATTCAATATTTTAAATTTGTAAAATTTATTTATGGTAACAAATATTGAGGTTAAAAAAAGTTCCTATATGATTAGTGTATTTGAAATTTTATCCAATCAGAAGTTTGGACGCTGGTTATAAATTTAATATCCGCCTTCTGCATGATTGACACTATTTTTAGTTATAACTATTAAATAAAAATCGTAATGTTCAGTCAAAAAGTTTACGAGTTGCAGCGGTGTTAATTTCGATTTCAATCGTCTGTCAAAGTAGATTTCAATTAAGGTGACAAAACATTAGTCTCAAATTGCTCTTTTGAGTAGGGACGGTAGACATGTCAGGTGTTGCGTTTCTATTTCGGCGATATAAAAGTTAGAAATTTCAAAAATATTTACGTAAAAACGTTATTTGCAATCCTTTGAAGATTCATAGTATAATATGACATTACACATTGTAATTACCTCAATGAAATACATTTCAAATTTTACAAAATGGCTGTCTAGATTTCATAGCTGTGTTAATATTTAAAAAAAAAGAGATAATTTTAAACTTAATACAAAGATGCAACCAACAGGAAACTACTACGTGAATTATAAAACTACATTGTTTAAAGTGTTGAAAGACTCGTATTTTGTTTTAACAAACCGCTTTGAAAGAAACGTCTACTTGGGGCTTTTAAAATAAATTGTTTTTCAGTACCAAAACACTAACGAAGACAAAGTGTCTCACGTTTTTGTTTTAAATTTACATTCTTGCTTGCGTCATTTGGCCCAAATGGTACATGATGAGCTCGTAACTTCTTACTCACTTTTTACCGTCCGAATTAGTCCAAATGAAAAGACAACTTCATTCTGTGATAACCCGCATACGTCAACAAAAAACTGACAAGTTTTTCAGCAGACATCGACATGCAACAGAAGGTAAACATTCCGTTCTCTCGTTAAAAAATCGTTAAATAATTTGTGCAAAGTATTTCTCCTTTTAACTAACATTTCAGTTAATTACCCGTCTCTGAATTCTTGAGACATGGACTGCATTCTGGAGGATAAATAATCGCTCCGCTCTGCTCTGCTTTGGTCTAGTTGCTGTGGCTATTAAATCTTTTACCTCGACATCATCCTCAAACCCGAGACAAGATCTTCCATGTTCAACGAAACCAGTTTGATAATATGTTTCAATTAATCTTGAAAACTAAAGAAAAAATACTTAGGTTTGTAATATATTATATTTTGACGTATTTTGCAGTATAATGAACATTCCTTCATTTACTTCTTAGAAGAGATTTAGTGTGCCATTTTCTCATTAGTTTTTACTGTCTTCATAGTCTATTTATAAACACACAAAACGTTTAACATTTATGTAACGTAATTTTTGCAATTTAAATAAAGTATGTGCAGTAAGAAAGGTACCAGATTTTAGGAAATGAAAATATGCATGAAAATAAGAAAAGGATCATATAATCATATATTTAAAATTTTCGTCTTTAAGTTTGTTTGTTTTTTTTAACAAGATATGACTCCAGAAGGGATGTAAATATTGATACAAAATAATTTTATAGAATATTACCAAAAAATCTTTTCGGTTGATCATATCAAAATGGCATTCATTAAAAGTGTTTCATTTTTTATTTTTATTTTATTTATTTTTTTTTTATTTATTTACAACTACAACTAAGTTTTTATGACCTTATCTAGTAGTATTCATTTCAATATAATAACGTTAAACAAAACAATCTATTCCACTGAATAAACGATCACTTTACCAGGTCCAAAGGCTTTCTTCGTTTAAGCCTCCTCACAACATCACTACTATTTATTTCTAGCATCTCGGAGTTGACATGACTCCATAGTCTCCTAGCGTGTCTAACTGCAGTAGTCCTGATTACTTCTTCGACAGTTTCCATACGAAGATCTCTATGGATATTATCATTCCTGATGTACCATGGAGCACCAATCGCTGCTCGCAAAACTTTATTCTGGAATGTTTGTATAGCTTGAATGTTGGTCTTTTTAGTGCAACCCCACAACTGTATCCCGTATGTCCACACAGGTCTCAGAATTTGCTTATACAACAATAGCTTATTGCAGGTATCTAATTCGGATCTTCGGCCAAGTAGCCAATACATTTTCCTATATTTAAGGTCAAGCTCCAATTTCTTTTTTTTTATATGTGTCTTCCAATTTAGTCTAGTATCCAAAAAGTGTTTCATGACATATTTCGGAAACTATAGACATTAGCCCTTTTAATGGTGATAACCATTAGCAGGTTAAATTTTAACGGAGATATCAGCAAAAAACTTTAATAAAAGGCTCAAAAGTTATTTTTACAAAGTCGTAGTCTTTTAAGTGGCAGTTTAAATTGTACAGATACGCGCGTGAAATTATAAGGGCCCTTGGTTGTTTCTACGGAGTCTAATAAAGAGAAATAAATTAAAATACAATTCATATTTTAAAGGCTACTGAATTTTTTGTCTCACATCTCACAAAAACTGGTTTTAAAACTTATAAGTTACGCATTTCTCATTGTGTTGTTAAATTAAGTTGTATGCGTCATTAAAATTATAATATACAATCTCGTACTGCAATTTAAATTCAAATGCAAACATATTTTTATTCAGATTTGTAAGTAAAGCTTTATTCAAGTTAGGGAACGGATATCTGACACTTTAAATATGACTTAGTACCAAGATAATAATTTGTTAATAGTACCAAATAAATATACATATTCATAATCAGAATAACTTTTAGTATTATTTAGTACCTCACAAATAAAATCCCCCCCTCAAATGATTAACCTAGATAGTTTTTGCCTCTTAACTACTCCAAGATAATTTGTTTTTGTTTTCACTATATTTTCTAAAAGTGGGACAATACGAAAATTATAAAAGCAAAGTTTAAAATATATAAGATTTAACATTTTTGGGTTACGACTTACAGACAGACAGACGGACAGAAACAAGTTATAAGGGTACTTGGTTCTTTGTGGTTAACAGGAACGAACAAAATCTTTTCCTGTCAATACAGCACACAGTAGTCAACTAATTTTGATGTTATAGTTAAATCCATCATCCAATTCTCACCTATAAATCCTTGGAACTCTCTTAGAGTTTTGCAAAATCCCTTCCGTTTTAATAACTTTCAAATTTAATTTTGTTAAAAATCATTTACCCAAATCTAAATCTCATAAAATGTACAAACACAGGACAATTGATATTGGTGTTGAATCAGAAACAGATTCAAATTATACTTCTAATCTCTGACCAAGGTTTGTCATTTAAATCTGTCCTCGTTATAAAGGTCCAAAAGGTAATATTGATATTCCTGTCAACAAGAAGGAAGCCCCCTGTCACCGAGTTCAAGGATAGAGGTCAGGTATTCCTGGTGATAAATTGATGTCCTTGCTCTGCCTACACGATCAGTCCGCCAACCTCAAGTCAGAAACTCAGAGTTGGAAAGTAATCAACTGTGTTCGAGAAAGTTTGTGCAACTGTTAATTACAATGTAATATGAGTAATTATTAAAGGAAAATGTCATTTTAAAAAAAGTTTTCAATGATTTTGACTTCAGTGGCCAATTATCTAATTCACAAGGTATATTAAATTCGGGTAATAACCTCAAATTTTTCGAAACATTTAAATAAAATTCGCAACTTAAAAAACTGTGGAAAAAAAATTAAAAAAACTTTTAAATGATTCGCCCTCAAAACCAAATAAAAACAGTTCAAAACTAATCACGTCCAAAAAATGTCATTTCGGTGATTGTCAAACAAAAAGTGAAATGAATCATGTACGCTGTCTTTGATAATACATTTAATAATTTAAATAAGGACCTAAAGTTGGTTCACTTGTAACAATAAAAAAGGCATCGGAGAAAGTTGTATTTGACTAAAATTAGGATTTTTAGCAATTATGTTTGAAACGTAATATTTTTTACTTGCGATTTTGCACACGATTTCCGATCATTAATCTTCATTTAAAATTTGAACGTAGGCCTAAATTGGTAGAGCTGCTTTTGAGAAATTGCGTATTTTTTTTTTTTACTTAATACCTATAATAGATTTTTTGGTTTTTACCATTAAATTACGAACCGGCATTTGTGGGGTCTTTAGAGGCTACACATGAAGGAAATGTGACCACAATGGTTTCAGCTCATTTTGATAAAATCGGAATATTGTGTTTCTGTCTTATGTCAGTTACCTTAAAATTTGCAGTTATCAATAAAATAAAAACGTTCCTAGATACGTCCACATACCAAATTTGGCTAAAACAGTCAACGCTTTAAAAATTAAAAAGCAGTTTTGAACGAAAGGACATAATTTTGTTTTGGCTCAGATGGCTTTAAAACTGGTATATTTTTGAAAAAAAAAATTGACATCAATTTGTAAGATATCACATAACATATATTACGTATATGTAGTAATGTAGAAATAACCACTTTTTCTAATTTTGAATTTTTCTTAAATACATATCGTAAATCTCATGCACAAAGATTAGGCTACAAACAACAACAACTAAATATGATGAATTAGTCATTGAAACCTAATTTTGATAGAAACAAAGGGCATGTTGTTGAAAATGTGTTTTTTATTTAAATTTGTGTGTTCCTAAAAATTAAGACTTATTTTACTTTAATACAATTTGAAACAAACACTTTCTTTCTTCCTGCTAAGATTGTTTATTGAGGCTGTGAATTATGAACGCACTAAAAATTAGAGATCGGCTTAAAGTGAAAAATTTAAATATGACATTTGTTAGAACACATATCTTTTACTCAATGTAATTATAATTTTTTTTGCATACATGAACTTCAATATTTTTTAATAAGAAGAGGGTCACGTGACACATTTTTATTCACAGTCGTTTTTTGTAAGACCAATGCTGAAACTCGTTATTATTTCGTTAGAAAATTTGAACTCGATATTTTTACTATTTCTATAGTTCAAATGTTTTTTATTGAAAAACAAAACAAAATGGTGTATAGACGAAAAATGAAGAGAAATTCGACTGTGTTATTTGACATTTTTTATTGATTTTGATCTATATAATCTGAAATTAAATAGCCAGTCCACTTTTTTGTTACACCTTGTATTTATAAACTTAACCGGTTCATTTTTCACCAATAGCTTGATATATTAATTATTATTTATGGTTAAGATTTTTGTAAAAATAAGTAATGAGTTGGTGAATTCAGTTTTATCCAAAACCGATTTTTCAGAACTTTTATGTAATATATACTAATTTTCTATTACTCAAAAAATTATGTTTCCTCTTTATTTATCCATAAATGAACGATTATCGTACTCTAAAAGTCAAATGATATCTTGTCCATATGGAGGAACGATTTTAAAATTTTTTAACAACTCAAGAATTAAGGTTAACTGGTATAAGACGAAAATTCAAAGTAACTATGTTGATAAATAATAGCCCTAACAAAACTTATTGGTTCTCTGAAAAAATGGAGGTTCGTCAGAAACCGGAAAAATCACAAAAACGGAATTTCTCAAAATCGGTTCTACTGATTTTGTTACATTTTTTTGAAAATGTAAAGTTTAATGAAGTCAGTGTGTAAAATTGATAATAATTGAAAAGTAGTTACCTAAAATATAAAAAAAAAAACGAACTTTGACGCTGTCATGTAAACTTGAATTCATCTTACAATATTTAGGATTAAAACGATTTACACAAGTGAAGCAACCTTATTTAAATTTATACTTATAGTTTAGAAATCTGCAAACATTAAGACGGAGCCAATATTTGATTTTAACTTCTTTTTACCGATACAACTACGCTTACATTTTGTTAACGAATAGTTTTATTTGGTTAATATTTCGATTGTAAATAACTGCAAGAAAGTTTGTGCAAGTTTTATCTAACATGTAGCAGATAAAGTAATACACATTTCATAACAATAATGATTCAGATTGTTTGTAAATGTTTAATTTATCAATTTAAGGTAATTTTAATCTCAAAGCTGTTTTCGACTGGAAACAATCCAATTGAATCACATTCAACAATAACGTTAAAATAATTTCTCTCTCAACAAAATCAAGTTCACTCTCTATTCATCCATAAATCAATGATTATTATACCCCTAGTACAAATCTATCAATCAATTCACATCCTTTAGCATGTATTGAATTCTACTTGTATAAAACCTGGGCGTCATCGTGACCGTAACTTCAAGCAAAACGCCTACTCGGCCATGTTGAAATTATTACCCACCTGTCTCAAGTTTATTCATTTCTCCAAAGGACTTACCCCATTATATATGCTCTGTACAGGTGATGAAGTCATAAAATACTCTGCAAACTGGACATTTCTAGTTCAGGCTCGGTTATTTGTGACACGCCATAAAGTTAATTCTTCCAAGAATATTATTTTACTACCGTTGGACGAACAAAACAGTTTATACTCTGTTTATTTTAAACAGCATTGTATTGTGTGCTTTATATAGTAAAGTCCTTTAGAAAACAAGATACTTTGAGGGAAAAAAATATGTACTGTATAGCTTCTTTTTTAAATACTACAACAATAGAAAATAAATGGTGGAAACAAATTTCTCATTCACCCACCAGCAAAACCAAATAAAAACAAACCAAAATGTTTCGTCACTAAATACATGAGATCAGTAATAGTGTCAGTAACAAAAAGTGAAAATCAACTATGGACGGTGTCTTCAAAAATATTCTGTAAATAATTAAAGTTAACATCTCCTCTCAAAGTTTAAATTGCCTCAACTATCGTACTGTGAAGTTCCTTTTTGTAAACTAGTTTTCTCTAACAATTTAAAAGTATAAACTGAATTGTCTTATATCACATGTTTTATTACAAGAGCAAGTTTTAAATACAGTTTGGCAATTAATTGTTATGTTTAACAACAGTCTGAAAATAGTTATTTAAATATTTAAGGTATTTCTGAAAACAAATATTTTGTTCTTTTCATACTAAATAAATACGTTAAAAATTATTACTTTTTAAAATGAAAATGGTTGTATTTTACTCAAACTTTTATGCGTTTTCAGTTAATAATACTCTTAATTATTAATAATAATATTAATTAATATTATATATATAATATATATAATATAATTAATAATATATTCCTTATTATTAATAATACTATATATATAATATATATAATATAATTAATAATATATTCCTTATTATTAATAATACTCTTAATTGTTAAGAGTAACAATTAGTGGCAGGAAAGTTGAGAAAATTCAACGTTTCGCAGATAGGTTTGATATATATTTTTTTAAATTCCAAAAAATTATAATTTCAAGGAAAGCTGAAAGAAAATTTTTCAAGAGCAAGTTTATACTTCGTGCGTACTTTTATACTAATTTTTTTTTTTACACTGAGGCTCAACCACCCTGTTTATAAATATTTTTTCAAAGACGGCATCATGTTTCATTTTCACTTTTTCATGAACAGCTACAGAACTGAACTTATTTTTATTTGTTACAACTAAATCTACAGCATACCTCGCCACTTATACATATTATAATCGGTTCTAGTCCAATGAACAGTTCCAAAACTTAATTACATTTCTCAGTTGCGTAAGATTCACTACAAAAGAGTATCACAGAATCAAATCTTGTGGTTTGGTTCTCTTTTAATCTGCGCAGATCTTCCAAACAGCTGTAATATTTTCACATTCTTGTGGTTTTCATTCGTTCTAGTTGTTGTGATATGGCTTCCATATGAATCTCTTCTGTGATAATTTTAAGTCATGATGAAGATTGTCGTTTCTAACATACCATATGTAAAAAAAAATCTTTGTATCATCTTGATATTTGTTTCTTAGTTGGATACCAACCTACCATATAGGCTCCAAGATCTGCAAGTAGTAGCATGTTGTATAAATTACTTGTCAGTGTTGCCCCATCAGCTAGTGTAAGTTCTTGGATTTTATAGCTAATTCTTTCTTTTTCTTTGTTACTTTCACATCCAGTCATATCGTGCCAAGTTAGTATATGATATTAATTGCTAGTTATCATTCTTTCCTTTGTTATTTAAAAGGGAAAATCCGGTCAATTATGATTATCCTTATACAAAATGAAGAAAAGAATTTAGAAAACACCTCTAGCGCTTGAATACTGTAATAGTGTCTGGGTTGGAAGAGAACAATAGTTGGTCAATAGAGACGTGGTATGAAAAGGAAATGAAAGGGATCAATTTAGTTTCATGTTTTTTAAAGGTGAAAAACTTTTCGGTCATCGTATTATAAAAAAGGAAAAGGATATAAAATAAAGACTCACACTCCTCAAACACTCTGATAGTGTCAGGGTCGAAAAACAACAAGAGTTGGTCAAAAGTAACGTGACAGGAAAGATGAGAGGAATTTAACACAAAACGGCATTAAAAAGTCCAGGCAAGGTATATCGTCATTGTACACACTATAGTGAGCCCCTGAAGGTTAGAAGGATCTAACCTAAAGACTACACGAATAAAGGTGTGCGTCTAGCTAGGATATCTCTGGATTGCAACCTTTTACGCCCTGAGGATACTGCTAGTTACTAGTAGCAATGACTACATAAATACTATAAGACACGACATGGCCATGTTAAATATTCTACGCTTATTCTTGAGTTGTCCAATACCCGCTAGGTCGCTCTGTTAGAGAATCTGAAGTTGATGTGACTGGCGCTAGGTGGCTCTACGGTCAAACAATGTTTCAGGCGGGTAAGAGAAAACGCACTGATGCCACATATGGGACCAGAGATGCGAAGGAAGGTCGAGAATCGCTTATCTCAGCGCACAAACTGACAACACTGACTATGCTGACGGAAGTAAGTGAGAAGGTTTGTGAGAGAGAGGTCAACAGTTGTACAGTCTCAACCAAGTGGGATGCGTACAGTCAAGCACCTGCTGCTAGCGCTTTCTGATAGCTGTGTGTCAAACTTGTGACGAACAGCACCCGTAAAGCGTAGACTATTTCCCTATCCTATGTCGTGTCTTATAGTATTTATGTAGTCATTGCTAGTAGTTCCGATGGGTGTAGTTTGATTACAAGATCGCAACGTTAATGTGTGTTGATTTCCCTTCATTTGTTTATTCCTTCATTTATTCTTCACTCTATGTTCTGGGTAACAGAATATTGCTTGTTATTGCGACCATCATCTATGATTGTTTACAAATCAACTATAGCAATTGGTAGTGTGTAAGATTTTTGTATTGTATTCATTTAAGAAGGTATGTGAATTTTAAGTGTGTTTGTTTAGTGGAAATATGCGATTTTGTTTGTTTAATATTGTGTATTTTAATTGTGTATTAGTATTGTGTTGTTTTGTAAGATACATTGGAAATTGGTATGGATTATGTATGATTTGCTGTATGGTATGAGTTATATATATGTGTATGTACATGTATGTATAAATTGGAACGTTTGGATGTGCATAAGAGGACTAAAAGTCAATTTTGAAACAAATACAAGTGATACAGCTAGTCAAAAGCTTTAATTAGACAACTAATTAGACCAAATACAATTGTTTTTTAACGTTCAGTAAATTACTTTTGTTTTTATCAATATGTCAGTTATTAGGCTACTCAGTCTACAGAACAAATAAAAATAACGGTAGTGTTACACCTTAACTATAGCTTAAATTTTACGAATTTGACTTTGAAAAATAAGAAACATCGTCCCTAGAAATACCTTGACTTTGCAAATTTTCGAAACATTTAAGTGTTTATAGCTCCTAAACGATTAGAGATATCGAAAAATACTCAAGAATGAAAACGTTTTTAAAAATGAGTTTCATTTAAAATCGACATGAAAAATAGGGGTTTTTATAAGGAAATTTAGAGCTACGGCTGAATTGGAAAAATGGTGGGTCTTTTGAAAAGTTTGGTGATATCTCTAGTTATAACTCAAAAATCCAGGGTTTACCTTTTTTTAAGTTGTTTTGTACTTACAAATAATAAAGCTGTCACACCTGTTTCAACCGCCTTGTATATAACAAACTTAGTTCTTAAAACCGTTTGACAGCGTCTTTTAAACCAATAATGCAAGGTTGATTCAATTCCATTTAGTCTAATAAATAAAAGTCCGGGCAAAAACAGTTTTGATGAACCCCGTTCCTGCGGATCTGCTGCAGGCAGTGGGCGAATGAGTGTCGGCAAGGCTTTGAAGCTGAACTTAAAAATTAATTTTAATATATTCAGAAGATTCTTGTAGACTATATTTTGCAATTTGCTCCGACTCCAAACTACCTCTTCTAATTAGTGTTACTTTATTAGCATAATTTTTATATTTATCACTTTTATTTATGTAGCATACAGAGGAACTCATTTGTAAGAGACCGCGTAACATTGTCAGGATGTGTTAGAAGGAGCCATGTTCTGATGTTACAACTTATTTATTGGTTTATTTTGAAAGAAATAAGACTACCTGACGTTCTGCTGTAATAGGAAGCGAATAAGTACAGTAAAACAGATTTAAATGTCTCTCAAAAAGGAAAAATTAATGTGTCAAAAACAGGAAATTGTCTTAAAATAATAAAGGGAGTGAAGGGGTTAATTGTTTTTTTATATTTAAAATATTATCTCTTCTCTTATGAATTTTATTAATTTTTGTGTTTAAAGGCGTAAAACCTTTCGGCCATCATAGCCTTATAAAAAAGATTAAAAGAACAATAAATAATAGAATAATAAATAATAATGACCCCTTACTCTCGAAAACTCTAAGTGTCAGGGTCGGAACAGAACAAGAGTTGGTCAAAAGAGACCCAATATAAAAAAATTAAAGAGAGGGATATAATTCTAGAATACATGAAAAAATGTTTACATCCAGGTAGTTCGCCTCGGGATTAACCAGCCCGTACTTATCTAAAGTGAGCCCCTAAGGGTTTTATAAATGTTAAAGACAACTTTCAAACATCAACTGTCCTACAATTATTATTTACTAGTTTCGATGCGATTAAAACTCCTATATTTTACATTCCAGTATTCAATTTAAAAAACCTCTTAAAAATTAGATTCATAAACATTTAAAAACAATCTTTATTCTTTTTTATAAAGAACAGTTATGGTTTGATTTCCAATTATTTATAAAAAGTGCAATTTTTGATTTTTTTCTATAAATATACAATTTTTCTTTGTTGTTTAAAAGCGAAATATAAAGATCCGTAGTTCTCGAATAGTCTAATAGCGTCAGGGTCTGAAAAAACAAGAGAAACAGATAGGAAAGATGAAAGAAAGGTATATAATCCAAGACTACATGAAAATGATGTAGATCCAGCTAGTTCCCCTGGGATTGCCCAGCCCGTACTTCTCTAAAGTGAGTTCCATGTTATAAACAACTTTCAAACATTAAAGTCTCTACACTTATTATTTACTAGTTTCGATGTGATTAAAATTCCTATATTTTAAATTCCCGTGTTCAATTAAAAACACTTTTTAAAAAATTAGATTTATAGACATTTTAAAACAATCTCTGTTCTGTTTTTATTACCCACAGTTATGCTTGCTTTCCAATTATTTATAAAGTCCTAATTTTTGATATTTTTATAAATAAATATATATTTTTTCCTTGATATTTATAGGCGAAAACCTTCCGGTCATCGTAGCCTTTTTTAAAAAAGAAGAAAAGAACATAAAATAAATATTAGCAGCTCTCGAAAACTCTAATAACGCCAGAGTCGGAAAAGAACAAGAGTTGGTCAAGAGAGAGAAAGAAGGAGAGAGATATAATCCAAGACTACATAAAAATAAAAATAAAATGATACAGCTAGGATTTCGTAGTTCTTAAACTCAGTTTAATCCTCAGTTAAAAGTGCTTACCAATATCTCAGTGGCGATGAGTGTGGGAAAATTTGTATTATTTGAAGTAACAAAGTTAGAAGTGTTTAAAGTTGTTATATTATTGAAAATTTCTAATACTAATGATGTGTATAGTTTATCAAGTAATTTAATGAAGGCAATTGTTGACATTGTTTTAGAACCACTAACTAATTTGTGGGTAAGAAAGGGTGAATTTCCCAAATTTCTAAAGTTTTCAAGGGTGGTACCAATATTTAAAAAGGGTAATCTTGCGGAGGCAAAAAGTTTCCGTTGTAGTTTATGTATTTACCGTTCTATTTTAAAATATTCCGGTAATGGCAAATATAATGGTCAAATTTCTAAAGAAGCAACTATGTACTCATTTTGAGGGTTTAAATTAATTTAGTGATAGTCAGTTTAGATAATATAGTTTTGTAGAAGATATATATCTACTACAAAAGCTGTAGATAGTTTAGTTAAAAGCCAACTAGAAAAACTAGAATAAAATTGCCCTGCTCAGGTCATAGGCCTACTATGTGATTTGAGTAGGGCATTTAATTGTGTTAGACCAGATATTTTATTGAAAAAATGAAATTTTATGGGTTTAATTTCAAGGAATTACCCATTTTTCAATTATATTTGAGAGATCGGAAACATCTTGTAGATATAGACGGCAGACATTAAAACATAATTAATACTACTCTTGTCGTTCAACAGGGTTCTGTGTTGGGCCCAATATTATTTTCGATTTTAATTAATGATATGAGTTTAAATGTTTCATGTTCCTCAATAGTATTTGCAGATGAAATTTTTTTACTAGTAAGTCACAGAGATATTTTCAAATAATAATGTGACAACTGGTAATTTAAACGAGATATAAGACTTGTTTGAGATAAATAGACTATTTTTTAATGAAGAAAAGACTCGAAAACTGTTAGTCACTTTTCAAAAATAATATATCCTCGTAATATAAAATACTTAGTAATTAATATACCTAGTTATATATGCTTGCTAAAAAAGTTGTAACTTTATTTGGGATAAAAATTGATAGTATGCTCTCCTGGGCAGAGCATATAGATTATGTTAAGAAGTTGTTAGGGGTGATTTATTTATTAGTGACTATTAAGAGACAAGTAACTTTTAAATATTTAAAAATGGCATTTTATGCTTTCTTTGAAAGTATTCTAAGATATGAAGATATGGAATAGGCTTGCAAAGGATTTTAATTTTACAGAAAAAAGCATTAAAATATTAACAAATTAAGATAAATTAGAACATTGTAAACTGTTGTTTGTTGAAACTGGTATTTTGGCTATTATTAACTTGTAAATTTATGATGTTGTAATGGATGTAAAGTATAATTTACATATGCAGCCAATTAGAGGCCTAATGCTTAATTATAAGACCTGATTTGGTAATTCTCTGGAACAACCAAAACACAGATTAAATAATCAACGAACTATCATTTAGTTTTAGATATCAAACGTTTTAATAAACTGTCTGAACACATTTCAAAGTTTACCAAACAAGGATTTGTATGATAAATTTTACTGTTGGCTAAAAAAACACCCGTTTTAAAACTCTAATGAATATTTTAATATCTTATTTATTGAGTTTAAAAAAGTTATAGTTTAGTTATTGTAACTCATCCATCACTGAGGATGGCGACTTTGTAGTTGAAACACGTTTCATTAAGTAAACGTAGTTTTTTTTTGAGATCTTCTGTTCGAGTTTTATTCTATCTAATATTATCTCACAAGTCAGTCAAGCTCCAATTTTTATTTATTAATTATGTGTAACGATTAATGTTTTATTACTTAATACATATTTAAGTTAAAAACCACGTAATAAATTGTCAAGCTAAACGTACACCCACCTCTTGACAAATAGATAAAAATATACACTGATAGTTTACGTGAAATTTCATTTATTTTCAAAATGTTTTGTATGTATGTATAGGTGAGAGAAAGTTAGTGCAATATTTTTGTGAGTGTGAGAAAATATTTATACATATATACAGAACCCTACATACATACGTATATATAGCGGAGCGTGTCTGGACAATCGAGTGTTACGCGTTACAGATTTTGTTGACGCCAAATCGGATTTTTTTTCTCCATATAAAATGTGTAGTATTATAACGTGCCAAATGAAGTTTTTACTTCAATAAACAGTTAAACTATAAAGTCACGATGAATGGACAGATATATCCACGTATAAAATATATTAAAATAGGATCACGCGTTTGATCTCTTGGGAAATGTGAAGATGACAGATAGTATTCCCAAAACCATTAAAAAAAAAATTGCAATGACCTTAAAACTATATTTCCGCGAAAATGCGGCATCTGACAATGATTCATCATATAACGTTTTCTATGCGACGTATATGAAAGCAAACAATAAGAACCATTCCATACGTTTCACCTAACGCAAAACGTTTACCAACTGATTAAAAATTATCCCGTAGGAAGAGGTGAGGTTCCAGAGATCGTTAACCTTCGCGTGTCTAGGATGTTAGTAAAACCAGATGTAAATCACTGAAACAAGCAACCATGGCAACCATTCAACAACACAGTAGCCGAAGAAACAAGTTACTACAAGTAAACATCATCACCAAGTAAAATATTGGCAAAGAATTTATTAACTGAAAACTTAAAGTAAAAATAAATCAAACAAGATTCCTTTAAAGTAAATTGTTAACCGGATACAAGGATAGGTTGTCCTGCCGGCTTCTCTCCACTAGAGACCGATGAATGTATCTGATAATCATTAGAGACAGGAATAGGTTAGGTTAGGTTCATCATCTAATTGCGTCCATCAGAGAACTAATATGATAAAATAGAGTTAGCAATTTGCATGCTACTGTGGCTTAATGAAAATGTCGCACTAATAGATACGTAATGGTTGGACGCTAATCTTCCTCTCCTTGCATTAGTCACATGTTAGTTTGCCTTATCTTAATCTATATATCAAGCACTTAGTCGACATAACCTTACATCCAGTGGTCTCTAGGTGGTACACCACTTATACCGGATGACATTTGAGTCTTCATTGGGTTGGAACTGGAGTGGAGATAAGAATTGAAACTAGATTTAGTGTTCGTTTTTGTAGTAATTGATTTAAGTTGACTAAGACGGGAGCGAGACAATTTTCTTAGTTAATTAAATAGCTAATTAATATATATGAGTATAGTAAACTGTACAAAGAGTTTACATAAACTTTCTTACTCCCCATCCCCAAAACTAATTGTTTGCTAATTATTTCGAAAAATGTTTTTACTATTATATATTTAAGAGTCTAAATTTGTTTCACTTGTTCGATCAATACGTCCCTATTGTAAATTGTATTGAATTAAAACATAGCGGTCAAGATTCATATATATATATATGTATATTACGAATTGTTCTTGGTAATATTTTTCAGCTCCGATACGTTACACTAAAATTTCAATTATATCGGTTCAGTCTATTTTCACAAATTACACTTTTATAAGAGTCTCATTGCAGATTTTGTTACATTACAAATCGGCATATTTTGAAAGATGGCCAATAATACGTTTTGTTTGGTTTCTTAGAGGCTACACTGCGTCTCGAAGTAGTACATTTCATCACAAGGAACAAAAGTGAAGCTTTTCAATACAAGCTCAGAACGAAAAGCTTCTTTTGAACCAAAATGATAAACTATATTTTTCACTATACTGCAAATAATATAAGAGAACAACTACACAAAAAACTAAAATGCTATAACCTCTTTACCTTCAAATCGATGGTAACAGCTGTTTTAACGGTTATTTACAATAGGGAGTATCGGTTGTTTTTATGCTTTACAATCGTTAATTCATATAAACGAAGTAACAGCTCATGACTTCGACCTCGTCAGCTGTTATCTTATCAGCTTTTTAGGTCTTAGGACTAAAAAGAACAACTTTAGTATATCAATGCCTGTATTGAAAACAGCTGTTTTTGAAGCAGTATGAGGAACATAATTTTTTTTCTTTCTTGAGGTCATGAAACGTGAAGGAAAAAATGGAGGTCGGAATATTTGATTATCAAACGTAACCTGTATCTGGGCAAACAAAAGAGAAGAAACTGAACTAAAATGTATTCGATTTATCAACATATCACAACTTGCTATGAAATACCTAAAGAGATCTCCCTAACGGCTTCCAGAGTGCTAATACTTGTTCTCTCAGGAGGTGTGGGTGAATTTGCAATTCATGTTGTAAAATTAACACACGTGTATCAGTCGTGTCCAGATTTAAATATTGGAAGGAAAGACAGTGGTTAAACACATTAACATCTCTCATTGCAATAAACAGACGTAAGCGATATCAGAACTTCCTTGGGCGTTGCTTTAGTAAGACACACGTGTAGACATGACGTATACAAGGTATACGTAGGTGATCATATTCTTGATTGGCGTGTAGTGCTATTCGTTATTCTTGTATAATTTAATGTTGTTTATTGATTTATGTGTAGTGACGAATGTGTACTTATTTTGTATTTATGTTGGGCTAGGAATAGAGTGAGCAATCTATACAAAGATAAATGGAGATCCTGCGAGAGAGAGAGAGAGAGAGAGAGAGAGAGAGAGAGAGAGAGAGAGAGAGAGAGAGAGAGAGAGAGAGAGAGAGAGAGAGAGAGAGAGAGAGAGAGAGAGAGAGAGAGAGAGAGAGAGAGAGAGAGAGAGAGAGAGAGAGAGAGAGAGAGAGAGAGAGAGAGAGAGAGAGAGAGAGAGAGAGAGAGAGAGAGAGAGAGAGAGAGGGTGAGGGAGGGAGAGAGAATGTGAGGAAGAGAGATTGTAGATTATTCTATTTTTTTTATTTTGAAGGAGCTTCATACACGTACATTGGAGGATCCAGCGGGGTCTCTGGAGAAATTTGGGCGTTAGGTGGCGTTTTCTAGTTTCAGATTTTCCCATTTTGTCAATATTAATTTTTATGCGCTGGGGTAGACGTACAATTATATATTTATTCAACTCTCTACGACCAACGGTTACCTTAGTATACTCACTTTCGCTACTTATGTTGAACACTTAAAAATTGCTCATACAAGTGGATCTTTGTTAGAAAATTGCATAACTGATGTTGATCTGTAGGCTTATACATTTGTCAAATTTGTATTGGCTCCCTGGTGTAAAATTAATTAACGCTTGTTGATTTATATATTTGTAAAATCTTTGCATAGCTTTGGCTCATTCCTCGGTCTGTATAATGAAAGTAATTAAAGTGTCGTGCTGTTATGATTGTTAGGTTAAGCTATTTTTGTAATGAGAAAAAACTCGATTGTCCCGTCACTTGCCGTCTTCACAAAATGCGTATCGCATTAGGCTCGATTGTCCAGACACGATTAACTACATTATTATCACGTACATTGTTCTTGTCCTCTTTTTAACTGTTACCTCATGAAAATACTTTTTTTTGGAGCAGTTGCAACAAGTACGATTTGATCTTATGACAGCTACTTCCAAATTTCAAGGTAAAGAAAAACAAGAAGATTTATGGGCAACATACGCCCACATTGAAAATAAGATCAATTTTTAGAGTACAGAGAGAACGTGTTTGCACAGAAGACAGACAGACTCAGGGTACTTCAAAACTGATATATTACACACCCGGTAGTGCCGATTTTTAAAATTAACAGCCCACTACCAATTGTTTATGCTTTAAGGCGGCTTCTCCAAATGTAGAGATATCAGAAAAATCAATGCACTTTTTGGGCATGGCCAAAAATATGGTCCAAATTACAACTAGTCCACTCGTGAGGGTTGTAAACAGACGACATCAATCCACATTTGTTCCGGTCTTTAGATGGATAAAGTCGCAGAAACAGACAATAATATTGTGTACCTAACTTTTTCTAAATTAAGTAGTCTATATGTGAGAAAGTAAAAACATTAACAAATATTTGTACATTGGACCTTCATCAGAAACGTAAGAGATCCTAAGGTAGCCTGTGTTACATCCTCCATCACAATATTCAACTAACTGAGCACTAACCTAATTCATAAAACTATTTAAAACGTAATTGGAAGCAATAGCACTGCTTTATAAATAGAATTCCCAAAGGGTAAGGCTTACAAACTACATTTGAAATTACATAGAAGATAAACGAAAATTAATCAAGGTTTCTTTATCTTTTTCAATTTCCATTCATTATACTTTCTTTAGTTTTTGTCTTCATTTTACTATTATTAAATATAAATAAATAAAATTACTGACACCTTTGGGTTAGAAAACATCTCAAATTGTATCTCGGAAAACAAAAATGAAAAAATAAAAATAACAACTAACTTAAAAATGGAGAACATACTGAATGCTATGTAGACTATACAAGATCCGCTTCAGTTGTATGAGTGACACATATCTCTCTTTATATTTATGGAAAGGTTTTCTTTTAACAAACATTGAAGCCTTCTCAAAACATAAAACTCTCTACATTTATATAACCGCTAGATATAAGCAGAGAATTTTATTATTTTTTAAAAGATAATTATTTATGATTTTGGTACATGTTGTTGACTCTATGAATACGCCAAGGCTGCATTAGGAGTGGTTCTCAGCGCTGTCTCCCACTTGCACAGCTAAAACGATTCAACTGTATAACCATTCTATAGTATAAACTGAATTGCGGTAATGAAAGTACTAATAAGTTAAGTTTAAAGAAAAAGTAAATTTATTTAGGTAGGAATTGAAACTTACTACTTGACAAGTGCTGATACTAAGCGGCAATACTAAAAACTAATAACTGTAGATAAGACATAAGAGGCGTGGCAAGGCGTGTCCAGTCACTTGATTCGACGACGTTGATACAGTACACCCGGGATGTGCTGATATCGTGTGGATAAAATTAAAACTATTTTTACAATAAACGTCACACCTGAAACAGAAGAAAATGGCCAACTAAATGGATCGTCGGGAACGCATGTTTAAACGTGAATTTGTTGTTTCAGAGCAGATGCCATCCCCGCTTCTTTGGTTCAAAAAGTTTAATTTTAATTTTTTTTATTATTTATTAATTGTATATTCCTTTGATTTGTTAATAGTGCTATTTTCTATTCTGAGCTTTGTTTTGCTTATTTGTTTTCTAAATTTTTTTGTCAGTATTTTTCCATGTTTCGCTAATGCTCATGATTTTAATATATTATTAATATGGAATTGTTAATAGGATGGATGTCTAATATCTTATACAAAAGAATATTTTAATAAAATTACAGTACAAATTGAATTGAAGTGAAGATTCACTCACTTTCAAATAATACTGCGAAACAAACTGTTAAGGGGCTAAGTAAACGTGAACCGCACAGCTAAAGCGTCTCTATTGTAGGACGGTCCATTATAGAGTATAAAAAGTGGAAGCAGAATCTGTTAGGATCTGTTTATGGAGGAGACCATTATATCTCATAGTAATGTGTGTGAGTGAAAGAAGATATTAGGATGGTAAGGTATTAAGGCAGACACGGAAAGGTACAGTCAGTGAGAGAGAAGAGGAGATAAGAGACAGTCAGAGAGAGGAAGAATAAAGAAACAAAAAAGTAAGAAGGTCGGAAAGAGAAAGACAAAATAGAGAGTGTGTGTGAGAGAGAGAGTGTGTAAGGTAAGGAGAGATGATAAGAAAGTGAGATAGAGAAAGATAGACTAAGAAAGCGGGCATAAAAGTAAGAATGCTTCAGAGAGATAAAGAGATAAAAAATATTAGGTAGGGTAAGAAAGAGACATGGAAGGAGAGAGGGAGAGGGTATTGGCGTAAAAAGTGCATAAAAGTGGTGAGTCGGGGGGGGGGGGGTTAAAGTGCGTCAAAGAGAAAACTGTTTAAGAGAGGGGGTAAGAAAGAGACAGAACATTTATATCTATATAAAACAAAGTATTTCCTATAACCAACAAATGTGAAAATTTCAATCATCAAATGCAGAAACAGTAGCTTACCATTTTTAAGCTCAGTTAGACAAACTAGGTTCATGTAAACTGAAGATGATTACGGAATCATTGAAACGTCGTCTTGTAACAAAATAAATTTGTTGTTGTTGAAATTTGTACATTTACTTTTATTTGATCAAACTTCCTGGTTTTGAAAAGAGTTTCATATTTTGTAGGGATGGTGAGGTTTAAGAATATTACTTACCTTGTATATGAAGTACAGGGCTAGTTTGTAAACGCTAATATTGTATGAAATTAAATATAGTATACCTATATAAACATATATACATATACCTGGATTACCGTCATGCAACTTGTGTTGTAGTTTACACTACGCGTTTCGAGAACAGGTTCTCATCTTCAGGTGTAATGTTTACTCACATGCGAAAACGTCAAACAAAAATAAAAAGTACAAGCACACACACATACACACAAATCACAACATAAAATATCGCACTGCACATTATAATAAAATAGTTTAAGTACGGTACACTTAAAAACCAAAAATACGGAAATATGTATAAAAATGTTACGTTGTAAGTAGGCCTACAAGTTATCATAGCCGCGGTCAATCGTCAACTAAACGAGAATGTCCGTTATCTCTTGCATCATGATATTTTCGTGTCCATATGTTGATATAGCAGTGTTGTACAAGCTATTAGATTTGAAATATAATTGTTCGTTGAGTAGTGCATCATTATGTTCTATGTTGGCCTTATAAATCTCACACTCCTCCAGTTGAAACAATGAAACTAATATTGTACTTCATATTTTATGCCTTCAGGAAACCGCGTAAAAGTGATTTTCGACATGTCTGTTATAGTCGTCGTTGTTGCCTGTTTTTACAGTTTTATAGTTCAGTTATCAAAAAATGAAACTGTTTGTCAGGATGTGGCCAAAACACGTCTATGGTCCAAATTGTAACAAGTCTCCATGAGAGTGTTGTACAACAGACAATAGACAGACATCAATCCACATTATAACGGATAAATCCGCAGAAACAGATATTTATTTTTTGTAACTAACTTTTTCTAAATTAAGTATATTTGTGAGGAAGTAAAAACATTAACAAATATTTGTATATTGGACCTTCATCAGACACGTAAGAGATCCTAAGGCTAAGCCTGTGTTACATCCTTCGTCACAATATTCAACTAACTGAGCACACTAACCTAATTCATAAAACTATTTAAAAATAATTGGAAGCAATAGCTCTGCCTTATAAATAGAATTTCAAAAGATATAAGCAGAGGATTTTTATTTTGTGTAATGATAATTATTTATGATTTTGGTAGATGTTTTTGACTCCTATGTACACGTCAAAGCTGCATTAGGAATGGTTCTCAGCGCTGTCTCCCACTCGCACAGCTAAACCGATTCCACTGTATAACCATTCCATAAATATTAAATGGATATCGGTAATTGAAGTCCTGGTAAGTTCAGTTTAAGGGAAAAGGAAATCTATTTACGTAGTTATTGAAAGTTCCTACTTGACAAGTGATGATACAATATAAGACATAAGACATAATAACAATAGATAAGACATAAGAGGCGTGGCGAGGCGTGTCCAGTCACTTGATTGGACGACGTTGATACAGTACACCCGGGATGTGCTGATATCTTGTGGATAAAATTAAAACTATTTTAACATTAAACGTCACACGTAAAACGGAAGAAAATGGCCAACTATAATGGATCGTCAGGAACGCATGTTTAAACGTAATTTGTTGTTTCAGAGCAGATGCCATCCCCGACTTCTTTGGTTCACCAAATTTAATTTATGTTTTTAAATTTTGTTTAATTAATAATGGTATATTCTTTTTTTTAGTGTTATAGTTTGGCTATTAAAAAAAAAATATTACATATAAATTGTAAATGGTTTATAAATGTTTTTCTATATTAAGCTTTGTTGTTGCTGTAACTTATTATTATTATTTTTTTTTTTGGTATGATTGTTTCACGTTTTGCCAATGCTAATGATTCTATTATATTATTATTATGGAATTGTTTATACGATGAAAGTTTAATATCTTTCACAGATGAAAATATTCTGAAAATGGAATTTAAATTGAAGATTCATTCACTCTGAAAAATTATTGAGTTAAGGGGCTAAGTATACGTCATCGGCACAGTTTAAGCGTCTCTATTGTAGGACGGTCCATTATACAGAAAATAAAGTTGAAGTAGAATCTATGTTTGTGTGTGAGTGAGAGAGAAGATATTTGGATGTAAGATGGTAAGAGAGAGAGAGAGAGAGAGAGAGAGAGAGAGAGAGAGAGAGAGAGAGAGAGAGAGAGAGAGAGAGAGAGAGAGAGAGAGAGAGAGAGAGAGAGAGAGAGAGAGAGAGAGAGAGAGAGAGAGAGAGAGAGAGAGAGAGAGAGAGAGAGAGAGAGAGAGAGAGAGAGAGAGAGAGAGAGAGAGAGAGAGAGAGAGAGAGAGAGAGAGAATGAGACAGTCAGTAAGAAAGAGAGAAGGAAACAGTTAGGGAAAAAGAATAGTCATTGAGGGGTACAGTAAAAAGGACGGATAGGGAATGAAAAAATAGAGAGATTGTGTGTAAGGAGAGGTGATAAGAAAGTGAGATAGAGAAAACGAGAGAGACTGAGAATAAGACAGGAAGGCAGAGTGGTTAAGAATGTGGGAGAGTGAAAAATAGACTTAGAAAGAGGGTATAACAGTAAGAACGCTTCAGAAAGCAAAAGACATAAAATACCGATAGGTAGGGAAGGTAAGAAAGACGGAGAAAGAGACATGGAGGGCGAGAGAAAGAATGAGAGAGAGAGAGAGAGAGAGAGAGAGAGAGAGAGAGAGAGAGAGAGAGAGAGAGAGAGAGAGAGAGAGAGAGAGAGTGAGAGAGAGAGAATAGAAGAAAATGATATATAGAGGGAAGAGATGAAAGAGATATAGTGCGAGAAGAGAAGAAAGTGATATAAAGAGAAGAGACGAAAGGGACACACAGAGAGAAAATAAGTGACACAAAAGAGAAAATAATTATATATTTTTATATATATGGTGAAGTACTTGGTCTCGTTCCAGAGAACAAACTTATCTTAAAATTAAAATATCTGCAAATTCCTGCACAACCATATTTAAAACATTATTTGATTCTACGAAGTTTACTCAAACATTTTTTTTCCATAACGTTCATTACTCTCTACAAACCTCGGAAATGAGCAATAAAATATTTCTGTAATTTCAGTAATAATCGTTTAAAAGCAATTTGAGACACTAAACACTTGGACATTTTTCGGTTTATTTCAGCATGCCTATATCTCCCAGATATAATCAAAGTTAGCCACAAACCACACGGTAGAATCTACTGGTGGATCGACCACAAAAACTCTTAAACACTTTTAAAACCGCGGAATGTTTACAATTTAATGTTACCATTTCCTATCATCCTTGTTTTATTATTTGTGGTTTAACAGTTATAACACATTATATTTTAATGTTGTCAATTAAGAGTTTAATAAACATTTTTGTATATAATTGAATTAAATTCCTCACTAGTTTTAGTTTCTTTGAGTGAGAAAGTGATTTTTTTTAACCGGCTTGTACTTACTTACGGCCGCAGTTAATTGTATTCTACATCTCCGCTTATTGACTTGTTTGTTTTAATATCATATTTACCGACAGAAATGACTTATTTTAATTTTTGTTGTACACATAGTGTAAGGGTTATTGAGCAGCTTTACGAGCGGTTTCTTATTTACACCTCCTTTTTCAGTTCCAGTACAAATCTCCAACTTGTATAAGGTTCAATGAACGCCTTCAAGACTCGGTCAGTCTATCTTTATTTATCTAACTGAGTTTTTGCTAGGAATTTTCTTAAATGACTCTTTCCGCTTTCCAAATTGTGTTACCAATCAAATCTCACATACATTTAGTATAGAGAAATTTGTGTGTTGCGTCAACAAAAAACTGGAGTCAAGTTTTGATCGTTTGTCATTTGTTAAGTCAAATAAGTTAACCAATTATAATATAAAATATTAAAAAAATTTACTGATAACTTAAAAACTGTCAATTTTGGAGAGATTGCAAACAATACATTTCCTTGGTATCTTTAGTAGCATTATTTCATTAAAATCGTTAGCATAGAATTTGAAAAAATTGTAATTTTAAAGTTTTTTTCCCATATAACACCCTATTTCAAAATATAAATTATCGGGGATAAGAAATTCGGAGATATGGCAAAAATATGCCCACATACCAAGTTTAATTAAAATCGGTGTCCACGTTTGGAATTTAGAGCACTCCACAGACGACAATAGGCACACATCAATACTAAATTTACATTTTTTGGTTTAGGTGACCTCAAAACGGATATATCCGCAAAAATTTCGTCATACAATATAATCTCCTTTAATATGTGAGTAAAAAAGTCAATTGTGTGTTAAAAACACACGAGGCCGTATAAATATAATGGCAGTTATTTTTTTAAAGTCGCAGTCTTTTAAGCTGCAGTTTAAATTGTACAGACAGATAGACAGATATGCAAGTGAAATGATAAGGGTCCTTGGTTTTACCTACAGAGCCTAATAAAAAGAAAACAATGTAAACACAATTCATCTTTGAATGTTTATTGAACTATTTGTTTGACATCTGATAAAAACTTATACGTTACGCATTTCTCATTGTGGGGTTAAAAACTAGGTTCTATTCGTCGTACAATAAGTATAACATATGATTTCGCACTGAAATTTAATTTTAAATCCAAATTTTTTTTTTCAGATTTGTTGGTTACGCTTAATTAAATTATATAAGGGGGAGCGGGAGGCTTAGCGTCAACATAATAATTTGTTAATCAAATAAACATATATATTCGTAATCTGAATAACATCTAGTTTTATTTGATATCCTACACATAATATTTAAAAAAATATATATTTTTTTTCAACTTGATAGTTTTTATTCGTAACTACCACAAGGTCATTTTTTACCGCTATATTTTTCCTATTTTTTATGAGACAATACAAAGAATATAAATGCAAAGTTTGAAATATATAGGATTTATTGTCTTGTTTGTGAAGGCTGGTTGTGACTTATAGTTAGACAGGCGGACTAACACGCACTTGAAATTGTAAGGGTCCTTGGGTACAGTAGCATCAGGCTAGGAGTGTGTCTGGTGTAAGGGGTTTGTCCTCCTTTCTAATTGCTTTCCTAGCCTGACTTAACGGTACAACCCATTCGAAGAAAACTAGGTACACAAGTTACTGCTTAGCTACATTTAATTGCTCCTTACGGACCTTGGAAAGTAAAAATGGCAATATTTACGTATTTTTCCAATTTTTATTTTTAATCTATTAAAAATGTAAAAAAAAAACACCTCAAAACAGAGTGTAGGTGTCTTCAAAACGATATTAGAACCAATAAGTCTGCTTCATAGTGGAAAAATACCCACAAGGGATTTATATGTAGTTAGATTGTAGAGTTAGCATCAAATGAGAGGGTTCATGCAATTTTTATTTATTCCTGGTAATCTGTAAGAGATTATATAAGATTTGAAAATAAAATTCTATATACAAATATTTAAATATTAAAAATTTTCTTGTAATACATTCCTGAAATATTCTGACGTTGCAACCCAAGAAAGTACAGTACCCTCAGACTAGAAGTGTGTCTCGTGTAATGGGCGTGTCCTCCCTTCTATTTGTTTCCCTAGCCTTACTTTGCGGTAAAACCCATTCCAAGAAAACTAGGTACACAACTTACTGCTTAGTTACATTTAATTCTAAAAGTTTAAGTACAAGTTAATTTTTAAAAGTTTAATTTTGTAAACGTTTTATTCTTATTTACAACGATAAAAGAAACGAAATTAGGGTATGCGTTTACACAGAAGCATTTGACGTCTATATTTTTTTATTGGGGTTGTACCGCTGAAAGTAAACGCAACAAACGAAGTGTTGGGACCTTATTTTCCTCTCCACCCCAGACACGTTCCTACCTTGAGGATACTGTACATGACTGGTTTTATTGTGACGAGATGTAAATGGTCATGCGCAAACTACCGTTGTATCAGTAGTCCCATAAGAGGAGGTGTCAAGTAAGGTGTGAAGTCCTGCAGGTGGGTGTCTGTGTCCTGCTTGTCCGTTAACAGAGATAAAATTGATACTTTAATGCTGCCTTTCCTTGGCAGTGGTTATCTAAACTTGTATTGGCAACCTAAACTAAAAGCGAATGGCATGGTGTACATAAACGATGGAAAATGTTGCACAAACCTTTTCACTATGCCATCCTTAAAACTAAATAATCGCCATAAAATGTCAGTTTGTTGGTCGTATTTCATTAAAATAGAGATTTGGTTTTCTAGTATAATTCAACTGTATAATTCTTTTACCTTTACACACGGATTTGTGTCATACATTTTAACAAAAATTTAAAAGGAATAGTTTTAGTTGATTTTGATAAATTACGTCTTTTACATGCACGACCGGTTTTTATTGTTTGTATGGTGCGTACGTAAAACCCAGGACCTCTAAATTTATACGCGAGTCTGTCCATCTGTCTCTAAGTCAAAACTATTCTTATACTTAGAAAAAAAGAAGAATATTAATTTTCTTTAATACTGATTTTTGTCCATTTTTTTATTTTGGGAGACAAGTTTCTGTAAAAAGTCTTCTTTTATGAACTTTTTAGAAAATTTGTAAAAAAGTAATTTTTGAAAGATATATTTAAATAGTCTAAGCTTTCCTTGCTTATGTTATAAACTCGAGTTTGATGAAATCCTCGGTGAAAGTTCATTTATATTTTCCCCCAACTTCTCCTGAATAGTAAATTCCTTTAACTCTCAATTTGGCAGACTCCTTTGAATCATTAATCTACACATTTCACGAACATTACAAAGAAATCGGGAACATTCAATTTGTGGAATTAGATCTTTTATAAGAGCTTCATTATAATTTTGTGGATCGAATTTTTGTTTACCCAATAATTTATGAACCGTAATTTTTAGGAAATGGTGACTAATACTTACTATTTGAATTATTAGAGGTTACATTTGACATAAAAATTGAATGAATATCGTTAATACTTATTATGATAATTATCAGTTAAAATAAATAATGAAAAAAAAATATGTAAAACATAAAATTAAAAGTACACATTCAAATATGCCCAGTATGTACAAATTTGATCAAAATCGTCCCACTGTTATTTAAATCCAAAAACCACTTTTTGGGGTTTACGCGACCTCAAAACGGAATCTTCTGCGACGAATTATATATGTTCTCTATACTATGTATATTTGAGACAAAAAACTGTTAGAAGCCTCAGGTGCTTACTTGTAATGAGAAGCAGTCCTGAGGCATTCTTGCTGGATCTACACTTCGTTTCGAGTACTCTTGGGTTACAGTGTTCTCTTTCATCTTTACTTTCTGGTCTCTCTTGAACAACTCTTTTTCTCATCTAACCATGGCGGTATTATAGTATTCGAGGGCTAGGGGTCTTTATTTTATGTTTTCCTATTTTTTTTTATAAGGCGATGATAACTGAAAAGAAGAAGAAGTAGAAGTGGAAAAGGGGAAGGAGATGGAGAAGAAGAAGAAGAAGAAGGATGAGAAGAAGAAGAAACAATTGTTATAACTGAATTAAGTTTTATTGTTGTAAAAAGTAATATCAAATTCTATTGATAATTTTATTTAGAATCAAAATAAGACACTTAATATTATAAAACTTTGATATATATTAGCTTATTTATTTCTGCCATTCAAAACAGTAGATGAACGATTTATTTTAAAGATTTGTCAATGTGTATATATTTTCTTCTCGAGTTTTAATGAACATTAACTAAAAAGATAAAAGATAAACTATTCAATTGAAATTAAAAAGTAACAACAGAGACTTAAACTTACTAAAAAAAATAACGAAACGTCCTTCAACAATCCCAATGAATCTATATTATTTCAGTGATCGAATCGTCCACAATGACCCAACAATTATTGTTATTCCGGCTTTTTGGTCTCACTTTGTAATATTTCGTCATTGGATGAATCATAATTTTAATATTTTCCAACAGAAACGTCCGCTAAAAAATTAAGTTTCATCGAAATTGTTGCAACTGATCTAAATAATCCGTAATGACGATTATAACGAGCAATAATCTACAGTGGTTTGTATTCCATTAATAGGGAATCTGTCATGCTTAAAATAAACAGGATGCAACTATCACAAATATATTATCATGATGCACATTAACATTTATTTATTCCATTTTAATGTTTTCCTTAATTTATTTCAGCAATAATTCAATAAATAATATAAATTGCGCAATATTTAAATACACAATACTTAAAATATGATTAAGATATAATGACGTTACATAAAACAATGATTATCTAGGTGTGTTTAAAAGAAAAATGCAACATTTTCTTATTCTTTACAATCTATTATTAATGACTTTTTTATATCTTACAAATTATAAATATGTAATTATAGTAAAGTGTTGTCACAGGGTTGTTCGCAAACTAATTCTTTAATTATTTAAGAAGATTTATTAGCACAAAAACATTCCAAAACCTTTCTTACTCTGGCATCCATAAAGCAAAATTGTCAATCAAAATGTTAAAATAAACTTTGAGGATAGTTAAAAAAAAAAAATTATTGTATTTATTATTATTAATTCTTTTGATTTCCTGAGCTTTTAAAGAAAGTGGCTAAGGTTCATTATATTTTTTACAATTATTCCTATATCGAAATATTTTTTACTTGCAACACTGCACACATGTTTGAAGTCATTAATCACCACATAAAAATTTGAGCTAAATCCGTAGAGCCGATTCTTAGAAATTAAATATTTTATAACAACTCCACTACGTAAAAACGAAAAAATCAACCGTCTGGCAGTTTTAAAAGGCGTAATTCTAAAAATTCCATTTCGTTAAAATATTACTGAAATGTGATGAACAATAACCAAAACGGTTTGCAAAATATATAGTAAATTAAAGTGGTTAAGCGTATGAAAAGTATATTATAATTAAAGGTAATTGGCAGTGAAAAGGTCACCAAAGTATCTAAATTATAAAAATTGTAAGAATCAGGAGATCAACACTGGAAGTAACAAACACCGAATATTCAAATACCGAAGTAAGACACAGCAGAACCAAATCGAAATGGTTAAGACACGAAAAAGTGAAATTGAGCAGAGAAGAAAATCTAGGGTTAAATTTAAAACGAAAAAAGATTCAAGAAGAAATAAAGAAAAGCCGAAAGTGAAAATTGAGGATTCCCTAATGAAGTGTGAGTTAAAAATGTCAAATTTAAATAGAAGATAATATACACTTAGAATTAAAAATACAATGAACAAAACTGGTAAAGAAAGGAATCAGCTGATTATGTAGGTCAGTGGATCATATAAATGAATGAAATAAAACTTCTGTTATGAATGGAACTTCTGTGTCAACAAGCCATTACATTTAACGAAGTAAGAAGTCATTCAAACTGCCTACAATACAGTAGACCATGTCTAGGACAGATGTATGACAATAGAAGCGGAAGCCTAATTTAAGCCAAACTTATTAATGAATTAAATGTTTTCAATTTGCTTGTACTGTTATCACGAGATTTATTTAAAACCAAATTTTTGTTTGTTTGACCGAAGTAACAGTATAAAGCTATTGATTAGTTATATTAAGGGATGTATGATAATGGTTGGAATTTCTTATGTTTTATAGTTTTGTGTGCATAATTATTGGGTAAATGTGGCTAAATATTTTAAATATGTGTTGAAGTGTTTAAGTAGAGTCCGAAAGACATTAATGATAAAAAACGACAATAGTATGGACACCTAACAGAAACAAAAATTGTTTTATATAAAATTATGTTTCTTTAAGGAAATATAGAAGTAAGGATATAGATTAAAATGTTACATTGATAACAATTGTGCAAAGCTATATTGTTGTAGGGAAGGAGATTTAATTCTTGCAATCGAGCAAAATAGTAAGATAGATTGTTGAAAGTGAAATCAAGTTGGGGCTAGTATTATTTAAGATTAAAAGTAAAAATTTTTAATTCTTAGACGGAAGAAGGTTAAGTAAGCTTGTTGCAAGTGACACCCAAGTAAAGGTAAGCTCATTTATAAGTGTCCTACAAAGTGGGACACGAATTCTGCACTCTAAGTTGAGAGTGAGAAAATAAACTGGCGTTGCAAGATGTAGGGAATTTTTTTGTTAGATTTAAAATAGTTTTCTTCAATTATTTTTATGGATTTATTTTTTCTGGCCCCAAAACATTTTTTCTGTGATCACTTAGTTATTTTAGATATTACAAAATATACGCAATAGAGATACATTGTGAAAATTTTAAACTTATATTAATATTAATTAAAAATCTAAATCAAATTTCGATTTTTGTCAACGTGTTATGTTTTGATACAAAGGTATTGACTATATACAATTTGTTCATAAATGTAAAATTGGCGAAACATAGTTACAGGCATAAAGTTTTTTTGAAGAAATATTGAAATGATATAAAAATGTCAAAAACTTTATACGTAAGGAAAAACATAAAATTAAGCGTTAGAATAATTTGATAATACATAACATTTAAAAAAAAGAAAAGTATTAAAAATAATAAAATGGTATTCAATTTAAAAATTAGTGTAAAATCAGATAATTTTCAGATATATTTTCACAAAGTAAAACTATTTTGTGGCTCACTATTGTGCGTATAGTGACAATCCCAAGAGATCCTAGCTGAATCAAAAACTCTTTTTATGTAGTCTTGGATTAGATCCCTATCTTTCACCTCTCCTATCTAGTCTCTTTTGACCAATTTTTGTTCTCTTCCTACACTGACGTTATTAGAGTCTATAAGGGAAAGGGGTTTTTATGTGAGGCGACAACCGACAGGTTTCCCTTTTCAAACAACAAAGAAAAAATTAATGGCTCAAGTTCGGAGACGTCACTTGATTTAATTGTTCACTTTCTATTTCATACAATATTACTGTAAAATATAGTAATAACTAAATTAAAAGTGTACATAAGACATCAAACAAATCAAGAGCTTTCTCTAAATCAAGAAGGTACAAATTTCAAACACCAACAATCTACTCACAATAGAAATTTAAATAAGAGAAGGAATTATGATTTCTCAAATTGTTTGATATTTAAGTAGGTTGTGCATACAATTTTGGCTGTCAATATAGTTTGGGGAAATGTAAATTTTGTTTCTAAAATAAAGTTTTTTACCTTTGTTTCCGTTAAGTGACCTCTTTTTTGTAATCGGGACTTTTATCCCATCTTCACCAATTAAGGTGTACACCAAAACGGACTTTTATTGTGACATGTGTGTTTTATGAATAATTTTAGTGTTTGACGACTTCGATCGAGTAATTTAAATTAATATATTTGTGTCTGAAGATGGGATAAAAGTCCCGAAACGCGTCACGAATACAAAAAAGAGGTCACTTGAAGGAAACAAAGGTAAGAAACTTTATTTTGAAATAATAGTGACCTGGATACTGAAAATGAATTCAATTTGTTTCTAACAATGAGTTTCTATTTAAATAATTTCAAATTGAATCTACTCGATCAGTGTTCAACACGCTATTCCTCTTCTCAAAGGTCTACAAGTAACAAACTGTTTCTGATTTAATAAACCCTCATCGCAAATATTAATCACGATTATAAAATTCCACAGAAAAAAAAACTTAAAAAAGGATGAAAATGATTTTTAATTTCCTCTGTATAACCACTTTCAGTTTTGAATCGGATTATTTGTGATTAAAAACAATAATAAAACGTCAAGAGTAAAATATAATTTTATTACTTTTTTGATTTATCTTTAGAGTTTAATGAATTCCATGAATATTCAGAAGGCCGTAAACACTCCTTTTGCTTCAGTCACTACCTACTGAATCGTAGCAGATTTCCCATTGGATGGTAACTTTGTTAATTTGAATTGGAAATAATTCACTCCTAGTATGTTATTAGAGCTCACGCGTACAGATTCTAGAAGAAAGAAGTTGATGTACGCCATCATGGTACTTACCCATTACATAAAATGTAATGAAAACAGATGCACCATAGTTTGTAGGAAATCTTAAATTGTATTGATAAAACACAGGGTGTTACCCAGTAGAGTAAGTTTGATTGAAATAGTTGTTACACAGGTTGCCTGAACCTCGCAACCTGTGTAACAACTATTTCAAACAAACTTACTCTACTGGGTAACACCCTATGTTCTATCAACATATATATATATATATCACTACTTTCTTGAAGTCATCTAGGCTCAAGCAGGTCTAGTTAGGTTATATATATTTAAATTTCTCCACTCGATCTTGGCGGATCTGTAGCGTATCACATTTTCTTCAGAGGTCAAGGTTCCAAATTACGTTTTTAGAATTCACTTCGCTATTTGTCATTTCTATTTAATTTAACGGTTATAAGTTGAATATAACATACGCGATATGAACACAAAACTGTTCATAATTTTGACAATTTCCATAAGGTTCTATATGATTTCCACATAGACCCATCAACTTGTTCTTTATTTTCATGTTTAGAATTATTTCTCAAAGTTTGTCCTAACACACTGGGCACTCTGTTTTAATTTGATGTTGGGGGGGGGGGGGGTCCGAAAATCTTTGACAATGCTATTGGATATAATTATTACTCCCACCATTCCTGCTTAAGATATGCTATTTTAACTCTGAATCAAGAATGTTATTATTTTATTTCGTGGAAATTTTGGAATCTATAGTTTTTGATTTAAAAAAGTATAGATTTTTTTGTTTATTTTTTTTTGACAGTTAGACTTTGTTTTCTTGACAATACAATCAGTTTTGTCTTTTCAAGGCTAATACGGCCACTTCCAATCTTGTACCAGTTTCCTCCAGATCACTTCAATTCTTTGTTACAATCATAACATCAACTGTATGTTCTAAATACTAAGTTTTATTGCAAACGTTCTTCGTTAATTATGTGTTAAATAGATTTTTCAAAAATCCTCTTCTAGCCGCTGCCGCACTCGTGTTCTGCCTGGCCTAATATGTTCCAAGGTATTGGCGAGTAGTGTGGCTGCTCCAACATTGGATGTAATCTTGAAATATTAAAGCATGCATGGTATTGGATGGCTGGTCGAAGCGAACGACCAGGACCTTCCAGCCCTCACAACAAGTCAAAGGAGATGCTTGTCTTCCCGATCTTCCAATCTGCCTGCTACAGTGGTCGAACAACTAAATCAGTCGCGTGTTAATTATTATCCCGTATGTATTGTGCTTTGTGTTTTTGTCTCCAAGTGTTCAACTGTTGTCAACAATTCAGATATGCATAGTATTTAATTACATCATGTCTGTTTATATAAGTACTTAGTGATATAATATGAGTAATATATATGTATAAAATTATAATAACACTACTCTTTTTTGCTAATTTGAAATTCAATGAAAGCAAATTTGAAATTGAAATTGAGACATTTGAAAAAACCTTGAAGCAAATATTCGCCAAGGAACGTTGTTCCAGGCTGGGTCTGTGTGTCCTAGCATACCGCTGGTGCTTCATTGCAGCAGGGGGGAGGTACACATTGGAAGCAAATATTTGGGAATGGCTATTGGTAAAGGCTGTACTAGAGTGTGACTCTAGCACATCATGTATCTCAAACCCATTTGATAACTCCCTGTCAATCCTTAGTACATTTTGAGTTTTGTCTATATAATCATTTTATTTTACAAACGTTTTAATTTTTATGATTATTTTACTAATGTTTTTTATTTTCTATTATTATTTAAAACTGTAAATATAAATTCACCAAATACAAGGCACCGTTAACATAAGACCAAGTGGTACCGTCCTCCAAGACGCCTTCCTCCACCACCATTTAGAAATTAACTTTCAAAATACCTCAGGTTTTCTACCGTACCATATATGAACTAACAGTGTTAATAAAATAATTGTGCATAACGTATAAAAAACTTGAAACAGTCGAATAACAAGTTCTAACTATCGTACAATACAATTATACGACCTGAAGTTTATTTTTTTATGTAAGGTTGGTACTAATCCTACAAAGTGTAAAACACATCCATTAGGTTTTTTACAGGTAATAACTCTTTTATAGCAGTGTTACAAGAACACCTGCTTAATATTGTTGGCACGTTGAGTTGATGATTAGCCATTATCGATCACGTGACTTCTATTAGGGATTTTAAAACAAAAAATTTAACTATTGGATATTTTCTCATAAAAACGGCGTAGTTAAATGTAATGAAAAGTGTATTGATCCTATCCATTGCATTAACTTGGTATTATCGTTTCCTTGTTTAAAGGAGAAAAACCTCCCGGTTATCATCACCTTATAAAAGAAAAAAAGGAAAGAACAAGAAATAAAAACCTCTAGCCTTCGAATACTCTAATAGCGTCAGAGTCGGAGAGAACACGAGTTGGTCAAGAGAGATCTGTTTAGAAAGAAGAAAAAAATGATCTAACCTAAAACTACTTTAAAAAGGATGTAAATCCAGCTAGAGTTCTCTGGACTGCCACTCCCTATACTTACTATTGTGAGTGACTGAGGGAAGACTCATCGTATAAAAATGTGTTTGTAAACTCTTTAAATGTCGCCATTATCGCTAAATTTTTTTCATATTCATTATTTACACTAATTTTACAAAATATTTGAAAATTTGGTTCACCAAAGAACCGAACCGATTGGTAAATTTTTTTTTTTTAAATGTGCAGTTTATTTATTTGTTGACACGAATAAAATTCTATTGCAAGACATTTTTATGTTTTAATGTGGCAAAATACGGCTTTAACAAAACTGTAAGACCATTTCCAATCTCGAGAAACTAACAAGACAATCGTAAATAAGTTACCCTTCATTGATTTAAAACTACAAATATATTTAAGTATGAGTGAATTAAGTATTATAATATATCTGACTGAAAATGGATTCCAATCTTTATTACACGCTGATGATTAAATTACATTTGGAAAATCTGAGAACAAACTACAGATAGCAGTTGAATAGAATCGGGAGAAAATATGATATAAAGATTTTAACGTAAAAAAATAAAATTGATAGAAGAAACGTACAAAGAGTCAAATTTGCTATCGATGACAAGATATACACTAAAGGACAAAAAAATCTGGGACACTTATGTTTTGCAAAAATTAAAGAAAAAGTACTTCAAATAAAATACAAACAAACATAGTTATATTTGTCTTAGTTGTATGTAATAAAACTGATTCAAATTTAGTTTAAAAAGTAAATTCAATTATTAAAAAAAACAATAATGAAATCTTATGATAAAGTTAAGTCTATGAAAATGGATTTTTTCCCTACCTGAGTTAGTGCGATGATTTTATGTATCGGGTATTGTCACGTCGATCTGTCATGTATACAATATTTGAGGTATGCTGTCTATCATGTCCCGAAGAGCTACCGGTCCATGTTGTCCCACTCGGCCTGCAGGGGGTCACAGGATCTGTAGCGCTCGGTGATGGTTCCTGATGACTATTCTCTTGTGCTTCCAAACGAGTTCTCGGGTAGTATGCTGGCCATTGAATATTATTCATCCGTACTTTGTGGGGTCGGCAATTATCACCCAGGAAAATGAAAATTGGACCCCAAAGCCAACAAAAATCACTACGTCAGTACATCGTTCAAGTTGCCTCTTTAACAAACACGACAATTCTTGTTTTGAAGTTATTAATAATTATGGTATTACGCCAATAAATGTTAAACTGTTGGATTTCATGACTGTAATTGAATCGATCCTTCCACGGTTGTCATTGAAAAAATTGAGAAAACTAAACACTACAAAATGAACTTTTCCAAGGAAGAAATAAAAATGTTGGAATTAAAACAAGGACGATCTGTGACAACCTTACGCTACGGAAATCCTTAATAACAAAACGTATATGAGCAAAATAAAACACTGAATATTGGCAAATACTCTCTTCTAATAAAAGACCCCACTAAAAAGCACACTTCCTACAATCTTCGAACTGCATCATTCTAAAACTTCTCATATAGTTGTTTAAAACACAGTAATCTAATGTCCCTCTCAGACCCATTGTTAGGCCCAGTATTCTCCATGTAGGGACTTTAAAAGAAACAGTTGCTTGCCGTACTTTTCTCTAAGGATACGTTCAAAATAAATGTGAAGCAAGATTACGACCTTTTAAATAGTCAATTTTTTTTGCAGACACCGTTCGCAGTTCATTTTTACGTTAAGACTGTCAACTATTGAATTGACATTTTCCGTGACAAATAGTTTTGAAGTTGGGTGAGTAAGAAAGTCTGTTTTTACATAAATATTCTATAATGTCGTGCTAAGCAGTAGCCATATTGGGTTTGCAAGAACGATTTATTAAACGTGTTAAACATGCGAGGAGCAAGTTGTTCTGTTCACAGAACCGCTTGCAATATATGTTCAATTAAAACTATGATTACTAGGGGTGTTCCGATATTAAATACTCTCAACCATAATAATCCTACAAATCAATCTATTTTTGTACCGGAAATAATTTATAGATAAAGAAAATACACATAAATAACGTTTACAAGTAAAGGCCGTGTTCCTACAAACTGTTAAATTAACTTCTCTATTATTTATTAGTTTCAATGATTAATCACTATAGAGACAGGTATATAACCAAATAGCATGTTAACACAACATATGTTTGTTGACCTTCAACAGGGGAATAGCTCCTGGGAAGAGCTACTCACTGTGGCATTTAATCAATATTGATCAAACCCTGGCGATTTGTACTCTTTAAAGCTGCTGGACTCGATGCATAAATTTGCTTCGCTAAATACTACATTATTTATTAGATGTTTAACACCTGGACATTTTGAATATATTAATAAAATCTGAACCTTCGCATAAAACTGTTTGAAATATTGATAGTTTGAAAATATTATGCCAGTTCTGAGTGTTTATTTCGTTACTGTAAGTTTGAACCTGTTTTATGAAGTTTTATTTTGTAGTTAACAAAAATTGAAAATAGATTGCAACTTTTGAAGTGTTGAAGGAGGTAATTTGTTTCCAAAAAAGTTCACTCGGAACCAAAACGAGTGAATACAAATTAATTAAACATTCCGAACTGTATAAAAAGTCAATGATATATGCTGGAAATGTTAATACATGTGATGAAACGTTTATTTTTCAATATCATCCAGGAACGAACACGAATTTATACACTTAACCCAGAATTAAATAAACTGTGTAAAAATCGTAATATATTTAGGCTTATTAGGTATAAAAATAGCAGTAATACTGCAGTATGTGGAGTTGTCACACATATAACAGATATATACAATGGAAATTAAAAAAAAACATATAACAATATAAATATCATACAAAGACTATTTATAATTGAATGTACTCCTCCACCGAATTAAATATCTGCTGAACAAGGTAAGATTTCAGTTTGTTTTTAAATTTGTCAGTATAAAACACTCCTTTTAACGTAATAAATAGTTATTTGTGCAACTAATGAGCAAAGTGGCACTTTTTTAAACGAGAGAAAAATGTTGACACACGAGGATTGCCGAGTGCGTCAATTTTATCGAGTTTAAAAAAGACACTTTGCTCACGAATTGCACATTATACTTTGTCTACAGTTGTTATTTTGGCAATAAAAACAGTTCATACTGGCGGTCGTACTTTTTCCTTCATGTGACAGGAAGGAGATTTAGTACAACGTTGTTAGCTTTTTTCCCTTATTTAGGCGGTATCCCTGGTTTTCATCCTCTGAACTGTCCATATTTTAAAACTAACTACACAAAATATAGCAGTAGTGCTAAACAACACATCAACACTGAGTAGAAGTTCTCACGTCAAAACTGAGGTTATTTATGAATATTACAAATAACTTAGGTGTATTCTTGAGGAAACGGGATTGCCAACTTCAAAACTCGGCAAACGAAAAATACTCTCCGTGTACATACACTGTCAATCATCTTCATGAATAATTACTTCCTTTTTCAACTTTAAAACGATGTTTTGTTGTTTATTTATGTTATTTTACATGTAAGAAATAATTAATTAATTAATTTATTTATTTATTTATATTATTAAGAAATAATCTAACCTACATACGGGACATTTCCTGTATATTATAAATCAATTCAAATAAACTTAACCTAAATTTTGTTTTTTTCAGTTGCCATTCGGAGTGAGCAAAATAGTGTGCTAAGTAGTGGGCAAAGTGAAACTGTTGAGAAATCAGCTGTTTTGCAAACTAATTTAAATGAACAAAATGCCCTTTGTCAACAACTGTAGATAAAAAACATTGCTCAAACTTTCTCATTCATATATCCCCAAAACCAAATAAAAACAAAACTGTTCGCCACCAAATTATCAGATAGTTATTAGTCAATCAAAAAATGAAAATAAATCATGGAAACCGTTTATGAAAAAAGTTTATATATTTAAATAGGTCTTAAGCTTGCTTCCCTTTTATTATAAATAGTATTTCATTGAAATCGAGCTCTGTGTGACGGTGCCACTGAGTTCAGGATTGGACTGACCTACTTGAGTAGGCCTATTGTTGTTTTTTGTCTAGGCTTATCACTTGATAACGGAAGTTGATTTATACTCTCGAAACGTCGTGTATTATATGTTGTATAAACAAATGATGACAAATGTTCGATTAAGTCATAATAATAAAATGAGCAGTTTTTCATTATGAAATAACTTAAAAATCTGAATAAGCACGCGTGTTTAATAAATAAATATTGAACTTGTGAGATAATGTTAAATAGGAAATAAACTCGAACACGTTTAAAAAGAAAAATACGTCAGCTTTATTGATAGGATGTTTTGACTTAAAATGGACACAAAATCAGTGAATTACAACACATTTAAAGGCAATTAAATCTCTTCCGTCTTAAAACGTGTAACAATTTTAATTATAAACACAGTCCGTTTATCATTCTTATAATTTATAAAAAAAATAATTGTGAGTTCATTATATGTTTACGTTTTTTAGGTCAAATATTTACTTTGTAAGATTCTGCGGCATGCTTCAGTAATCGTTATTTGAAATTGTTTTAAGATAATGTTAGACAACTTAGTTTCTTGTAAATAGGTTTGGTTAGTCTGACCACAGCCTTCAGTGTGTGAGAGAGGAAAAGGAAAGATAAATGGCTTTATTATAGTTAGGACTATAAAGTATTTTCTATCATTTAACAGCAAATAAATCATAAATAAAATATCGTATGAACAACATAAAGATACTAAGATTAATATTACTTGAAATCAAATAGTAAAAAAATAAAATTAAAAAACATTATAAAACATACAAGGACGAGCGAGAGAGGATCCCTTTAAGGAAAGAGATAGAAGATAAATACATTTTTCTTAAGGGATGAAATAAAGATCATTGAACCTGTTTAACTGCAAATAAATAATATATACAAACTAATTTTATCATCAAAATGTATTTTTACTCAGTTTTAAAACAAAATAGTAAGAAATAAATTTCAAAAATATAAATTGAAAGAATTATAAAATAAAGTTTACTGTGAATTAATTAATTAATTTAATTACCTTTCTATAACTAATTATTAATATACTGGGTGTTCAAAAAGTCGGATACAACAGGATTTTTTTGTGTGAATAAAACATACAACAATGCAATTTTAGGATTATGTCCTTAATAACACTTTTATACACTTCACTGTAATATTTCGCTATGTGAGGAAGTCAGGAAATTTGTCAAGGTCAGTTTTTATTTTTTTGAAATAATATGAACATTTTTTTAAGTTTTGTATTAGGTTTTAATGTTGTCAATTAAACCTCTCCCGAAATTTCAAGACCATATTATAATTTTCAACTTATAAGAGTTAACACTTTTTAATATTTTCTGACTACATTATATTTGAGTATAAAAAATATTCTCATATATTTTATTAATTAGTTTTTTCAAATAGTTAACGTGTTCCTTCCACGTCAACAACCAAACCCAAATATTAGTTTCTAGTTCAAATTTATACTTCTTTAACTTTTTATTTTGATCCAACCACTTACATATTTTTTGGCATGGACAGATATCATAGGAAAAATTTGAAAATATGTAAGATATTCCATGGTAATGATGCTAAAAATACGAGTTGTGTTGAAGGATTTTGCTATAATTTGAATGTTTTTAAAGTATATTTTTTGTCCATTAACACTTTTTTAAATCATTTTATAGGAATTTTAGAACAAATTGAACGTTCATTTCCCCTGTATCTTAAATTAAATATATTACCAATCAAACATCTTTTTGTAATTAAAGTCCTAAGATTATTTTATATAAGGAGTAGAAATAAAGTAATACAAGATCCTTTTTACAACACAAGGAGCACATCTAAATACAATTTTAAATTGAAAAAAGTAAAAAATAAATTTTAGTCCGTTGGGTATTTCTGTTTAAAATACTATAAACAGTTGTCTGACATACTTACAGAATTGCAAGCTCCAAGATATTTCTGTGCCAGTGTAAAGTTTCGGTTGTTTTATATAAAGGTTATAAGTTATATAAATATTGTTATATGTAAGGGTTGAGCCATAGTCTTATTTTCGTTTTTTATTTAAAAAAAATTTAATGTTTTTTTTTATTATTAAATTTTTAACTAGTAGCATGTTGGTTGTTGACAGTAGGGCAGTAGCTTTCATTTGTTATTGTTAATGTAGTTATTTTGTTTAAATGTTAATCAGTGAACGGTGAGGAAAGCTATGCTGAGGCAATGATATTCTTTTATGAACTGGACTATAATTTCTACAGTTGTATTTTGTTTATTTTACATAATGATCAGGTTACTGGAGAAAGTGATCAGTAAATATTCATAAATCAGTAAAATATGGAAGAAAAATTTGTATTGCAAGAATTGGAATAAATATTGTGTTATTATAAATCATTATATTTATTATTTCATTTTAGAAAATATAAGAACACAGGTTGCCAGCAACGATTTTGGTGGAACTTCCTTAAGTCACCTCATTTAAATAGAGAGTGTTCCACATATACATTGTTATTTTTAAACGGCTATCCTGGACGTAAATAAGACTACAAAAAGATGAAACATTGTCCCTAAATATCTGATAAGTTACAAACAAAAACTCAGATTTTTATCTTTTCTCAAAATAAAGTGGCAGTTTTGGTGTATATATATATATATATATATATATATATATATATATATATATTTACATCCTGCTATCAATATGAGAACCGTACATTGCCATTTTTACATTTAAAGTGGCAGCCGAGTGTTTGTGGCAGCAGTATACGGCTGCCACTTTGAATTCCCAGTGTTTCTCATTACCAAAAGGATCTATAAGAGAAAAATGTTCATGAAATACTAAAGCAGACCTTAATATCACCCTGTCAGCAGTTATTTCAATAACTCATCATAAAATAACCAAATAAAATGATGTATTAAAAACCAGCTCTGCTGCCATAATGATGTTATAATGAAAAAAGTGTATATTATAGAAGTTTCAGCTTTTTCCGCTTAGAGCGCTTCAATCGCCCTGTGTATATTTAGATACTGAATAATTTCACCTTTGGACAATCATTATGGCAGCTGTAGATCTGGCAACATTGCCGTATTTCACATTGATAGCTTTTTTTAAAACTTCTGAGCCATTTTTAACAAATGGTTAATTAGATTTTTTTATGACAACATAAAGAGAAGCTTCAGAAACAAGTACACGTTTAAAGTTTTTTGCTTCTTTAGTATAGGGTTTATTTAGGTTTTTTTTAAATGTTATTGTAAGGTGTAGTAAATTTCATGAAAAAATATTTTATTTCAATAACTCACAACTATACTGCTTAGCATCCCTACATGTTTTAAAAAATTGTTTTATATTTTTTTGTAGGAAGTTGTTTTAAAAGAGTAACTGTGATAAATTTCACGTTTTAGAATCTATTTATCACTGTGAATTTAATAAAACTGAACTATGTTTGTAAATGAAACTTTAGAAGAATGGTACAACCATTCACCTATCCGTAATCACAACAATGCTCCCATAAAAATTCTTTAATACAATACTTAACAGAATAAGTAAACATTTTAGCTTTACTCAAGTGTAGTAAATTATAAATAGTTTCCGAAAGATCATTAGGCATTTTTAGAACTACATAGAAAATAGAATTTCCTACCTCTCAAATATCCTTGCAAAGAGTTTTTTCTATTTAAGTTTCAAACAAAGGTTTTTGTTCTTCTTAAAAGTATTACATGGGATTTCGTTAAAAAAATAATTAAAATAAATTTTGAAAAGGTACATAAACTACAAACATGGTTCGTGTCTCAAAACGGTACCTGCAGTTACCAATTTTTATCATACTTTTTACCATTATCACAAAAATGTATTTTATGACTGACATAAAAAAAATATAAAATTTGAATTCGCTGTTTCTAAGAAAATTCAATTAAGAATATTTAATATAAAAGCAATATTTTTTCCGCTTTACACAGACAAAAAGAAGTAAATTTTTCTTAACATTTAATTTTGAATTATCTACAATTAATTGTAGTTAATTCATTTAAAATCTCACGACTTATCCTTTTTCAGGCGAAAAAAGGTAAATTTATCTGTATTTTATGTAATTATGTATGATAATTAATAATAAATAAAGTTTATTTACTTTTTGTTTCCTCCTTCACGTGATTTCTTTTTCTTAATTATTCACGACCGGTTTCGGAGATTTACTCCATCTTCAGACTAATTAATTACTTGTATATAAGTATAAAATTCGTTCTCTATATTCAACAGAATTAATGCAGCCAGCTTAAAATCGGTCCAATTTAAAATTTTGTTTTTATTAAGATAAAAAACCTCTAAGAATACCATCATAGAATTTGTTTTACTACTTTAAAAAAACATTACATTTTTTGTACATTCGTACAGAACAGTTCAAACAAGGACATTTCATATGGAGGAGATAATGAACTATAAACTTTTAGAGATCTCATAGGAAAATATAAATGTCCTCTTGATTTTTTTCTTTAGGATGTTTTTACAATACTTTTAAATTATTAATATTATATATTTAAAAAAACACATTGTGGAAAACAATAACAAAATCAATTTTATATAAAATGTTATTTTAATCAATTAAAATAAAAACAGTTTCAAAATTTTTTAAATTTGTTTTGTTATAACAAATGAAAGTAACCCTAAATATATAACTAAAATTTAGTTATGTATCATATAATTGTAAAGGTTTATAAACTCATCAAATAGACCATAATATATATATATTTTTTTAACAGATCATGAACCTAACCTAAAAATGTGACATTACTGAAACAAAAAATTACTATAACATAAAAAATAAAAGTCTAATTAAAATTAACTTAACACTACAGTAATTAATAATGAAATTTACTTTATACGTTAGTACCAATTAAGCCAGTAAAATTAAGTTCAATTTAAGTTTGTTTTTCATTATGTTAACATCTCCTTCAATTGATTATTACGACTATTCAGTACAATAATTAATCCTTCAGTTAAAACTAATTTAAGTGTTAATTATCTTGCAAGAAGTTTTATTTGTATAAAAATTCTGAACTAGAACTTTTATTTTCAGCCAAGTTTTACTTTGAAATGTGTTTGGGTATTGAGACATCAACTGATCACATTCGTGTTTTTTGGGTGGTTTGCATTTTTTTATATGAGTTTTGAAAAAATTGAAAACGATATTTTTTTCTTCTTCAGTCCATTTAGAAAATATTCTTTTTTCCCCTTTCTTTTGGGTTGCAATATTCTTGTTCATCTGAAGGTGTGAACTAGATGATGGTTTATTTTACTCAATTAGATCATTTAAAGGTAATAAATCTGTATTATCTTCATTTGATGTTTGACTGTTTTTATCATCTTCATTTCCATCAACAGTTTGTAGTAAATCTTCGTCAATATTTACTTCTATTTCATCAAGCGATTTACCCTTATGGCTAGCTCCTTCACCGCTTTCCATTGCTAACAACAACTTAGCAATTTTGGTTATTTGGAAAACATCGTCCGGTAGCATATATTCGCTTCGATGGATTGAGGATGTATGGCCCATAAAAGTAGCTAGCTGCTCTATATCTTGGTCATTCAATTGAAATAACTGAGAGATTGTTGCTAAATGTTTTCTAAGTGTTCTTGAAGATATTGCTTCCGGATGTTTTAGCTTAGCCATTTTTGCGTGTTTCTGCAATACCTTGTAGCCGATTGCATTAATAGTATTTATATTAGCAAAAAGAAATATGCTTTCGGATGGAACAAATCTTTTTCTTGATTTAATTAACAGATCTATATGTTGTTGCACGTCAAAGCTAAATAAAACAGGGGTCACCTTCCTTTTTCCCTGAATGACAACACGTTTGAATTTTTGTATAAGCATCATTTCAATTGGCCTTATTACGTCCTTGAATTCTTCATAACTTTGATTATCTGAAGTTTTCTCGTATAGATTTAGAGGAAGCCTTTGAAGTTCCCCTACTCGTTTTCTGTACAATATGTAATCTCAACCAATTTTCGGAAAGCATGTGCATTACACTCATTACTGTTTAACAATAACGCTGCCTCACTGCCTTCTTTTATAAGGTATTCTCTAAATAATTTGATATTACTTGCTAGTGGAACAATTGTAATTTTATTCATCTTATTAAAATGAAGATTGTTCGCAGCTTGGTGTGATATTTCGAACTTCAAATTCGACTTTAATAAAAGAATAGTTGTACGAAGCTCGGCTTCAGCCTCAGATGCAGATTTACCTTCAAAGCTGTATTTCTTCCTTATTGCATAAGTAATTCCAATTTCACAACATTCTTTTAAAGAAGTGCTTATATTCATAGCGAAGGAGGGCGCATTATATTTATCTGTTTCAGCATCATAGCTAGCACATACTTTTACCGCTTCAACAAGAATATCGAAATATTCCGGTTTTAAAACCTGTAAAAGATTTGATATTTATGGTTGTATCTTTTTCACTTCTAACAAAACTTTAGCCAACTCTCTCATTTTCCTGGAAGTTACGTTAATTTGATGTTTATCTCTGTGGGTTAAAAGATAACGTGATCCGTATGAGCATATTAAGGGATCTTTATTTGCAGTTAAAGATATTAAATCTGCTCTCATTCTTGGAAAAACTGTTTCGTACAGTTTTGAATGACATTTCATTTTTTTCGAAAGATAATTTTGTCCCGAAATCTGAGAAGGATCCTGGTTTGTTCTAGGATTTTGAGAACATTTTTTTCTATGTCTCCAAAGTTGTTTTCTGGAATAAAATCCAAGACAATATGTACAAAGCAATACCGATGTGTTTGATAAAATTGAAGATCTTACAGCTTTTACAGTATTTACAAAACTATATTGATCGCTAATCGCGTTAATTCTTAGTTCGCTTCGCTCACGATATCTCAAAATCGGTTATACTCAGGGACATGCGGTTTTCACCATTGGATTCAGAAGGTTTCAATCTATAAGACTATATACAACAATATTAGGTTAATTTTAAAAAAATACCCAATTAACGTTAATTAATATTTGATAGGGTTAATTAATATGTTAATTATATTTATCAATTTCGCTGATTTTTTTAAATAGAAGATTGGAATGTTTTTAACATGTGTGCCAAATTTAATCTTCATATCTCAATAACTTTAGGAGACAGATTTTTTTTAATGAAAAAAGTCCCATTACCGTTTGATCGCTAATCGCGTTAATTCTTTGTTCGCTTCGCTCACAATATCTCGAAAACGGTTATACTCAGTGACTTGTGGTTTCCACCATTGGATTCAGAGGGGTTTAATCTATAAGACTATATACAACAATTTTAGGTTCATTTTTTAAAAAATACCCAATTAACGTTCATTAATTTTTCATAGGGTTAAAATTAATATGTTAATTTTACTTTTTAAGGTCGTAGATTTTTTTACTAAAAGATTGGAATGTTTTTTATATATGTGCCAAATTTAATCTTCATATCTCAATAACTTTAGGAGACAGAATTTTTTTTAATAAAAGAAGTCACATTACCGTTTAATCGCTAATCGCGTTAATTCTTAGTTCGCTTCGCTCACGATATCTCAAGATTGGTTATACTCAGCGACATGCGGTTTTTACCATTGGATTCAGAAGGTTTCAATCTATAAGACTATATACAACAATATTAGGTTAATTAAAAAAAAATACCCATTTAACGTTAATTAATATTTGATAGGGTTAATTAATATCATAATTTCATTTATCAAGGTCGCTGATTTTTTTCCCTAAAAGATTGGAATGTTTTTTATATGTGTGCCAAATTTAATCTTCATATCTCAATAACTTTAGGAGACAGATTTTTTTTATGAAAAAAGTCCCATTAACGTTTGATCGCTAATCGCGTTAATTCTTTGTTCGCTTCGCTCACGATATCTCGAGATCGGTTATACTCAGCGACATGCGGTTTTCACCATTGGATTCAGAAGGTTTCAATCTATAAGACTATCTACAACAATATTAGGTTAATTTTTAAAAAAATACCCATTTAACGTTAATTATTATTTGATAGGGTTAATTAATATGATAATTTCATTTATCAAGGTCGCTGATTTTTTCCCGAAAAGATTGGAATGTTTTTTATATGTGTGCCAAATTTAATCTTCATATCTCAATAACTTTAGGAGACAGATTTTTTTTAATGAAAAAGTCCCATTACCGTTTGATCACTAATCGCGTTAATTCTTTGTTCGCTTCGCTCACAATATCTCGAAAACGGTTATACTCAGTGACTTGTGGTTTCCACCATTGGATTCAGAGGGGTTCAATCTATAAGACTATATATAACAATTTTAGGTTCATTTTTTAAAAAATACCCAATTAACGTTCTATAATTTTTAATAGGGTTAATTAATATGTTACTTTCATTTATCAAGGTCGCTGATTGCTTTTACTAAAAGATTGGAATTTTTTTTATATGTGTGCCAAATTTAATCTTCATATCTCAATAACTTTAGGAGACAGAATTTTTTTAATGAAAAAAGTCCCATTACCGTTTGATCGCTAATCGCGTTAATTCTTAGTTCGCTTCGCTCACGATATCTCGAGATCGGTTATACTCAGCGACATGCGGTTTTCACCATTGGATTCAGAAGGTTTCAATCTATAAGACTATATACAACAATATTAGGTTAATTTAAAAAAAAATACCCATTTAACGTTAATTAATATTTGATAGGGTTAATTAATATCATAATTTCATTTATCAAGGTCGCTGATTTTTTTCCCTAAAAGATTGGAATGTTTTTTATATGTGTGCCAAATTTAATCTTCATATCTCAATAACTTTAGGAGACAGATTTTTTTTAATGAAAAAAGTCCCATTAACGTTTGATCGCTAATCGCGTTAATTCTTTGTTCGCTTCGCTCACAATATCTCGAAAACGGTTATACTCAGTGACTTGTGGTTTCCACCATTGGATTCAGAGGGGTTCAATCTATAAGACTATATATAACAATTTTAGGTTCATTTTTTAAAAAATACCCAATTAACGTTCTATAATTTTAAATAGGGTTAATTAATATGTTACTTTCATTTATCAAGGTCGCTGATTTCTTTTACTAAAAGATTGGAATTTTTTTTATATGTGTGCCAAATTTAATCTTCATATCTCAATAACTTTAGGGGACAGAATTTTTTTAATGAAAAAAGTCCCATTACCGTTTGATTACTAATCGCGTTAATTCTTTGTTCGCTTCGCTCACAATATCTGGAAAACTGTTATACTCAGCAACTTGTGGTTTCCACCATTGGATTCAGAAGGTTTCAATCTATAAGACTATATACAACAATATTAGGTTAGTTTTTAAAAAATACCCAATTAACGTTCATTAATTTTTCATAGGGTTAAAATTAATATGTTAATTTTACTTTTTAAGGTCGTAGATTTTTTTACTAAAAGATTGGAATGTTTTTTATATATGTGCCAAATTTAATCTTCATATCTCAATAACTTTAGGAGACAGAATTTTTTTTAATAAAAGAAGTCACATTACCGTTTAATCGCTAATCGCGTTAATTCTTAGTTCGCTTCGCTCACGATATCTCAAGATTGGTTATACTCAGCGACATGCGGTTTTCACCATTGGATTCAGAAGGTTTCAATCTATAAGACTATCTACAACAATATTAGGGTAATTTTTAAAAAAATACCCATTTAACGTTAATTAATATTTGATAGGGTTAATTAATATGATAATTTCATTTATCAAGGTCGCTGATTTTTTCCCGAAAAGATTGGAATGTTTTTTATATGTGTGCCAAATTTAATCTTCATATCTCAATAACTTTAGGAGACAGATTTTTTTTAATGGAAAAAGTCCTATTACCGTTTGATCACTAATCGCGTTAATTCTTTGTTCGCTTCGCTCACAATATCTGGAAAACGGTTATATTCAGCAACTTGTGGTTTCCACCATTGGATTCGGAAGGTTTCAATCTATAAGACTATATATAACCATATTAGGTTCATTTTTTTAAAAATACCAAATTAACGTTCATTATTTTTTGATAGGGTTAATTAATATGTTAATTTTACTTTTTAAGGTCGTAGATTTTTTTACTATAAGATTGGAATGTTTTTTATATATGTGCCAAATTTAATCTTCATATCTCAATAACTTTAGGAGACAGAATTTTTTTAATGAAAGAAGTCACATTACCGTTTGATCGCTAATCGCGTTAATTCTTAGTTCGCTTCGCTCACGATATTTCAAGATCGGTTATACTCGGCGACTTGTGGTTTCCACCATTGGATTCAGAAGGTTTCAATCTATAAGACTATATACAACAATATTAGGTTAATTTCTTAAAAAATACCCAATTAACGTTCATTATTTTTGATAGGGTTAATTAATATGTTAATTTTATTTATTAAGGTCACTGATTTTTGTTACTAAAACATTGGAATGTTTTTTATATGTGTGCCATATTTCATCCTCACATCTCAATAACTTTAGGAGATACTGTTTCGAAATCCACTGGGAGATACTTGATTTAGTGTCAATTTTACTTCAGAGTTCAGTTGCAGCAAAAAAAAACAAACAAAACAAATAACCCACAGGCTCTGGACTGTGTCTTAATTCACTCTAAATAACTAAACAGAAATACTGAGCAAGATAACAGCGGCTCTTCAAAACGCTGACTAGACGGTCAGCAGATGATAACATAACCGGCAACACTGCCAGCTGTCCTAATGATATCTTCATAGTATATTTGCATAAATTTGCTGTCATAATGATTTTGTAATAATATAATATACAGCAGTTCTCATAATGTTAGGTATGTGAAAAGCTGCAGTAATGATATTGATATGGTAAAAAAATTTGTTTTGTTATTTTAAAGTTTTTTGGAAATTAGATTTCACCAAGTAGCAACAAATTCTTTAAAAAGAAATTATACATTGTAAAAAATATATATACTCCTTTATTTCAAGGAGCTGCCATATTGTATGATAATAAAAAGCTGCTGTAATGATAGCGAGATGTATATATATATATATATATATATATAATATCAATGCTTAAAAGTAAGTAGTATATAATCGCTCAAAGAATCGATGATGAACTTTTCACGGAAATAATTTTTCGAAATACTCAAAGCTCAAAAAGTGGTTTTAGAAATAATAATATAGATGACGATCTATAAAGTATTCTTATGTGGATTGTTTTAAAGTCCAAAATAATGTACCAATTTTTATGACCGTTACCATGTTTCGATCATCTATTGTTTTGATAACTCAAAATTTACCAAAAACTCCGTTAAAATTAGACACTACATATTTTGAAAAAATTTTGACAACAAAATGTATTGGTCGCCATCTTCTAAAAGTTTGAAAATTGTCATTATTAAATTTCTATTTCTCTAAATTCTTTGGCATGTGAAAACTAATCAAAACCAGTGTGACAAACTATAAATAAACAATAGTTGGTAATAAACCACAATGAATCCTTAAACGAGGTCATAGGACAAGCGAAGTAAATTTAGATACTATATAAATTACAAAGTAATAAACATATCAGATTTTACAAACGTTGATAAGGTATTATTTTCTTATAGCTACTTATTTCTCATAAAATTACTTCCAGAAAAAGTCTTCTCACTCATAGATTTTTGGGAGATGAAGAAATATTGATTAAATGAGATAATGTTTTTTTGATTAGGTTATTTTGGATTCAGGTTATCCTAAACATAAGTTTTGGGCTTTATAATTAAATTGTTGATTTTGTTCACTTCTCTACTTTTTCTTCTACACGTGTGTGAAATATTGAAGTTGTCATTGACAACTGTACAAAAAATGTCTATTGTTCTGTTAATTGTTATTCCTAGATATGTTAATGTTAGTTTGCCCTTGTAATTATTATTCATATATATATATATATATATATATATATATATATATATATATATAATCATTAGTTTGTTTGTTCTTTAATTATTACTTTACTGGTGCATAATAAGGACGATTTTTAATTTAAACGCACAATGCAAGAGTATTACCCCAACGTCTCACAAAACCATAAACAATATCGTTACTTTACGAAAATATTTCTATATACCTGATATAATAAGTTGAAAAGCGCTATCATGTCTCATGCCCAGGACCATCAAAGTATCAAATCCTTTCAATACAATGCCGAAAGTTGGTTCCTTGTGACTTGTAGGAAATGATAAATTGAAAGTTATTTTAAAACAGTCGTTACACAGTTTTCTGAACCTCCTACTTCTGTTATCAATGCTATCTTTACATCGTTAATGTGTATAGTAATTATATAGATTACCTGGTACAGCTAGTTTTTGTGTTAATCCTTTACCACATACCTTATTTCTTAAAACTAATCTATTTCTTCAATGTGGAATTCACTTTTCGTCGAATTTCAAAACTACAAAATCAACCAATTTATAGGTTAGACATAATGACAATTCTTCACATTCGCGTCTCGTAATGAGAAATGGGAATCGCGTATGGTTTGACGCATGCGCATTCATCATTACTATCAAAAATACGTTATACAAATGAGAGATTTCGCCAGGTGGATATATATATATATATATATATATATATATATATATATATATATATATATAGCCACCTGGCCAAACCTATCGTAGGTTTTTGCAAAATCATGTAAATAATTCACAATGTGCAGGCTCCATTTTGGAAACTAGTTTAGTACTAATTATTACATTAGAATGCTTGCAGGAATGACAGCATTTCACGTTACCTGTCATCGCAGATATAATCATTGCAATTTCTTTAGTAAATTACAAGACGCGAATCTTAAAATTTGACCCGTGTCAGTGTTTTGACGTTAGCGGGCATCGAAGCTGTGAAGAAGTCTTCACTCGCTACGCTCTTGTCGGTGACTCGATGTTGTCGGATCTCGTCATTATACGAATATCACATTTGTAATTGTAGAGAGGTGAGGTTGGTACCATTACATGCAGAATTGAAATCCGCAAATATTTATTTAATTTATTGTGTTTTAAGTGGAATAGCAGACGAGATATGGAAAAAATGGCCGCTATTTTTATTTTTATTCAGCAGTAATTTCAATCCGAGCACACCATAATTTTCATGTTCCTATCTTTAATTTTTGTTGTCTGTGTTTACATAAAGCGACAACGACGACTGACGGGATGGCATAAGTTTTTTTTTGATTCAATTATACGTGAAGATTGGTCGAAATTTTTTCGTTTACTAAACTTACTCTATGGTTTGTACACTGGGAAATTTAAAAACGTTACTGTTATTAATACTGAATCTTTGCCCTTGTATTTCTTTTAGAGATAAGATTGAATACTTCAATTTTATGAAAAAGTTTATATTTTTAATAGAGTTTTTGTTTGTACTACAAAATCGCCTTAAACGTCAAGAGTAATTTATTTAAATATATTTAAAAATAAAATTACTATTAATTGTTTTCTAAAACCATCCTGCAGGACGTGCTTACGTGAACAAAATTAAAACTTTTACAGCTACTACTTTTTTAATTATGTTCATATCAGTTAAGTAGTTTCATACTATTTTTAATAATTTCACTCCCCTTTTACAGTTTCGTAGAGATAAAAAATTATAAAATCAATTTTTATTTGTATAACCATTAGGTCTACACTGGTTCCCTGTGAGTTCCTCTAAACTTCCACCTAGCGTACATATACGTATCAATGAAGTACAATAAAGTATAAGCAGTAGTCGGATTGTTTACGCTACCAAGTTGTTGCCCGACTTTCATAAAATGTGGTTCATAACTCCAATGTTTGGAGTAACTGCCATAAGAAAAAATAAAAGCAAATATCTTTAACGATTCAAACAAAGTATATTGGTCGCCATCTTTTTAAAAATCTAAACAAAAACCAAAAATCGGTCTTGGTTATAAAACTGTTATAAATAATTTTTCAAAATCAGCATAATGATTCACTTCAAATTATAGTTAAATGGGAAGATTAATTTATTATAGAAAAACGTGTGAAAAATTGCAAGTAAAAAATATTACGGATAACTGACAATGAAAATCTAACTTTCACAGCTGTTAATAAAATTAACGCTGTGAACGAATTTTAATATATAAATATTTAATTCACAGATGTCGTTATTATATTCACTTTTCACTGACAACTATTGACAATTTGTGATGGCGATTAATTTTTATTTGGTTTTTGAAAAAAAAAATACAGTTTGTGAAATAATTTTGCAATATTAATTTTGTCCTTGCAACCTCTACAGGTATTAAAAATAATATCCACAAAATTAATTAAAACAATGTAAGGCAAGTAAAAAACACGGTCTACATTTCTCACCACTGTCCTTTATCAAGACGGTCTTTACTTTCCGTAACATAAACGTGGCTGGATGGACTTAAGATAGAATTTCACATAAAGCTAGTTATTATATTTTTATACTAAAGGATAATAAATTCCGATGTAAAAGGAAGTAGTTTGACAGATTTTATATTCGAACATTAAAAAGCCTCTTGTAGGTAGTTGTTTTGAATGTACGCTTCAATTATTGCGGTACTGGAGACTCTAACAAGCATGTAAGAATGAAGTCGTTTTCTTCATTTGTTGGGATTAAAATTGTACAGAAATGGTTGTACACCTTACTTAAAATACTGAAAGACCGTAGCAGATGAAAAATTATTTTCCATCAGATGTGTGTTTATCCGTTACTACAAAAGACCGGCAACTCTTTTAAAATTCAAATTATTTAGCAAAGCTGTTAAACTTCGGTAGTTTCCTAAGGTATCTTGGCTCTTGTCTTTCAGGCTTCTACAAACAATGTCTATTTCATTCTATTTCAAAAAAAAAAAAAAATTGTAAAAGTAGATTGAAATATTAACAACCAACTCAGAATGATATGTGTTTTAATTAATTTAAAATTTAAAATCGCGTGAGTAAATCGAGGTTGCTGAAAACGCCTAATTCATGGAAAGAAATGTAAATATAAAATCAGTTCAGTGAAAAATGACAAGTATAACATCAATATATTACTGACTTACTAGTATATGACGTATAGGATAATTCTGGTAATCACAACTAATTTAAATCTCATGTTTTTGACTGATCTTCACTTTTCATGGCCAAAGGAAACAGAAAAATTGATTTTCGACATCCTGTCCGTCTGTCGTCCTCTGTACATAAGCACGATACAAAAAGCAATCCACAAAAATTAACATAGTGTTTCAATATTAATTGAACTTCAAAAAAATAGATTTTAAACTTCAACTTACAAAACACTAAAGTAGATACAAATTTACAGATTTCAGTACTGCATGATTGACAATGTAATTTAGAAACCTAACCATTAAGAAATTGTGATATTTGTGTAGTTACGAGGTCAAGAGCCAAGTCAACTCGAACGCAGAGAGTGGATGTTTATTCACAAATTTACAGGTTCGAGCCCAATCAGAGATGACACAGTTTAATATATATATGAGAGATTTAACTCATTCACTTTTATGTAAGAAGCTCGTTATGGCTTAGCTGACATAAAGAGAGTGTTGATATAAAATAATTGTGAGATTTAGAAGATCTTTGTAATATCTGTTTTAAACAAACTACTTGTTAAGACACCATTAAAATAGCCTGAAAGACCCAATAAAATAATTTTTAGACATTACATTTAAAGGATCTGTATGCTGGGGTTGGGTTAGTACCTTGATCGCCAATCAGTTTCTTTTATTTGTTGTTGATATTTATATTTGACTATTATGAAAATAACTTCGATTAGAATTAAAAAATCCTGGATTATTTTGCTACTTAAAAAATCCAACCTTAGATAATTAATTACCATCTACCTACATAGCTGATTAAAATATGTTGCTTAGTTTTAACTGTTTTATTGATTTATTGTGTTATTTTACGTTAACTTCGTTTGAAATAAAGAAATGATCGAAAGAAAAGGTATCGTACAATATTTATGGAAAAAGTTATATTATAAAGCATTTAATTAATGTTGGTAATGTAAGTGTAAAGTATGAGTGGTAATTACTGCTAATTAATTGTGTTATAGTTAATTATATAACAGAATTTTTATTTTTCGTAATGCGTTTATTTGAAATCGGTACAATTTTTAAATGTGTAATTAACAATTAACGTAGTTATGTGGTACATAACTTTTCTTCAATATTTATTCTTTGTCTATTTATTTTGTTGCTAAAAGACGAAATAGCTGTAATCATGAGGTTAAAAAAAGAGATATTAAAACGGCATGTAACAAAGTCTTCTAGTCCTTGAATAGGTTACTCTAATGGTATCCTTGTCTTGTCAGAATACAACAAGAGTTGGTCAACAGAGACTCGAAAGGAAAGATTAAAGAGAGTGATTTAACCCAAGATTACCAAAAAGATGTGTAGTTCTAGATAATATACTTAAAGATAGTAAAATTTATATTAGCTTTAATTGAGCCACTCAGGTGATTATGGTTCATTGGCTGGTATCGATAATATTTCTAGACATTTTTCGGTTCATTCTTATTTGTTGTATAAATTCGTTTACGTTATAAATCTTTCCATCTAATAAAAATCGTTTCAACCAATTTTGAGAAATCAAATTTCTGTCGGAAGTTTTTTAAGCTTGTCTTTTAAATTTGTAAATTTTTGTGACGGGTTTATACAAAACTTTTACAACTCTTTTAAACAAATAACATTTATATTTTTAAAAAACAACTAAACAACGCTCCGGTCACAGGTGTTGGCTTTCACAGTTGATTAGTATTCATCTGCGCACACAAGACAAACATAAAACGTTTAAAGGTCGGCAATATTATCTTCTCTTCTAATCAATATTGATGAAGGCAGTCAGACGAAACGTCTGCACAGAGGATGATTAAACCTACTTCACGAAATCGCTGTTGTAAGTTAATAGACGCGGTAAATTACATTGTATATTTTAAACATGATTTTAGTAAATAGACACATCTCATGTTTCAGATAAGTAAATGCATTTCATGTGCAAACTTATTAGATATTTCTTGTTCATTACAGCTGATGGGGTCATGTTATAATGATAGAACGTGATTTTAATAAATTTCTCTGAATTATAAATTAGTATCTAACGGCTGACTTCATTTACATCTGATGGGGCTTTAGTATATTCTTGTGAATAGTTGAATGTGCCAAGTAAATATCACGTGATTCAACACTCATATCTCTACAAATATCTTAATCTTATCACCATTAATACTCACCCTTCTTTCAACTCTCGCAGATTCGTGTATGTATCATGTCTCTTTTGATCAACTCTTGTTCTCTTCCGACCATGATGCTGAGGTCATTATTTTATCTTCATTTCATTTTTAAGACCATGGTGACCGCTAGGTATTTCTCCTTTCAACAACAAAACAAGGAAACGGAGAAGAAAATATTTATGAAAAACTATGATCTACAAAATTAATTTTGTTAATTGTTTATTACACTTGTTAGGAATTGCACAGATTTCAAATAAATGAAACAAATATTTAGTTATGTAAAGAATTAAATGAGGCAATTAATTAGAAATAATTACCTATTTATACTTTATACTTACATGCTCAACATTAATTTGAATACAACATACTGCAACTGTGTTCCATTAATACTCCCCGATGTTTTGTTCAATCGCTCACAATTTATTTCAACTGAATACATCGTAATTTAGTGAAAAATTACAATTCATTGAATCAATTACATAGGTAAAACAAACCTTATGAAAGTGGCTTGTCATTCACTGAGACATAAAATTTAATGAATTTGTATTTACGTTTATGTGTGATTTCTAAATGTGTGTGTTTTTAAATTATTTTAACACATTGTGATGTGAAGTGTTCTACATGTTCTGATAATGTCTGACAAATAGTCGAAACATCTGTAAACTTTAATAGATTATATAAGATTTTAAGCAAGTAAAAGATCTGTAAATATATCATTTGATAGTAGCAATCAGTAAGGTTACACCAACATAAATAAGAAATTGTAAATAGATTTAGTAAATAATAAATTTTCTGTTGTATTTTTCCACCAACAAAAGAAATCCAATCGGGATTTTATTAAAGAGAAGTTAATTTTTATAATAGTTGGAATATCGAAAACGTATTAAGTACAATATCAAAAAACTAAATACAGTATTTTCCTCTGCTGCTTTCTAGATACAGAAATAAACGTGTAAATAGGAGGCTGCAATCAAATGTGTCTAAGTGGAGACTACTTGGCTCACGCTATTGCGGTGTCTGCTATTCTGGAACACAGCTGATGTGCAAAACATTGAGAATTTAAATTATACAATACAGCCCATCGCTAACCGCTATACCCGCCGGAGGGACAGACTAACTCCTTTTTTTGTGGAGGGTGGAAAAGAAGATAGAAATACTAATGTAGGTCAGAAAAGAACCTTATAGAAAAAGGTGACAAATTGAGGAGCACATTAAAATAAAATTAGTAATGGTATTGTAATTTTAGAAGTATATACTAATAATAACATATATAAACAAATATTTGGTTGCCATCATGATACTATCCAGCTCCCAAAATCAACATAATACAAGCAGAATCTCTAAAATAGATTAGTTAAATTGTATCGTTAGGTTAAGGGGTCTTACCAATTACGGTAAGTTTGTTTAAAACAGTTGTTAAATATATTTTCTTGATGTCAGTTAGGCCCTAATAAGTTGTGTATACGTCCCTTGAAATATAAGCTACGTCAGGTATGTTGAAAACATCTTAATACTCTTTACTAGGAAGAGGTTATGAAATGAAAACTTTGCAAATCAATAATAGGCTGGCTTAAAAAAAACTTCTTTTTAGACTGTTCGCTGGCTCTTTACGCCCTCAAGGAGTAATTTTTCAACTAAAAAAAATGGGTCTTCACTAACGAATAGAATACCACTAATAACAACTACCTAAAGCAAGTACGTTTCCCGTTTGTGAGAATACCCACTGTCAGTCACAAACAACTTTCTCATTTAGGCCTATCATGGTTAATCCATTTTCTTTGTTTGATTTAATATGAACTTTAAACCCACGCTATTTTAGCTAGGGTTAACCTTTTGAGGTCTGGTTTGCGGTATTGTGTTCTACTCATAAAGGCCGTTAATTAGTTGTACAACTCGACCTATGCTCTCATTTAAGATTACCTATTTACTCCTTGAGGGCCGTCTTTCTGGAATGGTAGCTGTCTACTGAATACGTAATAAAATAGGATTTGGTGTCCATTAACAATGTAAAAAACTTTGTAGCTCTATCTGTAATGGTTAAAAAAATATTAAGTATATAGTATCACTTAAAAGGTATTAAAGTCGTCGTATGTTAAAGTCTTTATTGAGTGCATTCTGTTCTGTTTCCAACTGACCCAAGAAACGCCGCGACTTCCAAAACCTGACAATCCCTTATCAATGACATATTATTTTTCTTTACTTCAGATTGGGGTCAGATAGGCGATGCGTTCACCTAATTTTAGATCAGTGTAATTTACTGGACAACTCTACAGCTTCAGATTTTAGATAAACAATACTTCTTTTTATAAATAACAACAATATATCCTCAGATCTAGTGCGCAGGATTTATCTTGTGCAATTAATTTTAAGATTTATCTTGTGCAATTAATTTTAAATGTTGGTTTGCAAAGTTAACCGTTTAATAATACTAATATCATGTCAGATTGTAGTTAAAAAATTACCTTTTATAGTTTTACGGAGGTCCTAGATAATGAAGAACTACAAATTTTCCTGCTACCACTTTGAAATTTTGCGCTCTTTTTTCAATCACAATACTCGTTGACTATTATAAAATAAATAATAATAATAATAATAATAATCCAAATCCTACTGAACTTCTGTATAATAGACCAAGTATTGCGATTTTAGTTTTGTTCATTTTGAGATTACGTTTTTAAAAATAACTTTCCATTTTTTACTGAACAAACTATATTATATGATCATTATGGATATTTTCTTATTTAGAAAGTATTGTTCACCTTAGATTAAACAAAATTATTAATAATGATTTCAAACATAAACAATTTTTAGCGGACGTAATTTCCTCCGAAATTTTAACTTAAAAATATTTACTTAAATAACCTTTGCACTGTAACTTTGCAAAAAGTTTTTTAAACAAATGCCATCAATTTGAGACAAGTCAATACAATTGAACTATACAAGTTTAAACTTAAACCTATGGTGCTTATGACCTTAAAAATATAGATTTATACGTCCTTAATTTCAATTCATAAGTATGTTAATGCATTTGATAATTAGATTAAATTTTAAATGTTAATTGCAGTTATTATAATTCTAATTTTCCTTAATTGCTTCCAAGTTACGTGATTTAATCTCAAAACACAAATATTTAACTTTAACCAGAAATAATTACTCTTTCCACAGTAATTGGAATTAAACAATTCTTGAATATATAAAGAATTTTTTCACATGTATTGATGATATACTTGTTTGGAGTAATCAAAGTAATAACAAAAGTAAACAACCTTCTGAGAAATTACTTGTTTTAATGTTTCCTTCAAGTGCATATAAGTGGTAGTGTTTTAACCAAAGGAAAAATCAAAATGAATAATTTATATACTAGTTATTATATCATATTTATTGTAATTTTTCCAATTAATTAAACACATGTGCATCCTTCAGAATTGTATTATCAATAATTAGTAGGTTAACTACCTTCTTATCTCTGTTAAACAATTATTCCAGTAGGATTGTAATTGTAACAATACAGTGGATGTAAAGTTTTTTTTTTTTTAATCTTAAGAACGTTTTATCTTTTAACCTACAGATAAAGTAAAAGTATTTTATTTAAAAAAGAAAAACCGTAAACCTAAGTTTCCAAGATTTTCCGTATTTCAAATTTTAAACTACTCCCATTTTAAAAATGTACAAAATAAAGAGTTGATTTTCATATATTGCTAACATTTTAAGCCTACATATAATACGCATATACTAATTTTGCTCAATAAGTCAATTATTTCCGTAGTTATAAATTTGTAAATCAAAGGCAAACGGAAATTGAAGTGATTTTCAACATATATATATATATATATATATATATATATATATATATATATATATATACATGTATTAACGTTTTTCTTAATCTGTGCTTTAATCTGTGATTAAAATTAAGTTGCACTGGCCATGAAAAAAAAATTGATTTAGTACTGTAATTTAATTTCAAATTCAAATATTTTGTTTTCAGATTTGTAGGTCACACCGTGTTCAAGTTAGAGAGGGAGGTATGATATCTGAAACTTTGAATTTGACATAGCGCCGATATATTCGTCTAATAAATATACATACAGTACTCTTAATAAGAATAACATAATTACCCACATATAATAAAAAAAAAGATCAACTAGATATTTTTTGCCTCTTAACTAAACAAAAGGTAATTTTTTTGTTACCTCTATATTTTTTTCAATATGTGGGACAAACAAAGAAGATAAATGAAAAGTTTTAAACATACAGGATATCGTCTTGTCTGTATGGATTGGTTGCGATTTACAGACAGACATGCGCCTGAAATTATGAGGGCACTTGGTTTTATTTACGGACGCTAACAAACGATGCGGGATGCTGTCCGGCGGAATTTAGTTATTCCATGATAATCAAAGACCACACACACAAATCCTACAGTAAGTTAATTGAATTCTTTAAGATCATCCACCCAACACACCTGATAGCTAATTGAGATTATTAAATTTTACTTCATCTTAAACTCTGCAGAGAGAGTGGATTACTACCAGAATTGTTCTTTATTTTATTATCCAGGATACGAAAATAGTGTAGAAATCTACATATTGGTCTAACCACCATAGGTTCAAGTTGAAACTTGTATAGTTCAATTGTATAGACTTGTCTCAATTTGATGGCATTTGTTTAAAAACACAAATATCATAACATGTGATACTATGTTACAGGTTTATTACAACTGTACATTTTTTGCATGTTACATAGACTCATTACTGTGCCTCTTTCACCTGACGACTTCAATTATGAACTGAATGTTATTAAACAAATTGCTGTTAACAATAAGTATGACACTTTGCTAATTAATAATATTCTAAGAAAGAAATTAAAACGTAAAGCTGAAAACCTTGTCCACCATAATGTTAAAATCGATAAAGTCAAATATTGTAAAATGTCATACATTAACGGAATTAGTTATAAAATCAGTAATCTTATTTATACTAAATGTAATAGTTTTGTCGCCTTTAGTGTTAATAATAATTTAGGAAAAATGTTAGTTAATAATAAAGATAGAAAAAAAAAGGCTAGAAAATAGTGGAGTTTATAAAATTTCTTGTCAGAATTTGACTCTGAGTACATAGGTCAACCAGGGAGATCGATCAATGTTAGAATTAAAGAACATATAAATAGTTGGAAGCATGGGCTTAGTAACTCCAACTTTGCTAACCACCTGTTGGACTCGGGTCATAATTTTGATCCTAATCTGAATGTAAAATTATTACACATTCAAAATAAAAGTATTAGACTAAATAATCTAGAATGCTTAGAAATAAATAGATCTATATTACATAAACCTACTTTTAATTTAAATGATCAAATTTTATTAAACTCTTCACCACTTCTTAAACCAATAGTGTAACATGTTAACCATTCCCCTTCCTACCTGCTTGGGTTTTCCAACTATCCCTTCCATTGTGTTACTTCCGGACCTGTCTCTCTGTACTGTTAACTTTGTTTAGGCTTACTATTACCATTAGCCCGTAGATGCCGCAAGGCGAAACAATTGTAGCTAAATAAGTTAATAAATACATTTGAAACTGTAGCTTAGTGCTTATTTTATCCTTATTATGGAGTTTCAACAAGTAGTTACTGCTGTTACAGTTAAATTGTACATTTTTTCCTTTTAATTACTACCCAGAATCTTTCAGTATTTACTGATCCAGTATACGAATAGAGGGTAACTTTGGTAAAATTTAATTTTAACTGATCTCACGTTTTCTGGCTTAAAAAATTCAAAAAAAAGGTCGTTTTCAACACAGCCTCCTCGTTGTCATATATAGGTAAGCACAATAGCGATTACAAAAATTAAAATATGAACAAAGAGTTGGGGTGGAAGAATATAGCGTGTTCATATAGAACCCTACTGAAATTCAGAAAATATGACTTGAAAATGTCAAAATAACGGCCGTATTAAATAGTCTTTTGTGCAATTACCTTATTTCAATTTGATATATAGTTGAAGCCTAGAGAACAAGTAACAGTACAGTATTTATTTGCCCTCGTAAATGTTAGATTAATACAATTTAAGGAATAAAATAAATAGTTTCAATAAGTTTAATCTTTTATTTAAGAATTTATGGACCAAGTATGCCTGATGATGCCGCAAGGCGAAGCATTTGTAGCTCATTTATATTATTAAAGAAATTTGAAACTAGCTTTATTGCTTTATTTAATCCTTGAATATGGAGTTTCAACAAAAAATATCTCCTGTTACATTAAATATAACTTTGATTTATTTTGTATAAAACTCTTGATGATAAATATTAATATAAAAACATACTGTTTCAAATAGTGAAGTATATTTTAAACAATGGACTTACAACGAACTTGTGAATGATTAAATTTTATATTATTTTAGTAAGTTTTTATTATGATTTTCTCTCTAATTATTCTAAATAATTTTTGAAATAAAACAATTAATAAGATTCCCTTACACTTGCACTGCCGTAAGTGTTAATGAATAAATTGATATTTGTAAATCGTAATATAGAAAATATTCTGATATGGCAGTTTCTGATAATTCACCCTTCCTGGGATGATAAGGTCATGTTAGCCTTAATTGTCGTTTCAATTGCAAGTTTAGTTTGTCATACAAAAAATCGTTTAGGCAGTGAAAATGTAAGAGTAATATTGTTATTCGGTGGTAGTTTCAAATATGATTTATAGAAGATAAAAATAACTAAATACAAAAACAAACAAGAAACTGAAAAAAGACCATAGCCTACAGTAGTTGTCAATGATTCGAAATTATATTTAAAAATATTTTTCTAGTTTAATTTATTTCACAACCGATGAATAATGTTTTTGACGTGTCAAATGTACAGATAATTACAAAAATCTTCGTTTTTATAAATTTCATGAATATTTTAAAGTTAAAATTTCAGTGGAAATAACGTAAGATGAAAATTGTTTATGTTTGATATCATTATTAATAATTTAATTAAATTTTAATGTAAAATCAAAATCTAACATGTGAAGTATTTTCTAAATAAGAAAATATCCATAGTGGTCATATATTATTGTTTTGACATTACAAAAAAATAAACGGAAAGTTATTGTTAAAAACGTAATCTCAAAATGAACAAAACTAAAATCGGAGTAACTGCTCTATTAGACAGAATTTCAGTTAAATTTAGATTTTTTTTATAGTATTCAAGGAATATTATGATTGGAAAAAAGCGAAAAATTTCAAAATGGTAGCAGGAAAATTTGTCAGTAGGTCTTCATTATCTAGAACCTCCGTAAAACTATAAAAGGCAAATTTGTAACTGCAATCTGACATGATATTAGTATTAAACGGTTAACTTTGCAAACCAACATTTAAAATTAATTGCACAAGATAAATCCTGCGCACTAGATCTGAGGATATATTGTTGTTATTTATAAAAAGAAGTATTTTTTATCTAAAATCTGAAGCTGTAGAGTTGTCCAGTAAATTACACTGCTCTAAAATCAGGTGAACGCATCGCCTATCTGACCCCAATCTGAAGTAAAGAAGAATAATATGTCATTGATAAGGGATTGTCAGGTTTTGGAAGTCGCGGCGTTTCTCGGGTCAGTTGGAAACAGAATAGAATGCACGCAATAAAGACTTTAACATAGGATAACTTTAATAACTTTTAAGTGATACTATGTTTACATGTTTAATGCATCTGTATATTTTTTCTCTTAAATTACTACCCAGAATTGTTGTTTATTTACTTATCCAGTATTCGAATAGAGTGTAGATTTGGTAGAATTCTTTTTTGACTGATCTTCACGTTTCATACTTCAATAATCCACTTTGTTTACTTCTAGCTAGTATATTATCAATACGTATAAAAAAAAAGTCTTTAAATATTCAAGAATTATTTAATTCCAATTACTGTGCAAAAAGTAATTATTTCTGGTTAAGGTTAAATGTTTGCGTTCTGTGATTAAATCACGTAACTAGGCAGCAATTAAGGAAAATTAGAATTATAATAACTGCGATTAACATTTAAAATTTAATCTAATTAACAAATGCATTAACATACTTATGAATTTAAATTAAGGAGGTAGATATCTATATATTTAAGGTCATAAGGATCATAGGTTCAAGTTTAAAATATAGTCCTAACTTTAAAATTATAAAAATTGAAATATTGTGTATTACAAGTTGAATAAGCAGATGTGAACGTAAAAACTGTTTAATATGGCCGTCGTTTTGACGTTTTTAATTCAATTTTTCAGTATTTCAATAGAATTATATATGAGCATATTAACTACCCTACAACAAGTTTCTTATTCCTTTACTAGAATTCTATATGAGCATATAAATTACATTACACCAAATTTCTTATTCCTTCACTAGAATTCTATGAGCATATTAACTACCCTACACCAGATTTCTTATTCCTTTACTAGAATTCTATATGAGCATATTAACTACCCTACACCAAATTTCTTATTCCTTTACTAGAATTCTATATGAGCATATTAACTACCCTACACCAAATTTCTTATTCCTTTACTAGAATTCTATACGAGCATATTAACTACCCTACACCAAATTTCTTATTCCTTTACTAGAATTCTATATGAGCATATTAACTACCCTACACCAAATTTCTTATTCCTTTACTAGAATTCTATATGAGCATATTAACTACCCTACACCAAATGTCTTATTCCTTTACTAGAATTCTATATGAGCATATTAACTACCCTACACCAAATTTCTTATTCCTTTATTAGAATTCTATATGAGCATATTAACTACCCTACAACAAGTTTCTTATTCCTTTACTAGAATTCTATATGAGCATATTAACTACCCTACACCAAATTTCTTATTCCTTTACTAGAATTCTATATGCGCATATTAACTACCCTACACCAAATTTCTTATTCCTTTACTAGAATTCTATATGACATATAACTACCCTACACCAAATTTCTTATTCCTTTACTAGAATTCTATATGAGCATATTAACTACCCTACACCAAATTTCTTATTACTTTACTAGAATTCTATATGAGCATATTAACTACCCTACACCAAATGTCTTATTCCTTTACTAGAATTCTATATGAGCATATTAACTACCCTACGCCAAATTTCTTATTCCTTTACTAGAATTCTATATGAGCATATTAACTACCCCACACCAATTTTCTTATTCCTTTAATTGAATTCTATATGAACATATTAACTACCCTACACCAAATTTCTTATTCCTTTACTAGAATTCTATATGAGCATATTAACTACCCTACGCCAAATTTCTTATTCCTTTATTAGAATTCTATATGAGCATATTAACTACCCTACACCAAATTTCTTATTCCTTTACTAGAATTCTATATGAACATATTAACTACCCTACACCAAATTTCTTATTCCTTTATTTGAATTCTATATGAACATATTAACTACACCCAATTTCTTATTCCTTTACTCGAATTCTATATGAGCATATTAACTACCCTACACCAAATGTCTTATTCCTTTACTTGAATTCTATATGAGCATATTAACTACCATACACCCAATTTCTTATTCCTTTACTTGAATTCTATATGAGCATATTAACTACCCTACACCAAATTTCTTATTCCTTTACTTGAATTCTATATGAGCATATTAACTAGCCTACACCAAATTTCTTATTCCTTTACTAGAATTCTATATGAGCATATTAACTACCCTACAACAAATTTCTTATTCCTTTACTAGAATTCTATATGAACATATTAACTACCCTACACCAAATTTCTTAATCCTTTACTAGAATTCTATATGAGCATATTAACTACCCTACACCAAATGTCTTATTCCTTTACTAGAATTCTATATTAGCATATTAACTACCCTACACCAAATTTCTTATTCCTTTACTAGAATTCTATATGAGCATATTAACTACCCTACACCAAATTTCTTATTCCTTTACTAGAATTCTATATGAGCATATTAACTACCCTACACCAAATGTCTTATTCCTTTACTAGAATTCTATATTAGCATATTAACTACCCTACACCAAATTTCTTATTACTTTACTAGAATTCTATATGAGCATATTAACTACCCTACACCAAATTTCTTATTCATTTACTTGAATTCTATATGAACATATTAACTACCCTACACCCAATTTCTTATTCCTTTACTAGAATTCTATATGAGCATATTAACTACCCTACACCAAATTTCTTATTCCTTTACTAGAATTCTATATGAGCATATTAACTACCCTACACCAAATTTCTTATTCCTTTACTAGAATTCTATATGAGCATATTAACTACCCTACACCAAATTTCTTATTCCTTTACTAGAATTCTATATGAGCATATTAACTACCCAACACCAAATTTTGTTATTCCTTTACTAGAATTCTATATGAGCATATTAACTACCCTACACCAAATTTCTTATTCCTTTACTAGAATTCTATATGAGCATATTAACTACCCTACACCAAATTTCATATTCCTTTACTAGAATTCTATATGAGCATATTAACTACCCTACACCAAATTTCTTATTCCTTTACTAGAATTCTATATGAGCATATTAACTACCCTACACCAAATTTCTTATTCCTTTACTAGAATTCTATATGAGCATATTAACTACCCTACACCAAATTTCTAATTCCTTTACTAGAATTCTATAGGAACATATTAACTACCCTACACCAAATTTCTTATTCCTTTACTAGAATTCTATATGAACATATTAACTACCCTACACCAAATTTCTTATTCCTTTACTAGAATTCTATATGAGCATATTAACTACCCTACACCAAATGTCTTATTCCTTTACTAGAATTCTATATGAACATATTAACTACCCTACACCAAATTTCTTATTCCTTTACTAGAATTCTATATGAGCATATTAACTACCCTACACCAAATTTCTTATTCCTTTACTAGAATTCTATATGAGCATATTAACTACCCTACACCAAATGTCTTATTCCTTTACTAGAATTCTATATGAGCATATTAACTACCCTACACCAAATTTCTTATTCCTTTACTTGAATTCTATATGAGCATATTAACTACCCTACACCAAATTTCTTATTCCTTTACTAGAATTCTATATGAGCATATTAACTACCCTACACCAAATCTCTTATTCCTTTACTAGAATTCTATATGAGCATATTAACTACCCTACACCAAATCTCTTATTCCTTTACTAGAATTCTATATGAGCATATTAACTACCCTACACCAAATTTCTTATTCCTTTACTAGAATTCTATATGAGCATATTAACTACCCTACACCAAATTTCTTATTCCTTTACTTGAATTCTATATGAGCATATTAACTACCCTACACCAAATTTCTTATTCCTTTACTAGAATTCTATATGAGCATATTAACTACCCTACACCAAATTTCTTATTCCTTTACTAGAATTCTATATGAGCATATTAACTACCCTACACCAAATTTCTTATTCCTTTACTAGAATTCTATATGAGCATATTAACTACCCTACACCAAATCTCTTATTCCTTTACTAGAATTCTATATGAGCATATTAACTACCCTACACCAAGTTTCTTATTCCTTTACTAGAATTCTATATGAGCATATTAACTACCCTACACCAAATGTCTAATTCCTTTACTAGAATTCTATATGAGCATATTAACTACCCTACACCAAGTTTCTTATTCCTTTACACGTAGACGACAACGATGACTGACGGAGGGTATGTAGGATGTTTCTTGAAGTTATGAAATGTGAAATTAGTCAAAACTTGAGGTATAACTTTTTTGGCTATTACTAAACTTACATTATGTTACTTCTAAAAATCGATCGAAGAAGTGGGTGAAATGTTTGTAAAATCGAGTATTCAAAATTATCTCTTTAAGTGGGAATTTTACGAAAAAGTTACAAAAAACTATTAAACTGCGAAGAAATAGTATTGTGTTTAACTATATTTACATATCAAATATAACAAGAAATATACAAATTTGTATTGCATTATATTGAAAAATTATTTTCAATTGTTATTTGCGCCAAAATAATATCGTTATACATCAATTTAATTTTTTATTTTTGGTTATATCCGGTTGTTTTATCTTAATTTTATCATAACTTGGTCAATTTACATTACTAATAAAGGCAAACAAGTTATCTAATATAATTTTTTCAAGATCTTGATACGTTTTATGGTTGTCGATTTATTATGTAAAAATCGTATGTGCGACAGAGTATTTCAGCGCTGCCTTCGAACTTGGACAATTGAAATCGCATCCAAATTGAAGGAAATATTTTGGTCATTAAAATTGTTCGATACAGTTTATCAACTCTTAAAATGCGATTATTCTGTGAACTCAAAACGCATCTATTTTTTTTTAAAGCAAGAAATACTTTTAAACAACTGTCATAGATGTTTTGGTATTTTATTATATTTTAAACATATTTTATATTTTAAACATATTTTTAAATAGCAGAATGATGCAACTGTTTTATGTTAAATTGTCTTATTTAAGCTGTGCAAGTAGTTAAGGTAACATGTATAAAATTATAAAATTTGCAGAAAATTCCAATGTAGGTATCTGAAAATCTCGACGACTCACTTTTCAACGACTTCAGTTTAAAGGAATGTATTCCTTCCTATCAATTTATAAATATCATTAGATGATAATGGAAATATATATTTTTATTTTATTCACGTGTAGTTTGAGTGTTGATCAACAAATTTCCGCTTATTGAATCAGTTTATCTTTTCATTTCAATAACAGAGTTGTTAAATTGTAAACAGCTGTATCGATCTGTTTTCTAACTTAGCAATCTAATCGAAGATAATACAAATTATAAGAGGCGCAATCTTGTAAAATTAATGGAAGATATACGAAGATTTTATTAATCCCTTGTAACCAAAGTGGCGTTGTAAAGCAGTGCAGAGTAGATTTTAAGTAGGTCTAATCCCTTAAGTCCCGTCCAGTATGTCATTGTCCACCAAACCTAATCTGTTATAATCCGCTTTGCGTTTTACAAAACATTGTATTCATTGCACAATATATCATTCTATTGATTCATAATGCTTATCGAACTAATATTATTGTTAGTTACTTTAAATGACAGACAAATGCAGTCGAAATCAAATATAATGAAATCAGTTATGTTCAGAATATTGATTAATATACTTCTGTATTTATTTAGAAAATAGATTGATATTTTTTATTTATAATTAAATCTTTGAGTGTTTCATAGGAAATATATATTATTTTAGTGTAATCCTTTTTGTCAAAATCAGTCTTTAGTAAAACGTTTTATTTCATTGAAGCTGTTTCACAATTTAGCTTGTTTCTTATTTATTTGATGATGGTATATTTTACCAAAACCATTGTAATCAAATAAAATGGTTTTACTAACTAAAAGACTTTTTTGACGTAAATACTTACAGAAATTAAATATAAGGACCTATAGAAATATATATATATATATATATATATATATATATATATATATATTTATATATATATATATATATATATATATACATGTAGGTATTTAATAGGTATTTAAATCCTTATCATATTTTTCCTGCTATAATCTTAGACCTGTTTTTTATGGTCTTGTCTTTACAGTAGGAAAGCCACAATATATTGATCTGATGTATTCTTTTCTGATTTTTTGTTTTTGGATAATGAGAGTTTCATTTTGTTGTAATTACTGTATATTAAATATTTAAATTCTGTTGATGCAAACCTTCAAGGTAAAAAAAAAAAAAAAATCGTTCTTCTTAATTTATTGTACTCTAGTTTTTAAAGTTCTTTTAAGTGATGGTACCCATTGAAACAGGTTTTTATATTGAGGGTACATAATTGTTTCCTAAGTTTAGTTTTATACTGTAATACTGTACTATATAACTTATGATATTGTAGAAATGGGGGGGGGGGAATTTAAATAGATAAATAAATTAAATGTTGACAGTATTAAATTGTAATTTTTTAATTTTGAAATTTGTAACTACGCATCTCGTACTTAATTCAACTTACAAGGTTGAAGAAAAATTCAATTGCCTGTATTTTATATTATTTATCTTTTATAAAGTGATTTTCATTTAACTAGAGGGAACAGAATCCTCTACAATTTATGTTTTACGAAATATAAAGATTACAGCTTGTATTAAACTGTAAATAAGTTGTTTACAAAATTTAATACGTCAAGCTTTTTGGTATCTACAGGAAAGTAAAATGTAATTATTAATATTTTGTTCCATGTAAGTTTTGAAGGTCTTTTTTACCTCTTATTTTAAAACCAAAAAAAGGGGGGAAAAGTAGAATACTTTAACGAAATATTTGGATACTATCTACCTTTCAATAATCTTTTACTAACCGATATACATTTTAGAGCAAAATTTAAGAGGACAAAATGGTTTATGTTAATTCGTTTAACCTAAATTATTAAATTAGAAAACAAGTTTTTGAAAAAATTGTCCAAGAAAGGTTAGACAAAATTTTGGTTTTAAACTGATTTCATCAAACTGATTTCATCAAGAAAAAAACTCTTGTAGATCTTAATTCTCTAAACAATTAAGGTCAAATTAAAATAGATAAACAAATTTAATATTTTTGCATGAAAATATAATATAAAAAAGCGGAAAAAATTCATTTAAATTACCTTGAAAATTTAGATTAAAAAAAGAATAAATATCATTTTATTTTTCAGATACATAAATTAAAACTTTATAATAAAAGGCAGGAACCTTTTAATGAAATTCGCCAATTTTAGCTTCTGAAATCAACTCTATTATGGATCAAATTTTGAACGATAAACACTACAGAATTTTTCTCGTAAATCAAAGTCAAAAAACTTCTCGACCATCGTCGTCTTATAAAAAGAAGAAGAAAAGAATATACAATATAACTCTATAATTACTCTAATATATATACTCTAATACTCTAATAGCGTCAAGGTCTCAAAAGAACAAGAATAGGTCAAGACATGATAGGAAAAATGAAATGAGGGATACAACACAAGAATATATAAATATTTTGATATTCGTATAGTTACGAGATAGGCAAGATCAAAACTTTGACATGAGCGTAGCAAGTCAATGTACATATTGAAGGGTCACCAGTCCTGAGACACTCACACGAGCGAAGTTAGTGGAACCTGTTTAATATATACATATTTACGAGGCTAGTTAGGGCCTAACCGACGTCAAGAAAGTAGTGATATACACAATTACAAAGTTCAGAAAACCTCTAACAACTTTTTTTTTTAAATCTTCTACAATTGCAATTTAACGTTTCTTGCAAGCTTAAAATACCAACTTTGGTCATTTACAATTTCCTTCGTAATACACTGAGTGATGGTTTGAGTAAGTACAACGGTGACATCAATTTGTTTCTTCTATTATGGGAGTGTAGAGATAGTAAAGAGCAAAACTGTTAAAATACCTGTTGTGTGTTGGTTTCTGCACAGAGCATAATATATTCTCTGTAAAGAATCTATAGAAGTAATGTTCGAACAAACATACAACCTTGCATGATGTTATATTGCTCTCAGTACACAGTAATGCCGCCGTTAATAAAATCAAACTGGTTTTGTACAACTGAATAAATAAATACCTAGACATTATTTTGATTAATTTAATACTCAAGAAACTTTCTTTTTAATAGAGTTGGATAATTCATTCACAATTCCTGTCAGCGAAACAAGACCGTCCACTTTATTAGTTTTAAAAATAATGTGCTTCCTCCTCTGCTAGGCATTAAAATCTCTCTGGCAATCGGTCAAGTTCACACCTGTTTTGGCGGTCGCAATTGTGATACCATTTTAGTAGGTAACGATTAAATCAAGATTGATATACGAATTAAAGTAAATTTAATGAAATGAAAGTGGCATTAGATATAACATTTTGATACTCTTCTTTGTCGGCCCAACAACATCCAAATTATTTAGTTCTATTCTTGGATTGGGGGCATTACGTTCATTTCTGAGGTGTCATGGGATCTCTCTAACCACCACATCAATCAGAGAACAATATCTCCCTTTTAATCAATTCTACTTGTTCGTTTAATATGTCTTATCAGATCATTTTTTCCTTGTAATTTAAAAGGCGAACAATCTTTCTGTCATAATCGTGTTATAAGAAAAGAGTATAAAATGAATAACCTTAGTATTCGAATACGCTAATAGCGTAAGGGTCGGAAAAGAACAACAGTTGGTCTATAAAGACCCGATAGGAAAGATGAATGAGAGGGATCTAACCCAAGACTACATGATGAAAGGTAGATCCAGCTCGGTGACTCGAGTCCGCCGCACCTTTACTCACTTAGTATGAGCTCTCTTATAAGATCATGAAGGTTGATATCGTGCAAGCGTAATACCCAACATGTCTTCCCAGAGTTGTTTATATCTCATTCAACTATATACCATTAAACTGCAAAAACTCCTGTTATCTGAAGCCCTTATCGATCTTATGTAGATGTCTTTTGACGTTTATACGTCTTAAATATTGGTTTGGATAATGGGAATGTCTTCATAAACTCAGGTAATATTTGTGTTAATTTAATTTAAATTATACTATAATGATGTAAATTTTGTTCAATAGAGGGTTTTTCCTCTTTTTTCGTCAGGGTTTACAGAAGACTACTTGTTGTGGCATCAAGTATAGACTGTGTGTCTTTTATTTTTATCGAAACGTCAGTCTCTCTAGATGTTCGATTGGTTTCACTCCACCAGGTCTTGCCTGGAAAGCAGACTTTCTTCCTCTTTCTGAAATTATACGATCTGAAAACTGACTCAGGTTTCTATACATTAGGCCTACTTGTATTTGAAAAGTACTGACCGTTGCAAAATCATTACACAAACTTTCTTACTCACCCTAAAACGAACCAAAACTTATCAGTTCCCAAAAATGTTATTTCGGTAAGATGTCAACCAATTAGTGAAAATGTACCATGGACGCAGTCTATGGAAATAATTGGTATAATCTGCTTCGCTTCTGCCATAAACACACCCTCCGCGTAATTATTATTTGAGTAAATTGAGCTTTTAATGACGTCTAGTAATTCTTGAACTGTATTTTACTTGCGATGTTACACAACGGTTTGAGTTATCTATCTTCACATTTCAATAAAATGTAAACGATATCGGTATAGCTGATATTGAAAAATAAAATATTTAATAACAGCCCCATTAAAAAAAAATCTATATCTCACAAAATGACATTTTGGAAGCGACCAATTCGTTTTGTTTGTGTCCTTAGAAGCTACACTAGAGAAAAGAATGATCAAAATCGTAAGAGTCGATTTTGAGAAAATATTTTTATGGAAGCAAAAAAATTTGAGTTATCAAAAATACGAAGAAACAAATTTGATTAAAATCGGTTCATATGTTGAACTGTAGAGCACTGCACATACGACAGACAGACATCATTCGAAAAAGCACTTTGTTCAACTCAGGGCACCCCAAAAATTTTGACATTAATGTTTTGACTATTTACATAATTTTCCTTATTATACGTAAACCTGGAAAAGTTAAAATAAACCCAAAAATTATTTATGAATTTCACTAATAAAATGATTGAAAATATAAATTAAAAATAAATAAATATTGATAATTTAAATAAGGATATTTTCTATAATCTATATTTTATTTCAGTATATAACTGTAATGAAATTCAATAAAAATATTCCTTCCGTAATAGATAGTTTTAAACATTAAATTAAAAAACAACAATTTAAAAAATAAAATCAATCACTGATTCTAACGTTTACTACGTACTATACCAAAAAATATCACTCTCTTTTACAGCATACGTAAATACAAAAGTTGACGATTCAAGTTGATGTGTGACTTCTAATTATCAATCTCTCACCTCACTAATCAGACACACATGAACTATCTCATCTACAATATCCTACATCTAGGAGAGACGTCGGACAATAACAAGAGTGGGAAGATCATTTGGGCGAGGTTCTACGGCACTCCTATCAGAACAATAGGGTACCTGAAGACACCTGCTATTTGTCGTAGCCTTGTCAGAACTGTCACGTGGGTAGCTGGCACCGTATTACATTTCTTTTCTTGAAGGAGAAATACTTTGGAACAATGTCAAAGTATTATTGTTTGTTTAGAAATCTAGTAGAGTGATTGCTATACAATTCGATCAGTTGTAGTTAAGACAACTTTATGAATTGGTTGTGAAGAGATTTATTTTCTCGTATAAAGTATTCAAATTCTTAATTGTTGAAAATTTTTCCCTTTTTATTTACTCAGTATAGTTTAGTGATTGTCAAAAATTTCACTTTTCGTTTTTGGACCCATCTTCAAGTTTGCATGATTTCTGGAAACCAAAAAAAGTTATCTTCGACTTACCGTCCGTTCGTCGTCGTGGCCGATGTCATTGCCCTTGATGCTGTTGTTGATAGCGGCCAAAAAATATTATAATAGAAGCATTTAAGTTTGGTACAGGAGACTAAAATGTGCTCATGTAGAACCCTATTGAAATTGAGTAGAACTGAATTGAAATATTAAAATGGCGGCAATTTTAAACTAGTACCCTATATGTTACATTTTGATAGATACAAATTTGTAGGTTTCAATTCTGCATGTAATAGTATCAATCTCATCTCTCTAAGATGAGAAATAGTGAAGTTATTGTCTAACCCTGATATCCCCAAAAAATGTAATATTCTTACAATTACAAGATCCTTTAGGACAGCGTCATCGACACGAGCGCAGTGAGTAAAGGTTGCTTTAATGAGACACTGATACAAGAGAAGCGATTAGAGACTTTATAAAGGCCCTAGCTGACGTCTTGAAAGTAATGACACAATTACGACGCTCAGAAACCTGTGTGACAGTTGTGTTAAATAAACTGGATAAGACCCCTTGATCTACCAATACAATTTAACACTTGAAAGTCCAATAAACCAACTTTCGAGCATTTAATTTGGAGGACCTGCTTGTATTACATTGTATGATAGGATTGGGTAAGTTCCATGACAGCGCTTATTAATTTGTTTTTAAATCCTGACCTTCTAAGAAATCTGCATGTTTCATAAAAATTTGAATGAAATCGGTAGAGTCGATTTTCAGAAATTATATCTTTTAAAACATCCCCATTGCCGATTTTTGGTTTACTTAGAGGCGAAATTTGAGCAACTTGATCAAAATCGTTGGAACCTACTTCAAGAAAATTGTGATTCCCTAATTTTTCTTGTATCAACTACATCCAAGTATAATCGGGAAAAGTCGAAAAATATGGCTCAAATACAACCGCATATCAAATTTAATTAAAATCAAACCTTCTATTCTGGCTGTAGAAGACTTGCAGATGACAGAAGGACACTATTTTAAAGATTACACTTTGCATTCAAGTGACCTCAAAAGTAATACATACGAGAAAAAAAACTCTACATCAATATATTGACCCATATTTTGTAAAAGTAAACAGAAGTATAAAGTATAAATACAATACAGCTTAATTCAAATAAACTAAACTATAAATAATACAGTATTTGTAAAACAAAAGAATAATTTTCTTGCTTACTAATGATATGACATTTGGTTTCATCTAGTTCGTCTGTCAGGTTGGCTAAATTTAACACTGTAAACAATTTTTTTCTTAACTGTGAAAATAATAAAAATTATACAGTTGTTTAATAATAAAAACTAATTTAATAATAAATCGATTTAAAAAAATTGAGGAGAAGTATAAAGGAAATAATTAATCATACATATTTGTTTTCGCCATTCCGACTACTGATTAATAATTAGATATATTATAAGACTTACCGTCACAATAGTCTATGTTTGTCTGTAGTTATATCACTACGGCCGTTTCGTACGCATTGTGACAGTGGGCCTACTGCATCATGTTTTAAATGTTTAAAGAACTTGTGTGTTTGTTATGTGTCGTGTGTTCGTAATTTGTGATTTTAAACTAAGACAACGGTAATACCCGCATAACACTTGAAAATGGCTGAATAGCCGAAACGGCCGTAGTGATATAACTACAGACAAACATAGACTATTGTGACGGTAAGTCTTATAATATATCTAATTAGAAATAATTAATTTCAACAATTTCAAATCAAAAAACCGTAGCCTCCATGAACACCAATTAACCGAATATTTTAATCTACCCTCTCCCTCTTAATGTTACACAATGCTGTACGTGAGCATGGTATCTTTTTCTTCTAGTTATACAATGAGAATAAGCTATTGTTTAGATCTCTGTGCTAAGTACTGTTGACTGGTAGCATTGAAATCCTAGACAGAATGATCAGGATAATAAATTGATCGATATTTTTATCCTGTATATACGTAAATTTCTGCTTTAAATTAAAGTACGTTTTATGTGATCCTGATCTAAGCTTTATTACCTTTTTTATTGCTTCATCTTTCATTTGGCAATTAAATTTTCTACCAACTCCATCCGAAAAAAGTGTTTTCAATATAGTAATAAAAATGGCAGTAATAACTTTGAAATTATTCTTTCACCCTTTGTACTTTGGCTAGTTGAAGAGGTAATATATTTGCAAGTAAATTACGTTTACCGATATCTTACAGGAAAGGTTAATTAATGAGTGCCCAAACATAAGATGAAAGTCAATTTTCATGTAAAGTATGTAAGTAGGTTTATTTAAAGGCTATGTTAGTATCTGTTTCAAAAAAAATATATATTTGTTTTCTAGTTTTATACACCAAATCATCTGCCCCATAACATTTTTGGATTATTTTTTTTTTCAAATTGTTTAAATCTTTCAACTTTTTACGAATTTGATAAATTACAATTAAGGCAATTTAATCATTATGGAACATTAACTTTCTTATACACTTCACCTTAATTTTTTTCTGGGTATGTATTTTGTTATACTGATACTGATATATCTTAGAGAACTAATAACATGTGTAATTAAATTAAATATTTACAAACAATTTCACTTATTAGTACGGGTAAAAAAATAATTAAGAATTAATTAATCATGTACATAAATCAGACATTTTAAAGTTTACTGTATAATTTGAAGTCACAAATACAATTGAATTGCAATGGAAAATTATCCTACTTCCAACTAACAAAGACGACTTCACTTCTAACCGCTTGTTAAAGTCTGCAGTACGGCATTAATTGCACCGTATCTTTAAAACGACTACATAAAATAATTTTTTCATACCGCTATATAAAATCTTTGAAACTATTGCTAACCTTTACCACACATTTTATTATCCTAGAGTATAAAAATATAATAACTTGTTTTACATGAAACTCTAACCTTAGTACCATCGCGTACAAATGATTTATATCCTGTAAGAGTAACATAAAGGACGTTGAACGAGGACAGTGTTGAAAAGATATAGTTAATTATGTATAATGAAATTAAATGATTTACTACATTCTCTTGTATGGTCTGTTTTATTCGAGGTCTTAATAATTGAAAGGGGAAAGCACTAACTAGTTGTATGAGCTGCAGAAGGTTAATTGTTTGTACTCTATTATTAAGTACAACCTATTCATATGTTTTCGTACTTTTTGCTTGAATATGAGGTTTAAAGTTACATGAGCATGGTAAAAATGTTTTGGAATTATTACAGTTTGTGTTTGTTATTTAGAGTGGATTGGTGTTATTAAATTTGGTTTTATCTCGAGATCTTTTCTTTTGCTGCTTCTTTCCCTAACTTGCTTTGGGAGTAGCTGTCGTGAGATTAAAATTAAAAAATACAATTTTCTAAAAATACACTAACGATTTTGATTAATTTTTTAAGATAGCTATTTTACTAAGGACCCAAATAAAATGTTTTTCTTGCTAAACCCTCGGAAATTTACGGCTCCAGATTTATCTGTTAAGGTAAAATAATAGATGTTCGCCTTCGTACCAAATTGAATATACAAAAATGGGATAATATTTTGAAGTAAATACTTCTATACGCCCGGTAGGCAATTTTTTTGGTGCTGTTAAATCGATGTGGTGAAAGGAAAATTCGTCACGAAATTAATAATAACAGTATACGTACAACAACGGTTATGTTGCGTATTTTAATAATCTGCTATTTTTTTGTTTAACGATGTTTTCAGACTAACGTAAATCTACAAAAAGTATTGCACTAACTTTCTCAGACTCCCATACACAGTCAAATTAATAATCAGTCAAACATATTGCACACACTTTCTCACATAACCATATATATTAAAAATAAAAATCTAAGAAAAATATCGCACTAACTTTCTCAGATTCTCATACATAGTCGAACTAATAATCAATGCAGAAATATTGAACTAACTTTCTCTGACTCCCATACATAGTCAAAATAATAATCAATGCAAAAATATTACACAAACCTTCTCACATACCCATACGTAATAGAACTAAAAATCTACGAAAAATATTGCACCAATTTTCTCAGACTCCGAAACATAAAAAACTATTAATTTTAAAATTTGAAATGAAACTTCTATTAGCGTGCTTTAGCCTATTATTAATATTTAAAATTTATAGTTAGGATATTCACTTATGTCTACCGTCCCGCGACGGTAACATTTATATATTTTTTTGGATCAAATCTTGTTCTAATGTAAAAATTATAACCAAAAAACAAAGTACCAAAACACAATGAAAAACACAATTCTTGAATTATTTTGAAAATACATTGTTCGTTATTTATTTCCTCTTTTCAACTCCTCAAATAGTTTTCGAGAGCAACCAAAACGATTTGTTTGTGCTCATACAGTGTACAAGTTAATAAAATGTTTTTGAAAAAATTCAATAATGCGAAATTTGGAAATTTGCGTTTAATTTTATAATTCATTCTCTTTAAATTAATTTCAAACCTAAGGTATTTTTTTAACTTATGGGTATAAGAGAAAGTTTCTGCTGGTTATAAGTTTTTAAGATAATTAGTAATTGTTCAAATATTGATACATTTATATTTAGAAAATTTCTATGATTTGTGTATATGAAAACACGACGTTTCGAGAGTATAAAACAACTCTCGTTATTAAGTGATAAACTAGGAACATTAAAAAATGTAAAGGTTCGATATCGTACAATACATTATGCTAGGGCTGTAAATACAATTAGAGCAGGTTGAAATCTGGTTTTCTCTTTTAGTTTATTAGATTTAGTTTTAGCTTCCAACACTCTCCTAGGATACTTCAATATGTTTGCTCTTTTATTTGTGTTCTAGGTATTTTCGTTGGACCACGGAAGTTGATTTATACTTTTGAAACGTCATGTATGTCAGATACAACACAAATGATTGAAAATATCCGAAGAAACTTACCAATTTTTATTAAGGTTGTTCTAATAATTGATAAGGTACTTATATCCTGTAAATTAATAGCTTGAACTTACGTCAAGAACAATTTGTTTTAAATATACCTGTTCAGAAATTTTTTGCCCGTTTGGAGTCTTAATAAAATCAACAATTAAATTAATTGTATAAACATTCATAATAAAATAATATATAGTTAATTTAAAATGAAAATAAAATTGCGTTAAAATTTTAGTTTTATATTTTATAGGTCGAGCTCAATATTTATTTACAAAATTTATTTCGTTGGATTTATTTAAGCACAATTTGTCACGTATCAATGAAGGGCTCTCGTAATGCAAGTAATGAAATGTGTTGCAATATCATTGCACGAATGCCAGACGGGTTGCATATATGGTAGGCGCACGCTTTTAAATTTAAAGATATATTAGTGTTGGTCTTTACACAAGCTATAAATAACACTAAGGACATAAATTGTCAATAAGAAAACTAATGTTTTAAACTGCGTTCATTAATACAGTTCATACTATTTTATTTTATAGATTTATTAATTTGAATCAAGAGAAATTAAAATTACATTCATTACTACTTGTTTATTAATTCCTTTTTAATAGTAATATTTTTAGATTTACTAATAAATTTTTTAAGTTCATAAATTCAATTTTTAAAGTCCGTTTAATTCTAAGTAGTTGAAAATGGTACAACGTTGTTTCGCCATGCACTACCGTCATCTTCAGGTGATGCACTTAAAGACATATACACATTAATGCATTTAATAGAACATATGAAATTGGACATAACATATGACAAAATCTAACTCTTCTTTTAAACTTGCAAAAACCGCACGTTATTTGAAGTTTTGGTAATATCAGTCCTTTGACCACTTTTTGGAGAATTAACGTGTTCTTAATACTACATCTACTTTAGAGATTTTTTTATAGACTGTAAAACTTAGCTAAGGTTCAAAAGACCAAGCTGATCTAACGACGGGTGAGTGATTACAGTGGGATCAATCATTCCTTTTTTAGGTCTGTAACCGTCGAGTTAGTCTCTAAGAGTGTAAAATAATTATCTTTATAAATTGGTCTAGGATTAGGTACTAGGAGTTGACTGTAAGGAGTCTTCCTGAAAAGATCTTTGAGAGAAAGGACATGCTTGGTTTGTAGATAATGTAAAAAGTAATTATTGATAGAAAAGTTGGTAATGATAAAAAAGATGAAGCATTGAAAGAAAGCATGAAATTTTAATATATGGAAGAAAGTTTTGCAAGTGATTGTTTTTGGTAATTGTTGAAAACTTTTTTCCTTCCTGTACGAAGAGAAGAATCGGTTAGGGTAGACACTTTGGGCGTTATGAAGTCACAAACTGCCTCGTCTGGATGCTGTGTTCTGAGCTGAATAGATGAGAGCACTACTGTTCCAGGTAATTTGAAGACTCAGAATTGGTTTTATCTGTTTGAGGGAACTCACCTTAGAGTTGTGGGCGAAAAAAACATCCTTAATTAATAAATTGCAACTGCGTTGTACCAGTCTCCAAGGAGGACTCTTTGAACGTATTCGTTCTGTGATGAGTGGTGGTAGTTGATGTGATTCAATTTACTTCCTTATATAGACGTTGTATAAAGACAGTTATGTGATGAGTCAAAAACTGATTCCGTTTTTTATTTTGAAGATCACCTAGTACAAAAAAGTGTTTTTTTTAATGATGTCCATCTGTCGTATGTACAATTTTACACCTTAAACGTATAGATCTATTTTCATCCAATATTTACGTTCAGAATGGAGTACGGAAAGCACATAAGCAAAGTATCTCAAATGGTAGTTTGAACACTAGTTGAATACAAACTGCGCTGTCAAGCGGGTTTGTGTCCACTGTCCTCCTGGTCGATTGCAGGCGTTACGTTCAATTTCGAAATCTTCCACCGGTCATAAAAAAAAAAAAACAGATTTTTACTTTTGTAAAAGTAATTTATTTTCGAATTTTAATTACTTTAAAAGAGAAACCACTAATGAAATAATAATAATGATAATACACACTCAAAAATGAAATGTATCGAAATTGGAGACCTTTCATGCTTATTGTTAAAAAAAAGTTATTAATTAAATTTTAACTTCATATCGTCACACTGTTTCTATTTTTTTGTACACAAGTAACAAAACGAAACCATTTGTATAACTATGATATTATACAGCAGGAGAATAACATGTAAACTTCCGTATAACATAAAACTACCTTGTTTCATACGAATAGTAAGAAAATTGATGAAAAAATGAAATAATTTTGTCGTATATAGAGTTTGTAAATAATTTTGTCGTATATAGTTGAAATAATTACACATAAATGTGAAATAAAAATATAGGACTCACGTTAATAATTCCGAAGAATTGAAGTTATACAAAAAAGTTGTAGAAGTTGTAACAAATAACAACTAAAAGTATAAAACTGATAATATTTCCAATATAAGGAATTTTAACAAAAAATAATACAAATAAAAATTAAAATGTTTGTATTGAAAAATTTGATTTGGTAAATAAGCTATACTCAGGATTTCAGGATTACCAAACCTGTAATCACTAAAGTGAACCCCTGAGGGTAGGATGATTAGAGAAAATATTGAAAGATGGAAAAAGAGAGGGATGACCGAAAAAGAAATAAATAAAGCAAGAAAAGAGGGTGGAAGTTATTATCGACAACATTGCCATTAGGCTAAGAAGAAAAAGAAAGTGGAGAAAACTATAAATTCTCCAACATGTAAATACAACAAGGTGACGTTTCACTGGCTAAGTTACCATCCTCAGTTTTATTTAACACCAATATCGGACTTAGATAAGCTGTACCCCCTGGATTGATAAAAATAATCAAATAATTACAATTCAGGTATTTAGTACATTTAAAGAATGGAGAAGAGGAACACTATAAAGAACATTTATGATGACAGACCAAAAGACAACAAAATTTGGAAGATGGCTCCAAAGAGAGGATGTTTTCTTGTTTAAAAGCGAAAAATCTCTCGGTTATCATCGCCTTATTAAGAAAAGGAAGGAACGAACAAATTTAAGAATCGCTACACCCCCTAGAATACTTATAGCGTCAGGGTCAAGAGTTGGCCAAGAGAGAGATGACAGGAAACATGTAACCCAAGACTAAATAGAAAAGTTGTAGATGCTACCAGGTCCCTCGGGATTGTCTGTACTCACTATAAGTGAGCTCCTGAGGGATCTAGGATAGAAGATGGACCACTTAAGAAGGAATGGAGAAAAGTTTTGAAAGAAACCAAGATATATTTCAGTGTAGTAGCGCCAAATGGATGTCCATGAATAGAAATTATTAATCAATATTTTTAATTGTCATTCTTCAATATTGATTAGGTTTCAATTCTTTCGGATGTTCGTTCTATGGACAAATTGATTAAATGACATTAGCTGGATGATGAAATCTATTGTTCGTTTTAAACAGGAAATTTTTAAACGACGTTGTATCTTACTGTAGATTGTAAATTTTGTTCAACAACTAATTAGGATAATTGACATTTCCTTTTGTTTCAGAGCTTGTAATGCCTACTACAAAGTTTGAATGCATTTTTCTTTCGAGTAACAAACTATTAAACTGTATACAGTATGATTTCCTTGGAATGAAAAAAGCGAAATTGTTAAAACAGTGCCTATTAGATTAAGAAAGCTTAACATAAATTGACATTACAAGGCAGCTTGCAGTGACAATCGCACACTAGAAATAGTTTCGATGTTCTCTTATTGGGAGTGCGAACAGGAAGGCATTCTTAAAGCGTCTAAAGAACATTCACTTTGTCGGTAAAACACTTAAATTTTATGTTCAATTGTTACAAAAGTCTTGAATGTATGATATTTATAAACAAAACTGTCGTAGTGAAGAGACAGACACAGAGAACATGGATTTCAAATAAAGAAATTGTTTACCTTCCTGAAACAATATAATTTAAACACATTTTATTGTTCTATTACTTACACTACAATGACTTTAATTATTACTTTATATTATAAACAGAGGGTGAAAACACTACGGTACTTATTATTTTACTCCTAAATAAGGCTATTGAATAGTATGAAAACATGTTTTTTTTTGTTTTTTTTTTCATACCACCCAAAGTGTGTGGCTAATGAAACTACATTTATATAAGTTTATAAATAATATTAATAGCAATAAAGTTCTATTTACAAATGGTAATGTATTACATTAAGGCATATTTCTTCGGAACACAATTTTGAAATGAGTTTTCTAAACTTAATTTGCTATAAATGTTTGTTTCATTCAGGCCGACATTTCACTGTAAATTTAACGAATTTTTTCTTGGCTACTAGTGTATATATAGAAAAGGTCTTTTTCAATTAATTCTAGATATATTCGCCACTTACTTCATATTTTGATATATATATATATATATATATATATATATATATATATATATATATATATATATTAATTGTTTCTCTAAAAATCTGGATTAGCTTTTTTAATTGCAAATTATGGGTTGTGATACCATGTATCACGCTATAAAACTATAAAATATAATTTTTATGTTTCGTTATTCGCGAATTTTCCCCTCTTCATTAACTCTTTTATCCTCCTAAAATTTCAAACAAAAACTGAGATAAACAAACCTTATTATTGTGCTTTGATAATGTGTTGATGATTTTACGAAAAGCAGACTAAAAACAGTCTAACATCTTCTAAAAATTGGTCAAAAATAGGTCTATTGTCCTGAAACTATTCTCAGATTTTAAGTAATTCCATATTGAACAGCTTTTGCTCCTCGAGATTTCACCATCTAAGTTCTTAATTAAAAATGGTCTTTCCATAAACACCGGTTGAACTGATACTTTACATTTTATACCTTAAAACACTTTAATTTAAACAAAATGTATTTTATTAAACCATTTCTTGCAGAATGTCAATATTTTGTCTAATCCGACTGGCCTATTCGAGATAGCAATCAAACCAACGTGATTGTACCATTCAGATGGACACGCAGATTGGGTTTTACTCATCACATGCACGGCTCATATGGTAGGGAATAGAGGTGATTTGTTAAAACGCCATCTTTTCGTTTCAACAATAAATAAAGGACGAAAACATATTTGTATTTCTGTCAATTTATACAAGAGAATTTTTTTTTTTTTTACAAATTGTTCTAAAAGGAGATTTAGTCTAAATTTCTTTTATCTACCCAAAATAATACTAATAATAATTATACTCCACGTCTCAAATGTACTTGAAGAATCTGCTTGAAGACTTTTCTAGTAATTTGTGGTTACACATCGAAATTAAAATGGTTAAAAAAACTGATTGGGTAACGAAAGTTAAAATGATTTAAAATTTCACGATGATTTATAAATTCCCTAATCATAGTGTATTGAAATTTTCGGAACTTTCGACACAGATCAAAAGTTAAAAACTCCTCCTGCCTCACAACCGAAACATATCTACTTAATGTGCAAAATTTGTGAACCCTCTTTGAATGGAACTCTTCTCACTATGTTCGCTCTGTTCTAAAAGAAATAATTTGTAATATTCTTGTCACATATTCAATTTATTTCAGTTAGATAAAGTTACAGTTTACCTTAATCGCACCTCAGTTACTAGTTATTGCTTACATTAGTTACAAGGTAAAATGTTAATGAACAAGTAATTTGGCGCAACAGCTGTTATTATATCTGTTTTCAATGTCACACGTGTCTCATTGTTATACGTAGCTTATTTTGTAATGAATTCAGATTAATGAAGGTTTTTTTTTTCAAAGCAAAAAATATATTATACATTACTTCATTCGTTATAGTTTTTTTATTCATAGTATGCATATGAATTATTGTCATATAACAATTTATAAATGTTTGAGAAACTATTTTAAAAATTGGATTGGTTAAATTTTAATTTAAAAATATTGTAGAATACAAGTTGTAATTTACTTTTTAAAAAAATTATGTACTATTGTATTTTATACCATTGATTGGATTAGATTGAAAGATGAAGTTAAGAGTTTAACCATTTGCCTCTTGTGTAACTATACCTCTTAATTATTCTAGTTTAGTAGATTAGTCCTCTCTAAGAGTTGTAGTAGAATAGTGTTTTTTATAGTAAAATTTACAAGTTTTTAACAAAGAGGAATATTTTATTTTACACAATTTACGGAATCATATAAATTAAAGACTTTAATGAGGGTGTAGAAAAGAAGTTTTATAACATAATTACAAAGGAAGCTGGAAACACTTTCACAGAACAACCATGCTAGTTTGTTACAAAACAACACATATGAACAATATAATTATATATATTTCAGTTATAAATAACAATAAGAACATTTCCTCCAATAAAGTGGTTACGACTACCGGTCGTCCGTTGAAGCGACAAAGCAGAGTCACCTGTCCCTGTAGGGCAAGTAGTCAGGACGTGAGTAAAATGGCGATCATTCTATACGTGTGCTGATTAATAGACAGGTACCAACTTAACAGCGGTAAAAACTTGGTTAGATTTACACCTGCTTCTAATCGTAGGTTTAATATAATAAATAAGATTGAAATTAAATCATAATTCAAAATGGGGGCCGCTAAGAGATTTATTTCGGACGAGACGGTGTTAATATTGGCAAGTCTGTAATTTGTTGTTACTTTTGAATTTTATTTTACTTTTTTCGATTGGTGTAGAACAAGAGACTGAGGAAACGGTAATAATTATTAGGTTCAGTGGATCACTAAGTATAGTAATTGAGGAACATTGTGGTTATGATTACGCTGTGGCCAAATTAATACCTGTATATTTGTAAAATTTAAAACACTTTTTTTATTTATTACGTTGTTGTGAAACGTATATTATGTAATGTTACAAGACGAAATTAATTTCGGGATGCAGGTGATACGTTAAAAGAAGAAAGAAAAAAAAATCTTTTTTTTAGCTTAGATAATGCTTAGTAATGGGATAAAAAAAATCGATATTTAGTTTTTGTGGATTTATCCGTTTTAAATTCCCCTTAGTAAAAAAATTGGTTTTTTTAATGACGTATTTCTGTCTAGAGTCATGTGCAGTGCTCCACAGCATATTTTGGCAATACCTTGACATGTTATTTTTCTATTTTTTCAATAACTCATACTTTAAGTGCCATGAGAAAAAAATACAAAACTACGATTTTCTCAAAATCAAATTTCGTATAACTTTAGCCTCCAAACAAAATGTATTGGCCGCCACCTTTTCAAAAATGTCTGTTAGCGAACTATAAATCAAAATCAAAAACTCGTCATGGTTTATCATTGTGGTTTATCTGTTTATGCCACTCTGGTCACACGAAATTTTGTCAAACTGACGTCACAGACAGACCAGACAGTATGAAAGTGGAGTTCTTTTAGCCAAAATTTGGTCAATGGAATAATAGCACGTGGTTTACAGGTTTGCCCATTTGTACAATAGTTTTTTTCAAATTTCAGGGCCTCCAAAATTTTCATTTTATTGTTTCATCGTTTCCTAAATTTGGACTTGGATATACATATGTAAGGTGAAAGTTGTAAATTCTTGTATTACATTTTTGGTGTAGTAGTCTTTTTACGTTTTACAGTAGTACATTAAATTTTTTTAGGGATTTATCCCCAAAATTTAGTTTTGAAGATTCATAACAGATTGTTTTCAGCCTATTTTCATTCATTTCGTCGCTTTTACATACATTTACGTCTTTTTATATATACAATTTAAAGTTTTTTTTTAATTTTAGGATTACCCCGAAAATATTACTGTAATGAGTATTGGTTTACCTATTTGTATTTTTTATTATTGTCGTAGTAATTCCTTTACGTACAGTTCCAATAACAGGTGTGAACGTAGTTACAAATTTTGACTTTGTTCAAACGTTTTGTTCACTGCTTTTTTATTTATTTCAAGATGTAATTTTTGAAAATCGGATGTAGTTATTTCGTTCCAATTTTAATGAAAAATGAAAATTAATGATCCAAATCCTTGTGTAGAAAGTAGAAAATATTACGGTTCAGGAATAACTAAGAAAAATTAACCTTCAATGCTGTCATTATAATGTCGATTTTGACCAAATATTTAATAGACTACTAATAAAATCTTTAGAATTTGGTTGATTGGTAATTGGTTTTAAATAATAATTTCTTGTTCTATCAAACTCGCATTATTTTTTGCAATTTGAATGTATTGTAGTAACATTGTGTAATAAACAGTAAAGCAATGATGTGATTAATTTTAATATTTTTCATGTTAATAATTCTATTCACCTGTTAGATAAACGAGATTCAATTTTGGAGAATTAAAAAAGTAAAGATAAATAAATATTGAGCTTGACTTGTGATTTTATAGAATAAAACTTGAACTTAAATTCTCAAAATTTATACGTTTATTTATTCAAATCCGTTTCAAAAAAGAAAATCGTCATTTTCAGCGATGTAAAAGTAACAATAACTAAACCAAGTTACAGTTTAGTTATTGTTATAGTTAACTGAAGTTACAGTTATAGTTTATTTATTGTTACAGTTAACCGAAATTACAGTTATAATTTAGTTATTGTTTAACTGAAGTTACTGTTATAAATTAGTTATTTTTATAGTTAACTGAAGTTACAGTTACAGTTTACTTATTGTTATAGTTAAATGAAGTTACAGTTATAGTTTAGTTATTTTTATAGTTAACTCAAGTTACAGTTATAATTTTGTTATTGTAGCTCATGCAACACTAAAGATGGCAACTTTATTGTTTGAAACACTTTTGAATAAATAAACGTACACTTTGTGAGAATTTGTGTTCTACTTTTATTAAAAAAATATATGAATAAAAAAACAAATAAATGCTTTAAACTTTCCTCCGCCCTTTTCTCTCCACATACAAGGACTCCCCTACTTTTATATCGTTATTATTTGTTTTGTTTTTTGGATTGGTTTGTTAGAAAGATTGTGAAATGTTTTACAAACTTTCATTACACTAGTTGTCCTTGAACATAAATCTTCGTCTATTTACAATAAACTTTCTTCTGACCGTCTCAAGATCTGTACAGCTTGATATAATAGGACCCGCTATCGATGCAAACCACAAACTAACCGCAGATCAAAAGTGGTGTTGTTTTCTCACAATAGATCATTACAGCTGAGTGTCAAAAACTATACTCCTAACAACGTTCTCCATAACGGACAAATTACTTGTTGGTTTTGCAAGTTGAAGTTATTATTTTACTCTTATATTGTGGACTATGTTACATCACAAAAGTCACGCTTACTTTGAATTTTTGAAAGATAGAATTTAAACACATGTTTTTTGCAAAATGAATTAAGACGTTAGCTTTTGGCACGTAAGAAATTCCCCTCCTCTCAATTTATCTTATGGTGTTCAACATATAAAAATTTAAATGGAATCTCGATCATTTAAAAAAGAACAAAGAATTATAATAGTTATATCTGCTAGGTCTACATAATTATTTGAATATTTTGCCAATACTAGAATCGTCTTATTATTGAATACAGAAGATTGAAGAAATTAAAGAATAACGAGTTGACAAAAACTGTACATCGGTTTTTGCATTTAAAATGGAAGCCAATAGATAAATAGCTATTTATCTAATTTTGATTTTCTCACATATACGTAGCTACATGGAGGGTAAAACTAACGATATCGAGATTTTGTGGATCCGTTTTGAGGATCTCTCAGTTCAAAGAAGTGGTTTGTGGGGAAATGTCTGTTTGTCGTACGTTCAGTGATTTACAGTCTAAACACGTACTGTACTTTATAATCAAATTTGGTACGTAGCATATTTTGGTAATATCACGGGAATATTTTTTGTTAGTTTAAAAACTTGAGGGTACAAAAACATAAAATTACGATATTTTCAAAATCAACTCCAACGATTTTATCAAATATTCCCCAGGTACCTATAGACTCAAAAAAAGTATTGATTATCTTCCCACCATAAATGTCTGTTAGTCAGTTATGGAAACCAACAAATCGGCCAACAAACACGCAATTTCTAGAAATCGGCTCTATTGATTTCATTCAACTTTTAATTAAATGTAATGTGGGTAAAAGAAATGTAACAAAAAATGAATCTGAGCGTCGTCATTAAAAAGGCCGATTTTAATCAAATACTATTTAGGAATAGGAATCGTTTCCGGTAAAAGCAAAACAAGTTTAGGCCCTATATAAATATACGAGAAAAAGTCACACTTTTAAATCTGGCCATCTTGGAGGCCAGTCCTTAAAGTTGCTGCCACCACCTATACAACAGTTAGTTTATAATGAATATAATATAGTTTGTTGATGATTTATTACTATTTTTCTTTCAATAATTAATAAAACAATTATTTTATCAAGCCTAACACACATTCTTGTTAATGAATTAATTAAATAACTAACAATGGTTGAGGAAATGAAATAATGATTTTGTAATAATTAGATGTTTATTTGAATTACACCGTTTTTTTTTTTTTTTTTTTTTTTTTTACTTGAGGGAACCCCCTTTTCATATTTATTTATTCATTGCACTCGCATAACATCTGTAATTTACAGGGTGTCCCCTGTAAGTAAGAGGTTGCTATTTTTGGATTAATATTGCGGACATATGAAACATTCAACAAACTTAGCAATCTATAGTTATGTTACATAGATATGTAAAAAAAAGTAATCTTGAATTTCAATATTAAATAGTTAATCAAAACAAATTACGTTATCAGCAAAATGATTTCATTTGCATAACCTTTAGAAATTGTTGATTTGCAGATAACATGAAAATGTGTAAATCGTATTAAAGAAAAAGAACGGAATACATTATTAATGATCCAATTTGACCTTTATTCGATTTGATGCCTATCAATATCTTTGAATTGATAAAAACGGAGGAGTCGTAAAAACGCGGTATCAACAGAAATTCCTCTTCAATCCTTATTAATCCATCATATGTAGCTATAAGGTGAGAATAAATGTTTTCTTTTAAAAAGCAGCGTAGTAAAAAATCGTACACAGTTTACTTTGGGGATCTGGAAGCCCAGAAGATGAAGTTGGTGCCACGACCTATCCAACGGCTGTAAATGTCTCGATATAAAACGGCCACAGCATTAGGAGGAAGAATTCCATCCTGTTGGAAAAAAGGTCCTTCATTTCCGGGTGGCTAAGATGAGGAACTTGTGATCAGTTAATATTGATATTTATCTGTCCCCAGTCATTGTCTAATGGGTTATGTCAAACGTTGAAACATCATCTTTAGTGACGGCAACCCAAAGAGTTATACCCTTTGATTTCAGGCCATCTTTGTGTAAGATATGTGGATTTTGTGTTTTAAAATAATTAAAATTATACCTCTTAACAGATCCTGTTCTATAAAATGTATCTTCATTTGAGAATATAAATCCTTCATACCACTCGGCATCTTCGTCAAGCTTTTCAATTACTTTTCAAGTAAATTCCACTCGTCTGTCTGTGTTATCTTCCAATGCGGTCATCACAAATCCGTGAACTAAATGTGTTCTATAACAATTTAATTCGTTTTTTTTTGGCATAGCTTTGAACTGACTACTTAGGTATCACAGTAGCGGAAGAAACGTCCAAAGGGAATTAGGCCTGTAAGAGATTTCAGTAAAGTAACACATATAAGCTTTTCATTTTCTTTGTTATGAAATCTATGGTAATTCTTTGAAATGATACAGTTTCTATGAACATAGTTTTGCATTTATGTATTGATTTAGTTGATGGAGGAACTATATTTGGGTAGGTTCTTTGTAAACAATTTATCGCTTTACATTCATTTTTAAAATCAGTTGCCAAAGAACATTTCACTTTTTGTTCAGTTGAAAAATTGATTATTTCGAGGTTAATAATCACAGATAAATGAATTGAACACAACCACCAAATTGTTTCATTGTTAACAAAATAACAGCTCATCGAGATTCAACAGATATTAATGAATATTTTAATTCCATTGTATTGTAGAAAGAATAAGTTATATCTAAAAGATTGATGTTATTTTAGTTATTTCGCTATTTCATTTTGATTGACCATATAAAAAATGAAACTCCAGACTACTTTTGCTACATATCTATGTAATATAACTGCAAAGTGTCATGTTTGTGGAGGGTACTATATGTCCTGCATATTAACTCAAAAATAGTGACTTCATCGTGGGACACCCGGTAGAAAGCCAAATTGTATATAGATAACATTACAAGGATTATATTATATACAATGTAAACATTTTGAAAACATAAAAATTACAGATAAATTTTAAAAAAAGAGAAATAAAAAACGTAAGAAGTTAAATAAAATTGTTTAAAAAAAAAGTTTCTTACAAAAATATCATAATTTGTACAAATTTTGTTCTGTCATATTTTTTATTTTATAAGGAAGTTTTAATACATAATTTATTTGCAGTGGGTCCCAAGCCACGTCGGGGTTCCGGGAAACGAGCGAGCTGACAACTTAGCTAAGCAAGGCGCTGAATCCACCCAACCTAACAACCCCGCAACTCTCAGAGCAGCAAACAACAAAATGACGACCACCATAAACAGATTTACCACAAATTACCTAAAGGAGCAAAGTATGGGGAAGATCTGGAATGTCTCGCCTCCGATGGACCAATATCAAGACGACTGGAGAGATCCACTGCCGTTGCTCTCTTTAGAACAACGACTGGGCACGACTATCTTCAGGCCCATCTGCACAGAATCGGCCTGGCCCCAAATGACTGCTGTCCTCTCTGCCAGTCCTCCCGAATGGACGCCCTTCGCCTTATGACATGCACCAACCTCACGAACATGCCCGATGACATCGCAACACGCTCGTCGTCTAATGGCCGAACTGCCTAGGACGGATGGCGTTGGATAAAGTAAAGTAAATAAATAATTTCATAGACTTGTAACCTGGGCTTTGCTCAAATAGTTCACGTAGGTGTATTTGATAATGGATCAGAACCCGCCGATTGTGTTCGCATGAACTGTTGATTCAATTGTATGTTTTGTTTTATTATTATTTTTAATCAAAGCGTCCCTTAAAGGTAAAGGATGGTAATTTAATAAGCCTAAGGACCTTAAATAAAGGATATTAACTACATTTAAAAAAAAATTTGTAACCAGCATAGCAATTTGAAAATAGCAACCTAATTGTGGGATAACCGATATTTGTTCTGTAAAGTCGTAAGATTTGAGGGATTGTTCGGTTTTAAAACAATTTGAAAATATTTTAAAATACGTGAGTTATTGTGTTTTATCAAAAAGGAATCTCTTAACAATTTAAAAATTAGAAATTTCTTGTAATAAGAGAAAGGACCACAACTAATTAGTACACAAAAGTATGTTTTAAGTAGATAGAGAAATTTGACTTTAAAATTCCACCCAATAAATTGACGTAAACTTATAAAAAAATAAAAACAAACTGTAGAGAATTTAACGACTTCAAGTTGAAAGAATTTTAAAAGAATTACAGACGAAACTGTTGTTCGTTTTATGGCGGGTGAGCTATGGCCAAGCACATGTTGACAAGAAACGTTGAACGTTGAACGTCATTTAACCAGTTCCGATTGAGTTTCTTCGATTGTCCCTCACCAAAGCTATTAAATAGAAACATTCGAGAGTTGTAAAGGTCGGAACTTTTTGTCCTCGTCATTTGCTACGCTCGTAAAAAGTTTATCGATGGTGTTAAAGTAATTTATTTCTACACTAGTTTATAGAATTAAACTTAATTGTATATCTACTTTATTTATTTATATATACGTTTAACTAAATATTTGATTTATAAATTTCCAGTATTATAACACTTTAAGTTCATAACGAGTTCTTTTTAATTCGAAAAAATTTCTCTCTTAACTGCATCATACAGTAAATAGAAATGATGTTAAAACATTGCACACATTTTCTAACTCCCTCATTAAAAAAACAAAATTAATAGCCATAGAAAATGTCAAATTATAAGTAAAATTCAACCATGGGCGATGTCTCTCAAAGTAAATTTCCTACAGCAGTGTGTAAAATACACGTTTACACACTCACAGCGGTCAGTAGAAAGCGACTGCTTAAACTCAGCTGTATGTAGTTAACAGTAAATTTAACTTTTCTTCTCATATCGCGCGAAGAAAATAAAATAATCCTTTGATTTTTAAATCGCCTGACACGCAATTTGAAAATTGTAATTGTTACGCAACCTCAAATTAAAATTAACCACAGTAAAATCGTAAAAAAATATAATGGTACTCTTTCTAAAAGTGTAACTCTAGGACAAATTTTGTTTGTGCTTAGGGTTTATAAAAGTATTTTGTCCACAGCGATAATTTGTCTCCTACGGCTGTGCCTCTCATGATTTTAAAAAGTTCTGCTACAAACGAAATATTTGGTTAAAATGAAGCTCTCTCCCACAGTCAAAAATTCCATCTAATACTATTACAAACATTGTACAATATCTTTCACGACATCAATTGACGGAAATATGATTCTCCATAAATCTCATCATGCGTCTCGTTCTGTTCATTTTAAAGTTTTATGGTTACAAAATAATCATGAAAAATCTATTTACTTTATGAGTTTTTCATATTTACATTATTCTTAAAACATTGCCAATTATCACAAGTCCCTTGATTCGCTCTCTGTGTATGTTACTTAGGTTGAACGACCGCCGTACCACACAGGAAAGTCGTATCACAAGGTACTTAAATTTACACAGGATTACATCTTTCTAGACTTCACTACTACACAGATGCAAATCACTCCTCTGTGACATGTCTTCGGACCTTGACATGCTGGCCCTCACGCATACACTTTATTTCGCCCCTATTCAAAAGAGAAACCATCTACATTTCTTGACTTCTTGTAGTGAACTTAGACCAATCTCATATTGTATCGTCAATACATTTCATGCGCACACACGAAACATTGAGGAATTTTATGAAATTATAAAATACAGTTTGTTGTATTTATTATATTTTGGTTGTAGTTGCAATCATCAACGCCCTAGAAAAAAAAATATATAAATAAAAAAAACAACTTAAAAATAAGCCCAAATCAAAGTGAGTTGATATATATTTTTTTGAAAAACAACAACACAAAATTCAGTTAACAATATTAAATACAATGAAGTAGCATATTACTGGGCTGCAATGAGCTCTGCAACTACTAAATCATTTAAGGAATAATTTGTGATTTGTTAACTATCTTGATACAATCACTGTTCTTGACGGTCATTTTGGTTGGATGGTGAGAAATTAAATTTATAGCGTTATTTGTTTCTTCTCATGAAGACCTTTAAAATACCTTTATTGTATTACGTGTCTACATCTTATTTTAAAATGTTGGTTCAACCCCTGCCCTGTATGACCTAAAACCAAAAATAAGATTTATTGAGGTAGCCTCTCTTAGATTGAGAAGATTGTCTAATAATATTTGTTATTCAAAGGTGAAAATTATTATGAACCAACTGAAGATAAAATAAAGAACTGTAGACCTACTAATACCGTGAGAGTTGGAAGAGAACAAGAGTTGGCCAAATTGATAAGAAAAATGTAAGAGAGGGATCTAACTAAATAACTACGTAAATAAAGCTGTAGATCTATCTAAGATCCCTTACTATAGTGAGCTCCTGAGGTGGTTTTTAAATAGTATCAATTACATTAAGAGTGGGGGAGATAGTTTCATTTTGACTGCCATTTTATTTAGGCTGATCCAATAAAGATTTTGATTTAATTTCTATTAGGTCATTGAGTCCTTTAAAAATGTTATATCGCATGGAAATGTATCCTGTTTCAAATTGATGACGTATCTCGTGTAAAAAAAAATCAGTCATTTCTATAAAACAATAATTTTGTTTTGTTTTGAAATTTGAGGAAGTCAAACATTTGTGAAAAAGCAAAAAGCAAATACTATTTTAATGCATAATTTTTGTATCTATCAGTTTTAACTGGCAATTGTTAGTAACGAACTAAATTAAAAATACAAACACTTAGCAATTAATCAAAAAGGAGATGGGGTGGGGTGGGGTAAAAGTATTTAAGTGGTTTAGATCAATAAAGGTTAATGGATATAGGGGAAAGATAAATGAGGTCAACAAGAAACAGGATTGGACAGAAATAATAACAAAAACAAGTAATAAAAAAAAAAACATTATTTCGCCCAACCTAACACATAACAACGTACCTTAACAATATTTCAACACCTTAACATAACATTTCAAGTACCTTATAACCTTCAAGGAGAATAACCAAGTATTTACAGTGGCACAGATTGGTCTTACAGTTTTGTAATTCTGTAAGATTGTCAGACAATTGAGTTAGTATATTAAACACAAATACCGAAAGGACTGTCTAAAAATTTATTTATAATTTTTTTGTAATTTAAAATTTTGTTTGGTTTTGCTCAGACCAACAGAGTGATTCAAAATTACAAAGGAATTTTTCGGGAGCTAATTTTAGAGATAAAAATAAGAAAGAAAATTATAAACAGATCCGAAAACGCATCGTTTTCCTCTTTATCGGCCATTTTGTATTTTTACGAAAAAAAAACATCGTATCTTTGGAAGTAGATAAGATATTCAGTGGAGATTTGGTAAAAGGATTATTTAAACCTTTTATCAGTATACCAAAATATCAATATTTCATTTTATACATTTTCAAAATGGCGAATTTAAAAAAATGTGTAATGTAAAATATCATAAAAACTATTAACATTACAAAATATTTACAAGCATAGAGATTTACCTCTTTTCATGAAAATTAAAAAGCTTCTTTTTTTTTAAATTTTCTGTATGTCAAAGGATAACATAGTTATTAGCGAGAAGAAAACAATAAAATATTAAAATTCCATTCGCCAATTTTAAAATGTAAAGGGGAAAATTATTATTTTTAAATTTCTAGGCAATGCATTATAATATTATTATAACAATTCCATAATATTTTAGTTTATGGTATCTTGGGTGTTGTAGACAATTACAAAGAAATTATGTTTTAAATTTGTTTGTCGAAAACTCGGTTACCCTTTGACCTACAGAAAAAATTAAAAAAGCATTTGGTTTTCATTAAAAGAGCAAAATCTTTTGTTTCTTGTAAATATATTATAATGTTAGTGGTTTTCGAGATATGCTACATTAAACATTTTATACATCCACCATTTTGAATCTTTACAAAACAGTCTTGGTTTTCTAATATACTGGTAAAATGTTACATAAATAACTTGTTTACGAAATAATAACTTAATCTAATTTCAAAGACATGTTTTTTGTGTAAAAAAAAAAAAAAAACAAAATGACCGACAAACGAAAAACGTAGCTTTTCCGGATTTATGTTTATTAATTAATTTTTCTTATTTTTTGTTCTAAAATCTGCTCCCGAAATATTGTCTTGCACGAGGACAGGAAACGTGCAACGTAACCTAACCTAACCCAACCTAACCTAACCTAACCTAACTCAAAAATTTTGTAACCTGGGTAAATAATAAGACATCCATTGCTGGATTAGCATACCCTGAAATATCTCCCTATACAAAACCTATTCTATAGGCATTGCACAATGTCTGAGTTATTTGATATAAATCCACTGCCGACACGACACAGTTCGCTGCAAATCGATTCTTATCTAGGCATTATTGTCAGTCAGAAACAATTATCGACTTTTAAAACACTGAATTGAACACTTTAAATGATTTCAATCTAGCAAGTAATCGAGTGTTCAAGGTTCCGTGTAATGGCATGTCGAGTCTGGATATACAGAGTGTCTCATAAAACGTGTCTACAAGAAATTTGTTTAAAGTTTGGAACAGTATTCTGTTAGTTTGACTTCAACATATGGGTAAACAGGTTTTCTTTCAAGTGAAAGGGGGGGGGTGAAACTTTGGTTTTCAATAGTATAATATACAGGGTATGTCAATTAAAATGAGGCAAGTAAATATCTCAATAACGACAAGCATTAAAGAAAAATGTTTAAACCAAAGTTTTTTCTAATCCAGTCTGAAATTGAATGTTATTATTAATTCTTTGGTTATTCTACGATATTTGAAGGTCAAATTAATATAAATTATTATTATAATTTAATAAACGAGAAAAATGCATGATAACACCTACATAAACAAAGATAGCAACACGAAATTTGTTATAAAGGACAGTGTGGTCATATAAAACCAATTTGAAATTAAAAAAAAATCATATTGATAATATCTAAATTGTGGTCATTTAAAAGTTTTATGTTAATATATCGTTTGTTAATCTACTTGTAACACACTAAAGTTTGCAAGTTGGCGGATTAAAATTTCGCATGCAATGATACCAACCCCAGCGATCTACTATGACTAACAGTGAAGTAAAAAAATATAGTTCCATACCCTAACTTCCCAATAAAATGTGGTATTCTTATAATTACGAAGGAAGAGTCACCAACACGAGCGTATCGAGTGAAGACTTCTTCACAGCAACACTGACACGAGCGAAGCGAATTAAATATTTAATATATACAAATTTACTAAAGTAATAACACAATAACGTGGTTCAGGAAAGCTATGTCGCGACTGCTTCAAACAAACTTACTGAGTAAGAGTATGTTTTCTACTAATACTAGATATAAGTCCTTAAAAACAACTTTAAGTATCATATTGTATAGTTGTATGATGGGAGTAGGTAAGTACCTAGATACCAAAGAAAAAAGAAAGTTATTTTGTTTTTAATATGAAAGAAGTAACACAATCAACGTTAGAAAGTTTAATAAACTTTTTTTACATTTCAGTAGCATCCTCAGCGAGATATGTACCAATACAGTATTGTGTTAGTGTTTTATTTGTGGTTTGGGGATCACTTATTTCATATTATTAACCACAAGGTTCATTGGATCTTGCATTTTGTTTTAATTTAATTTTCCGTCTAAGAAGAAATGTCTGTGTTTGGAGAAGAAAAAGAGAAAACATCAAACAATAACAATTTTTTTCTTTTATAATTTATAGAAAACAATTTCTTTTACAAGCATTAATTACCCCCCCCCCAAGTTTCATCACGGGAATATTTATAAATTCGTCAAATAATTTCAACAACCATCATTCAACATATCACTACATTGATTGTAACACGCTTTTGTGTTTTTGAAAGTTGTTTCAATTCCAATGAACTCGTTTATCGAGTTGTCCCTTCTCCGTAAATAAATGAGCATCATCAAATGACACACGGTTCGGAGTAGGTTTCTTAATATTGAATCCAAAAGACCAATTTATATTGTACGTAAAAACACTTCTCAACCAAAGTTTTCATTTACAGAATTGAGTAATAAAATGGTGATTAATATTCAGACAGCTGGAGTCATCTACGCCCACCTGTACTTCCAACTACCTACTTGATGTGTTTAGCTTTAAAATAACATAACAGTTGTGTACGTAAAATAAATACATTTTTACATTCTTTTTAAAGTTATATAGTTTTTCAACACTCTGTATGGTTTAAAGTAAATAAGTTAAAGTAAAATAAGAGTGTCAGTACGAACTTCGCACTTAATATATGTACTTGAAACAGTTTGCTTAATACACTTCTGTTTCAATAATTTTTTTTTTTAAGAGGACAATCAAAATTATTATTATAAGGATAATCTTTTATGGATCTAATTTGTTAACCTAACTTTAAATGAATCGACGATGCCGTTTGAAATTGTGATGAGTAGTGTTTCGCAAGTTAGACAACTATGTCGGACCCTTAAATATTTTATATTTAGTAGTTTAGGATCGATTTATGCTGAAAGCTTATTTCAACCACGTTTAAATTGTTTAGGTGTCATGTGCAGTTTTTAGTCATTATTAGTTTAGTTACTTTAGTTAACGCATTAAGGGCTGATTGCCTAAGAGTAATGTTGGGTCAGACAGGGTTAAGGGATTTAGGAACATTATCTGTGTATGGGCAACACTTTTTACAAAGTAATAGACAAGGTAGGGTTAACAAAAGACCACATTTCGACCTATCCCAATACATTAAGTAACATTTCCCGTTATAGGACCCAAATAAATTGTATTGTTCACCTTCTCTCCGAAAAGACCTACTTTCTCAAAATCGGCTCTACTGATTTTGTCAAATTGTTGTGAAATGTGAACAATATTTACTTATGCTCGTCTGTAAAACCATAGGTAAATAAATATTAAGTTTCAAGAATACCCTTCAAAAATAAAAATAAACCTTTATCATATTCATTAAAACTTTTATTTTAATAAACAGTACTATATACTCTGAGTAGCCGCTTATGGAACAAGTTTAGGCCCTATTTAAATATTTGTTTAAAGAAAGCATGCATTGTTAATTTTCATTTTTTGAGTTACAAATATTGGACTGAAATTTTAGTTTGTGAGGAACTTTAGTAAGAAAGTTTGTGCAGTGTTTTTCTAGAATTAATTTAAGTATTTAAAACGATAAAATTGTTCATTAATCGACAAGTTTCGAACTCGGTAATTATACTTGGGGAATCTGTATTCTCGTGAATGAGGATATTTCAAAATTATTTGTTTTAATGTTTCACTGTAACATTTTAAATATGGTTTCTCAGTATTTTCCTTCCCGTAAGTGGTAAAACTGGTCAATTAAGATTTGTATTCTATGTTTATTTTTACAAAAAACTTCTTCACAGAATATTGAATATAATTCCGGTATATTATGGTAATTCCCATATTTGTAAAAGGAAAGCTAAAATTACGTTACCCAATTTATTTTGGTCGTACTTCCATTTAAGGTACTCTTGTATAGAAATATCGTTTACATTTAAAACGTTCAAGCTTGACTTTCACAGTTGTTAAGTTGGCATTATGTGATACAATCGTGTCAATCTTTCCGTTAAGAATACACGTGAAGGCTTTCAAAACACTTGATTCGGCACAATTTCGACATTTTGCTAGACAGCATTTAAAAAAAACCAAACTTTCTACTTTGTTTGTTGAAGACCTGTTTTAAAACAAATTGCCGAAAACCGAACTTTCACGACTTGCAGCTTCCAATTATTACCAGTCCGGTCCAAAAACGTGTGGATTTAGTCGTTCCAAACGACAACCGAAAAACTAGAATAACCACATCTTTAACTTCTGATTGGTCAAATGTTTTTATATACCTCTTTAGAACAATAAGGAGTGGTTGCATCGTCGTGGGTTTCACCAATCCGGTGTTGGCCAAAACCTGATCCTGGCCGTTATTTGGGATCAGGACATAAATATTATTTTAAAACCGGATTTTATATTCTCTTGAAATATTACAGGTATGTCTGAGGAAGTGAGTGAGTAGACTAGCTTTCAGTCCATGACAAAAGATGACAATCTTTCGATATGAAACCCATCTTATGGAGAAACGTAAAAGCGGTTTCTACTTTGTTAGTAATTATTATTTTGTAAATATTTATTTAAATTTGTAATAATCGTTAAATATTTTCTTCTTTTTCTAAACTACCCTAACAATGCAACAATTCAAAACCTAGGTTAATGCAACAGACGAAATTCCAATAATAAAGAAATTAACGATTTGTTTGTGGCTTACTACTTCACAGATTAGACATGGGTAAAAATTGAATTGGTATAAGAAGTCATAAAGAAAATTAGGTAGTCATTTTCAGTTAAGAATTTTTAACAGTTTCGAATAACTACGCCGACCAGTAAGTGTTCGACGGGTTCATCGCGATCTTTCTGAAACCGGCATTTTGTTTTAGACTGTGTAAATCTAAGCTCCCACGCAGTTGTCACGGTTTAACAATAAGCCATATAAACCGTTATCTTTTATGTGATATAAGTAACAAAGTAAGTTCTCTACAGTATGTAGAGTTAACTTTTGCTTGATAAAAAATTCAGACCTAATAGTGACATGTAACGTAAGCTATGTAAACTGTTTAGTTTTATGAATCAATCGATCACAACTAAACGTGAATCCGCACAATAAAGTAAGCACTATAAATATAAGTTAAACTAAAAGTAATTTAAAACAGCTGTTGAAAGTTCTCAAATAAAATGAAATGTATTTGAGAATGTACAACAGCAGTTTTTGATTATTTTTATTGTGAAACATGTTATTTACCCATAACAGGCATATTTTTTATATAATAAATTTATTACAAAATAAGTGTTTCCAAGGAAAATGAATAATTTTCGGCAAATCTGCATGTAACACTGTTTAATTTAACACATCAATCATTAAAATCGGCCCTATGGTGAAGAAATACGCTATTGGCGTACAAATTTGACGTATTAAATATAATGTTGAGCGTATTTTTTTAATGGGATCTCATAACACGATTGAGAATATAATAACAATTTCAATAACTCGTAAATTGTATTTACTTTTTCACATGTACGAAATGTGAGATATTTATGCAATCGGTTCAAAAAATCAAAGTCGAGTTTTTTTGGGAATATATCATTTTAGGGTTTCCTGAGTCCAAAAAGTGTTTTTAGGATAATGTCAGTATATCTGTGGTATATGTCAAAACGTGCACACCGATTTCAATAGAACTTGGAATCATTATCAATATTTGGCCATATATAGGAGCATTTTATGAAATTTTACTCAAAATTTGGTAGAAACTGTTAAAAAAAAAAAAAAAAAACACACAAATATGCTATTTTTATTATTTTATTACGACTATCGGAAGTAATCGGAGGTAAAATAAAAATATTCTGTTCAGGAATAAATAGAAAAAAACGAATTTAACCCCGTCATTAAAATCCGTTCTCGTCATTTTGATAATCTTTTACTCATGTTTAGCGCCCTCTACGGATGCAAACAAACCGTATTTATTGTCAACTCTCCAAAAATGTGGAGTCATGAGTTATCGGTAAAAAACGAAAAATCGGTCGTTAGGTTGTTATAGTAATTTCTCAAAATTTGCTAGACTGATTTTGTTCAAATTTTAGTAAAACGTGAAGATTAAAAACTCAAACGAGCATGCAAAATCACAAGTACATTCGTTAAAGATAGTTTAAACATGTTTATCTAATTAATGAAATTCTAATCTTTAAAATTTTTATAAAGATGAGCTTAAAACTTCAGAGAATGACTTTTCAGACTCAAGATGGTCTTACAAAATTTGAACCGTAAATTCGTATGCTTAATTTATGTTTATGTGTAATTTTGTGTATTTATGTGTTTGTGATGTTTTCATTTTTTATTATTTTATAATTTGTTCGTTTTTGACAGCATTCATATTGAATGGAAATTAATTTTACTTTTATAAGCATAAAAAAAAAGATTTAGTGATGATCACATTTAGAGAATGGTATTCGATAAACACCGAGTAAATAAATATACTATCGGAATTCTGAATGTTGGAAGGAGAATATTTCAAGAAACGGTTAAAGCGGAAGGGGTAATTTTGTAGTAGTTTTTCTTATAAACCCCATTGTAAAGGCATGGTGTACACTGTCATACTTCATAAATAGATACATTTTCTGTTTGTACTTGCAAACAATCGGGTTCGTGTAAATTTTATTTATACTTTGAAAAATTAAATATTTGTTCTTTCATAAATTTGTATTCTAATATAAATGTGCTGTTGTATTTATTAAACAGTTTTAAATTAAAATTAAATCGAACTCAAAAGTGGTCGGGATTTAGATAAGTATTTTCTATATACAGGGTGCTTTAAAAAGGACTGTATACTTTGTAAATTCACATAAAGTTATATAGACTACTTAACGGAGGGTCAGATGGCCCTGTCTCGACAATGCTATTTTTGTTAACTTTAGGTACATTTATCTCACTGTATTAGATGTAACCATGATTTTTTTATCTTGTTCTTTATAAAAAAAAACTTTAATATAAACTGAGGGTTATTCAAAATTATTTTAAAAAAATTTGGTTTAAAAAAAATAGTCAAAAACTCATAAATAATTTCATGCAAAAAAAACAACTGCAAAAATATAACAGCTCAGTTTATTTTAAAGAACTGATATTAGGGAACAAATAAAAAAAAAAGTTTATAGTGATAGGATGTAAGATTTAGAAAATATATGTTCCGAACAGGTGAAAACAGGAATAATTTTTCAGGAAACTTCATTAAAGTTAACATAGGCTATGTCAAACAGTAAGATTCAAATTAGGCCTACTTCTAGTACATTCCAGCTTTATTTACTTAATCAAAGAATAAAACTAATATTGCCCCTAAATTTTGTACTAACTACAGACCTCTAACAAAAACACTGTACTGGAAATATATGGGAAGAATCCAGCCCATATATGATTTATGTGTAGGATATAAACGTATTCATCTTATATTCCTTTCTAAACAATATATCTCCTGCTTTTTCTACAAGCTCTATTATTCCGTTCACTTTCTCTAGCTTTACTTTATACCAATCTATTACAGAATTTATTTTCCTTTTGTTCTACTATACATTTAGCTAGTTTTAGTCAACAATGTCATTATTTAAGTTCTACTATAATAAAATAATGTTCCAGTAGTGCAACCGACCGTGAAGAGCTTACGCCCACTTGATGGCGTTACAGTCGGGCAATGTATGGTTAGCACCTTCTTGTTGTAAAGTTCAGAATAAGTAGCTCCTCCACTTTACCCCGGAATGCCAGCTTAACACCGTAATTTTTAGAGCTCCCACGGAGATAAACCCAGAAACGTACCAAACAAGAGCGCTAAAGATCTACCGCAAGTAAATAACAGGACTGTGCGCATGACCGAACTATTCCCCCACTCCATTTTTCCTGTTATACTTTTTCCCACTTATTCTGTCGAATATCTCTATTTGTCAAATATGTTTGGTGCTGGTTTTCTTCTCCTCCATTTCCTGTACATTTTTTTTTTTTGTTGGAGGTCTGTAGTTATAAAATTATAAAACTGTATTATTGTATAGTACAAAATTTAAGTAATGTAAAATTAGTTTTATATTTTCTCTAAGTAAGGTCAGGATGTTTCCATCTTAATTTTCAAGGTCGCTATCGTGCCTATGTACAGACAACAACGACAACGACGATGGACGGACGTCATACAGAAAATCACAATTTCGGTTTCCTGAACCTATAAAACGTGAATCCAGTCAAGAAACCGATATAAAACTTTTTGCGATTACTAAACTAATCCTATTTGTTTAAATGAAAGAAATAAATATACTGTAAGTCAATCTAATTAAATTAACAGTAAGTGAAAGAAAAAAACAGATAATAACTTCAAACTGATATGTTCACACCTCCCCCCTGAAGTAACCCAAAACGCCACGAAATACTCAATACTCAATAGAACCATCATTTCGAAGACTTTTCAATACGTGCACGATATTTGATGCTTTTAATAAAGTTCCAATACCTTGCTGTAAATGATTTTTTAAACATAACTTTGGTATATATGTAGGATATTCTTTTGACAACCTTATTTTTAATTTAAAAAAAATATTTAACACTAAATTTTAAAGAAAACTCCAATTTTTATTTCGTAAAATTAAAAAAAAAATCACACTATTAGGTGCAACATGGTGGCTAAAATCAAGCTCTTCACCTTTATATTTAATGACAGAATGTAAAGATTCCATAAAATATCTAATACCACAACAATACTTAAAACAAGTCACTTTAAGGAAATGAAAAATTATCTGACGACACAAGAATTAGATCTTGTAAAACATATTTGTACTCACAGTCATAGCGAAACCCTCTTTAAGATAAACACCATTTCAGTCAAAGAACTCCAAATTGACTGCCGCAGCTCTCCACGATTTTATAGACATGCGACGATTATACACTACAATGAACACAACTACAACTACAACAACAACATAAAAAGCAGGATCATGATTAGGTTAAAGTAGTGTTTTCCTTGCTTACCTTATAAAATATTATTAAAACATTTTGATAACATTAAATATAATCTAAGATATATAATACTTACTCCGTCTTGTAACATATGTTACTCGTTTCAGAACGTATGTTCCATCTTCAGACTCGCTCCTGAGAGGTCTTTAAATATTAAAACACTACAAAAAGTACACATCACATACAATAAACAATTAATACGCAAATGCGTATTAGTCGTTCGTGAACTGTTGGTGTACACCTGTCGCGCATTTGAGTGTTATTTGTTTGTTGTACAGTATGTGATGAGTACTTTTTGTAATGTTTTAATGTTTTAACAACCTCACTGGAGCGAGTCTGAAGACGGAACATACGTTCTGAAACGCGTAACGTATGTTACAAAATAAGTCTCAAGAAGGAGTAATTAATCAATAACTGTTTAATTAAAATCTGTGACTTGGATACGATTACTCAAAAACTTTAAATTAAATATAAGTTTAATGAAAATTATAATTTGGACTCAACACATTCCCGTCTATTACACCAGCCTATCACTTATTTCTGTAAGAAACTAACAACATTGTAAACGGTTTCAAGGATTATTATCGTCCTGATATTGCGAACATTGAAACAACTAAACCAAAGAATGCAGAAACCACTCTGGAGGTTGACACAAACGAACATTAAATGTCTGAGGAAGATTTATAGCTTGTATTTTATCTTTCTTGGAAATAATTGTTAACGGGATGTTCAAAAATGTTGGCCCACTCGTCCTAATGTAAGATCTGCCTGATTTCATTACTGGAGAAATAAAAACCCTCAAACATTAATTTTAAAATTTCTAACCTGTATGCAAAGTAAATCCTGGTTTACAATCTTCAAATGTTTTAAATTGATCAAAGTTTTAATAAAAGAGTATAATAACGACCGTCATGGTGTGGCCCGTCATCTTGATATGCGAATATTTCCTGTCCGCATTGTATGTGTGATTTGACAATAAAACAGTTTTTACAATAATTTTAAATTATTTTAAATACTTTTTATGATTTTTTTTAACTCTGCAAGGAATTTTGTTTCTCAAAAACTTTTCGTTTAATAATTTACCTCTACTTTAAAATATTTTCAATTACAGTTCAAAATGTTTAGCCTGACATCTATCATTGAGGTGCGCAGACGTCTTTGCGCAGGTTGGTGTAGTGCAGGAAACACTGAGGTCAGTATTGCAGTGAGTTTTGTATTGTGCGTATCGTAATTATAGGTGCATCTAAAAAAACATTGGTTTGTTGTATTGTAATGGAAGGAGAAAACGTCAGGAAGAACGTTGGTGGGGATAAAGTCATCCATAGTTAATTTCGCTAAATCATAGTAAACATTTTATGAGACAAGAAGCCAAGAATAGAGGCGCTATTAATTTAACGAATATGCACTTAAATAAAAAAAATAAAAAATAAAAATCGAACCTATTATTAAAAAAAAATTTTGGGAAATTTGCTGCCATTTTGAAATTTATACAATGATTTTTCTGGTTAGCAAGCTTGTCTAATTGTTTGTAAATCTGAGCTTTAATACCAAATATAAACAAAATTGTAAAACTATTCATTTTTTTTAATAGAGAGCAATTTTGAAATTTATACAATGAATTACTGGTTAGCAAGTTTGTCTAATTGTTGTAAATCTGAGCCTAAATATCAAAAATTTAAACAAAATTGCAATAATAATCATTATTTTAGACATCAATTTTGAAATTTATATGACAATTTTTTAGTTAGGAAGTTTATCCAATTGTGTTTAAACAAAACAGGCTACAAACAGACGATAAGACGAGGCGGTAACGTGACAGCGGAATGGAGCTGAATCAATGTCTTTATCAGCGGTAGTAGTTATGTAATCACTTCTCCACCCGCCTACAACTTCCTTTAACGCACAAGTATCGTATGAAAGTCCAGGCTACTTCTTATGGTCATTGACATTATATTTGCTGAACATGATTTAAAAGATCCCCTAAATACTAAATAGTTGTATATGAAAATTAATTGGTTGTATTTAAATATTTTATACACAGACTAGAAATAATAAATGGTAATTTTTCTTTCTATTATTACATGTAAAAATTACCGTACTTAATTTTTTTTTTTTTTTTTTTTTTTTTTTTTTTTTTTTTTTTTTTTTTTACAGGTACTCATTTTCAAATACTCATTTAAATAAACATGTCTGCCGTTAGGTTTTCGTGAACTTCTAAAAGCTGAAATGAAGTGGCAGTAAAGCACTTTTCAAACAAATGTAATACAAGAGAATCCTTTTATTTCTAAATCAACTCTAACGATTTTTTCCCCTTCATTTACAAAAAAAACAACATATTTTATAAAGTTTATACGATTAAAAAAAAAATATACTATTAAAAAATCATAAAGTTGCAAATCTCGAAACAGTTTTAATGCGTCAATAAAAAATGAAATACATTGTTACTGGTGCAAATTATCAGGACGCTAATGATCCTCGTTTGTTTATAAGCTTACAACTTTATTATCAAAACGTAAAGATAAATCTGCGGAATTTCTTTTACGTTAGGATGTTTCAAAAATTGGGTTACATTAATTCGAAAGCTGATTCTAAAGCTAAAAATAACAAAAAGTAGCATATGAACAAGGCCAGAGAAACTTCACTTACTGTCTGTCGGTCAAATTGTGTTAAAAGAAAAAAATGTTACATCTTTTGAAATAGATAAGTTTTCTAGCGAAGATTTGGTAAACGGATAACTTTGTAACTTTTATCCCATTATATTGGAAAACCGAGACTTTATTTTGTACAATTTCAAAATGGTGGACGTTGTTTAAAATGTTGTATATGAATGTATACAAAATATGTACCAGAAAGATAAAGTATATTACTCATTTAACGAAAACAGATTTCATTTAAAAACGTTTTCTCCAGACTATTAAAATTCCAGTCGCCATTTTGAATATTTTAATTGAAACTTTTTTTTTTAACATATCTAGACAATGGATTAGGCCTATACCTATTATTAATAGAAATTATCTTAATTAGATAATATATAGACTAATCTTGGATTAGAAAATCGATTAAAAGAATACGTTTTTTTTGTCAAAACCCCGGATGGTTACAGAAAAAATTCAAAAAATCATTTTGTTTTTCGTTAAAAGTGCCAAATCTTTGGTATTTTGTAAATGTGTTGTAATGTTATTGGTTTTAGGTATATTCGACATTTTGAATTTCCGTCATTTTGAAAATGTACATAATAAAAGACTTGTGTTTTTAGGCTACTGGTGTAAGGCAACATAAATAATGAATAGGCTACACCGAATCTTCACTAAATATCTTATCAACTTCCAAAGCATGTTTTTGTTTTTTTAAACATAAAATATCCGGCAGAAGTAATGTAAACATTTCCAGACCTATGTTTATGTAAGCTTTTTTCCTTATTTTTATCATTTAGGACCAGCTCCCCCCCCCCCAAAAAATGCGTGCAGTTTTGAATCACCTATTTATATACAACCTACTATTTATAGAAAACATAAATTTATTATAACCAATATTCCCTAACGATATATAAAAATAAATAAATGGGAGTACACCACTCAACGAAATTTGGAATATCTTAACCAAAGTAAAATCTTAAGCGATTGCATCGACTTTGAAAGTACTTTAACATCAAACTACTGTTTTTTTTCCTTTTGAGGTATTAGTTTTACGAATATCGTTTACTAAAAATAATCAAGATTTATACGGAAGATGAAAGCAGTATTGGAGCTTCTAAAAGTCCAACACGTCCTTAAATTTAAATAAATCCTCATTGTTAATCCTTATTCCTTACATCCTGCAAGTACGTCATCTCGTCAATCAAACACTATCACAAGAGTGCGATGGTACTAATGAACTCTGTCAAAGTATTTCAACAACTTAATTATAAGTATGACAGCTCCGATCACGTGACCCGTGTATGTAGTTCTACTTAACTTCATTCTAGTTAATGAATGACTGTTTGCACATGCGCCTTGTTGATTAAACATCAAATTAGTTAAACATGTTATTTTATTTTCGACTTCTTCTTCTTCTTCGTACGTCACGTGTCAACGGAATAGTTTATCTCCATTTCAATCTATGTTTCTTTATCTATGTCTATCTGTCAGGGATGATGACGTGAACATTCCACAGAGGAAACTCATTTAAACAAATTAATAATGATGGTAATTAAAATAAGATGATTGTATCACGAAGCCAGTTCTTCTGTTAGGACTAACTGGGAGTTTGGTTTCTTTTTGAAACATTTATGATCTTTTTTTTGTTCGGTTGGATTGGAAATAAGAGTTAAGGGAATTGCAAACTTTGTAATTGAGTTTCTGGATCGTCTATTTGTTAGTGCTCACAAGTAAGAGGTTTCGGGTTCAGTGCTCAAAAATTTACAGTGTTGAATTACCATCGTGTGTAGATTGAAAGTTATCTTTTGTTCCATACTTTGATTGAGTATTCGCTATGGAAATCACAGATTACAAGACTTTGCTATTCAGGGCTTTCAAGCCATGGTGTTTTTAATTTGTGCATCTAAACTTCTAGAGACGAGTTTAATGTTTTGTACCCTCAGGGGCTCACTCCTTGTGAGTTCGGGTTAGGCGAACCCGGGGTTTTCTGAGCTGGATCTGATCTTGTTTCAACTTGTCTTGGATTGGATCCCTTTTTTCTTTTTTCTTTGCTATTGGGTACAAAGCCCTTTTTCTGACCCTGACGCTATTAGGTTTCCGAGGGCTAGGGGTCTCTAATTTATTCTTTACGTTACTTTCCGGAGATCTATTCCGCCTTCAATGTAATAAGATTGACATGATGATGTGTGACAAAACAAAAGAAATACCCCAGGTGGGCAGCCCTGAGGGGGCTGGTCCCACCGTTGGTTCCGATCGGGTGAGAGCCCCGGTGGCCAGCGCTGGTCGCAAGGATTCTGGGGGGCGACCAATCGCACAGTCCTGCATTAGTTGTGAGAGAAGAAATGGTAGTTGACATGGAGGATCCTTTTAAACAAAGTTTAAAGGTTACAAGATCTCCATTGAAAGGAAACATTGAGAGAAGAGATTTTACCCATAAGCTAACATCAATAGGAGCTAAAGTGAGAAGCAACTCAGAAGGAAACTTAAGACACACTGCCCTAGATGAACTAAGAGCAAATGGCAAACAATGTACGTCTTTGGCTACCGGAAAGGAAAACAACGGTGCGCCACCCGTGACACCTATTTATCCTGGGAAAAGGTGGATAAATTTGTAGAGGCAATTGCAGTAGTAAAGAGAAGAAAGTTCAATGATTTTTAGGTATTAGAGATCTGTTAGCATGACACCCACTTTGAAGAATGCTGAATAGGCGATGCCAAAGCGGGAGGTCAAGAGGAAAAGAGGAGGTTTTTTAGTCGGTAAGAGTCCGGCACAACCTGGGCAGGCAGGGCCCGGGTAAGAAAAGGTCCATGATGGGTTTTCCTTCTCTCTCTCTCTCTCTCTCTCTCTCTCTCTCTCTCTCTCTCTCTCTCTCTCTCTCTCTCTCTCTCTCTCTCTCTCTCTCTCTCTCTCTCTCTCTCTCTCTCTCTCTCTCTCTCTCTCTCTCTCTCTCTCTCTCTCTCTCTCTCTCTCTCTCTCTCTCTCTCTCTCTATATATATATATATATATATATATATATATATATATATATATATATATATATATATATATATATATAAAAGTTTTGTACCCTCCATGAGTTTGAATGGACTAGAAACTTCATATAAGAAGAACTACGAGGATATAACTCAAACAAACCTCGGCTCTTATCGATAAGAGTCACTCAGTCATAGATTATTTATCAAGGGCGAAGGGATAGTTCATACATGTATATCCATTATAAGTTCCTATCACCTGTAAGCGCATCCTAAGGCCACAATGTCCCATTAGGAGAACCCTGAATCCCCCCCAACTCATTTAGTGAAATGCTGTCGAATCTAACAGATAAAATTTCTTTCATCCTTAATTCATTGTGAATATAACTTCTAAGAAAATTAAACTTTTTCTGATGTTTTAATTTCATCAGCAACTTGATGGTTATACCAACCTGACACTACGATACCCCTTTTGGAACTAAATGCACATACTCTATTGTCTTCTTAAGTTTAGAAATTTATTATTCTTAAATATACATTTAAAAATGCGGCTTCTGCACAGTGCTGAATATGAGATTCTTTATACGGTAAGTATTCTTTTATAGTTTTAACAACATAATGAAAATAGTCGAAGAAGAATTTTCCTATTGTCTGTCTCCTTATTTCCCCATAATTTTAGTAATCTTTTCCATTAGAATTGTCCACTAGGAAGATTATTATTTTAAATTTTAAGAAGATTACAACTTCACTAATTTTCCATACATACGAAAAGTTTGGTGAAAACAACAATTATTCTTAATATTATAAATCTTAGTATGTCATTGGTTTTAAAGATTACAGATTTGGACATGGTTTGTTAAAAATTTCGAGTTAAAATGTAATTTAGAAATTCATAAATTGTAATCAACTGTTCAAAATTAAACGTAAGCAATCTAGATTCAGTTTTGTTTAGTTTGTAAAATTGTGTTCAACCGATGTTGACAAATTAATGTCATAGCTTCTATGTGTTTTAAATAAAAGTGTTTTGTTAAATTAAAGTGCCTAATTTATTTAATAAATATATTTGAGTAAAATTAAATCTATACAAGTTCATGAACTGTAAAAATATAATCTAATTCAGTAATTAATATAAAATAAAGTAAACAAAAAAGTTAGTACCAAATCTTTCTACATAGTAACAGTTTAATGAAACTGACTTCTACAAGACTTCTGCAGGAAGAGATTGACATGGAAATTGGTATTTTATCTGCAACACGATACCGATTTATCATTAATCTTTGAACCGGCTTGACGTTGAAAAAGATATTCTATCAATCTGTTGGTACAGAGGTATAACGGTCAGGGATTATGACCCCTAAAAGGAATGTATTACATTTTCCCACAATAATCTAGACTCTCTTCGACATGCGTAGAACCTCCCACCCCTACTCTCTGAGCTCCATCTCTCGTAATCATTAGCAATACTAGATTCATTTTGAACTTATATTGTATGCCAGGTGTAATGATAATTAACTCGTACAAAATTAGATATATGTAAATTATTTAATAATTTGTACTTTTATATATTGTACTTAAACAAAAATTGTTATTCAGTTTTGTACAATGTTGTAAACTCAACAGTATTGTTAATCAAACATACAATTGAGGATAGCTGTTAATGATAATAATTTTATCATTACTATTTTGCTATTTTCTACAGTAGACTATATTTGGTTTCTGAGCCCATGGCACATTCTTAAATTTTTCTTTTAAATAAATAGTGAAACATGTTACGAAAAAATGGGTACAGGATTAATATATTTTTTTAACAAGTTTATGCTAATTTGATTTATGTTTGAAATTAATAATTTTCAAATAAATCTTTATGTAATAATAATACAGATTTAATACTATTTGTTATGTATAGCAGGATAGGTTGGGTTATATTGTTTTGTATTTAATATTTAAACTTGGGTAATTTAGTTTGAAGGATACACAAGTAAGTCTTGTTGTCTTATTAAACAGGTTAGGTTAGATTATACTGATTTGTGTCTAATATTTAAACTTGCACAATAAATAATGTTGTAATGAGGATACACTATTAAACCATTTTGTCATCTTCAACAAGTTAGGTTGGGTTATATTGATTTATGTCTAATATTTAAACTTGCACAATAAATAATAGTGTAAAGAGGATACACTATTAAATTTTTTCGTCATATTCAGCAGGTTAGGTTGGGTTATATTGATTTGTGTTTAATATTTAAACTTGCATAACAAATAATGGTATAACAAGGATGCTAAATTAATACTTATCTTCATCATCGAGAAAACGTTCGGTTAGGTTTTGCTGTGATATTAAAACCTATATAAATAATGGTACTTTACTGCTACATAATTAATATATTTCGTCATGTTCAACGGGTTTTTTACTGGTTAATATTTAATATTCAAACTTTTGTAATACAGATTTTTATAAATTTTAATGTAATAGCAGATATTTCTTGTTGAAACTCCATATTCAAGGATAAAATAAAGCAAAAGCATAAAGTTTCAAATATTTTAATAATATAAATGAGCTACAATTGTTTCGCTTTGCGGAATCATCGGGCAACTTTGATGATCATCGTTGCCCGATGATGCCGCAAGGCAAAACAGTTGTAGCTCATATAATATATTATTAAAATATTTGAAACTTTAAGCTTTTGCTTTATTTTATCATTTTTATAATGTGAATACATAATTACGCTAATTATTTTTTCTTATTCAAAATTATATTTTAATTTATTTCAGGTATCATATTGAAACTTTTATGATAAATAATAATAAAATTAGAATTCAGAATAAATAAATTTGTCAGTATCTATAGGTTAGGTTATTGACTAAAGTAAATTTCTTTTTAAAATTCTGATATTTATCGTCTTCCATTGGATACATAATTACAATTAGAGTCTCTGACATATTTGCTGACATTTCCCAATAACATCTGTCAATATTAACAAGATCCTGGGAAATTTGAAAAATAACCGGTATTTCTCAACAATTATGAAAAACCGGTAAATGGCTTTTATGAAAAACGTATTTACAAACAAGTAAACGTTTAATGTCTAGGAAAAATGTGACATCAGTTTTTGAAATGTCTTCAAAGAAATAGGAGAGATATTCGCTGAGCGCTTTTGTCAAAAACCGACCATTTCAACTATGTGCGGAATCGATATGACATTTCCTTAATAAACAGGTTTAGAGTGTGACCGGTGAACGGAAACCAGCATCATCCGTTGGTATTGGATACTTTATTTTGGATTTAATGAGGTGACTCTAAATCTACAAAACTGGTGATCTGCACGTTTCAAGCCATCATACCAGTTTACGCCGAATCAGATAAGTGAGTGTTTCCGTTTGGACCGGAGGAGAAATAAATTTTAACCGTACGATTCGTTTAAATCCATACAAACCATGAGATAAAAACATGTGTTTATTTGTCTTGAATAATTTACACACGTCTATCTGTTTATATTTATTTTTCAGATATATTCATTGTGCAACATGCGAGTAAGTACGAGATCAAACTTTGAGCAGTGATTCTGGACATTAAAGTTCCTGTGAACATGTTAAACAAGTTTACCTAACACAAGTAGATCCTCGACTTCTACTCAATTGGTTACTTGGGTCCTATTAAGTTGTAATGATCTATCTTAGGATAAGTTTGTTTAGCAGGTTTTCTAACCTCTTAGTGTTCTGACACCGGGTCCTAGTCGATGGGATTAATCAGTCTTCACTCGCTTCATGTTAATGTCTCGGTATGCATTTCCACTTCCATGATAGTGTCCGTAACTTAGGTCCGGTTATGGTAACTATGCTAATATAAAAATTTCTTTTGAAGTCAGGTTTTGAAATTACATTTGTGACAATAACTTTGTTATTGTAAAGAAGCAAGGATGGTAATATTACATGGAGAACTAAAATTTTCATATTTTTATCTAATTTAGTTTGTTAAGTTGAGTAACTTACGAGATATGAACGCAAAATTGTTTAAATGATTTTCGTTTACGTTCAGACGACAACGATGACGGACAAACGACATGTCGAGAATAATTTTTCAGTTTCTTGATACCATGTCACTTGAAAGTCAGTGAGAAAATGGATTTCGATTTTTCCGATTTCCACAGTTACCCTAAACTTTGTCTACTAACTAAAATAGCTTCATTTCTCAGTTACATATTTGCTCGTCTTTTATCAAAAATAATTTATATCTACAGAAAGAACTGAGTTAATGTTACAGAATTTTGTTAAATATATTTAACTACTACTTTGCAGTGTAACACAAAAGTTTCACTCAATCTTTTCAAAATGGCAGGCATTAATTAATGTTTTATGTCATTTTCTCGAAAACCGCTATTTAACAAACTATTTTAATAACATAAATTTTTACTGTTCGTTGAGGGATAGCCGAGGGTTAGCCATTTTGAAACGGATAAGTGAAAAATTATAGAATTTCTTAGTAAATTTCAAACTAATTGCAAACAAAATCCTTCCTTATTTAGTATTGACAGCTTAACCTGTTCTAGAGTTATGTAATATTACAGATCGACGGAGAGCAAAGTATTTATATAACAATGTTCCACAACAATAAAGATTATTACAAATAGTTTTAATTTACTGTAACACTATTAATTATAATAATAAATAGTAACTGATGAACTAGAAAATAATTTAATTTATTAAAAAAAATGTTTTTTTTTTATAATTAGATAAAACTATGCCTTCTTAACTGAAAATTATACCTACTAAACTAGTTAAATCTCAAAATATTGAGTTTCTGGTTTAGAAACACTTTAGCATATTGTGAGCGACTGCAAGGTATGTCAAAATAATAACAGATTCCAGACAGGGTGTTTGATTATTTACGAGGCCAAGGAATGTACGAGTATTAGGAACTCGTTATTAAAATTCCGACATGCATGATTTGCATATTGACACGTATTTAAATTTGAAATCTTCCATCGGGCGAGAAATTGGTTGTAACTCGTAAATATACAAAATAATAATCGACAGTAAATTAAAAACAAACGATTTGGTTCCGTTCAATTTCTTTCGCCTTTTATTTTGACCTGCTGACCTACTCCGCAATTTTTTATTAATCTCCAAACTAAAATAGAACCCACACTAATCTGCTAATGACATTTACTAAATTAGAACTCAAAGGTAGTTTTAAAAACCTGTTGGACATGTTTTCGTGGGTGTAAAGGTTATTGCCTTTCTCACTTTCCGATCTTAGACTCCGATTTGGGCCAAAAAAAAACGTGACCAGATCGACAGGTAACCTGTACCATAAACTTCGGTTGACACAGTTTCTAAAAATGTAAAACTCTTTCAAAAGCTGTTATTATCTTTGATTTAACTGTATTTAAAGTGAATTAATTTATAAATTGATGGTTTATTGAAAAGGTTTTTTTAATATTTTTTTATTTTCTCACATATTACATTGTGTAATGTAAGTTATGTGATAAGCTGTTATATACCTTAAGGTGCTCTAAGGTGAAAAAAGTGTTTTAAAATCATGTCCTTGCTTTGTAGTCCTTCGTCATTACAAACTTGATTTTAATCAAATAAGGTTTATGCCTAGAAGGAGTTTAAAATTAGGTTTATTTATGAGTGTATATTTCAAAAATGTCAAAAGATATAAAATATTGAGAAGGAGGAAATCTCATACCAACTTATCTCTCAACAATTATAAGGGGAACAAGTCTGTAATAAAGAACCCCCCCCTAAGATTATTAAAAACTTTTTTTGGGGGAGATCGAAATGAATATTATTTTTAGTTTGTATTTTGTTTTGTAGGTGGATATATGAGAAAGATAGTGCAATTGTTTTTTTAGTTTATACCTACTATAAATATTCAGGATGAAATAAGATAGATAGTGAGAAGGATATTAATTATTTTACTTTGTAAGAGGTTCAAAATTACAGGTATTCTTTTGGAATTGGCCTTGTTCCAGAGAAAACAGTAGATAAATATATAGTACACAAAATACATAAAACAAATAAACCTTATAATTGTACCAAGTAAGTAATTAGTTAAAGACAAAAAGGAAAAGTGTCGCCTCTTAACATAAAATAATTTAAAATAAATTATAGAGGTACATATGAATATTTTAATAATATACATTTTGCCATATTAGATAAGGGCAAATTAAATACCACCAGTTTATGCGCTTTTTCTCTACTTTTCTTGTCTTTTAAAATAATGTATCGTTTCTTTATGCTACCTCAAAATTATTCAATATGTCAACAGTTTGTCTATAGTTATATAAAACAGCGATTCCAAAACTGTGGTAAACCAAACTAAGGCAGTAGAGTCTACAGTTTAATAACTCAATTCATTTTAAATAATATTTATTTCTATTAAAGATAAAATATGTAACTAATTAAAACAGTGAAATTAGTCCTCGCTTAGACTACAAATCTGTGGTGGAGAAAAGTGTTACGCTTAACAAATACAAGTAATCAATCTTGTAATTACTAAAAGTTTTGATTTAATAACCATAGTTATTGAGGAGACAAAGACACGTGTTCACCATAAATAAATAATTCAAAAACAACACGATAAGGTGTGAATTGGTCGATCTTTCCCATTTCTCCCAATCCGACTCTTAAAAGTAGTTGTACTGCTCAAGTACAAGGAATTCTGCTCTCTCACCTTTGTGTCATTACAGGTGTGGTAAACTAATAAAGTAAAACTGATAAACTTTCACATAAACAGTATATTATGACAGTTATTACTTACCAAGTGTACAACCTATAGGGTAAATTGTTTTAATCGTAAAAAATTTCTATCTCTGTTTTTCTAAAGATCATCATGTTTCACAATGTCAGGAAACCGAATAAAAAAAGATTTTCGACGTCATCCTTCCATTATATTATAGTTGTTATTATATTTGTAATTTATTGATAATAGTTTGTTTTTTGTAAATATTGTACGTTTGATTAAAATCTAGAGAGAATAAAAATCCAAGGAAAAAAATAGCATTTTGATAGTTATCAGGAAAAAAGTCACCCATGCAACTGTATTTAGGCATTTACTTTCAAAACACTTTAAGGATTTCTTTCAAATTTTGTGAAACGAGATTTAATGATCTTAACAGAATTATAATTAAATAGAAAGATAGACGGATGGAAGGACTGATAGAGACATAGATAGTGTGCTCATTTATAAATCTGATAAAATTGAAAAAAATTGATTTAATATGTCAAAATGGCGTCCATTTAAAATGTTTTTTTATTCATATCTCCTGTGTTATTCAACTTATAACACACTAAATTATATCTAAATTTTCATATTTTATTTTTGCATGTAATGACACCAATCCTACTCCTATAAGATGACAAATAGAAGGTGTTTTCCAAAGGAAAAGTGATATTAATGTAACTTCAAAAACCGAGCATAGGAAGTGGAGATTCCGTTACATACGTAGAAATCCGAGGTCCGCCAGGGTCAAGATATTGATACGAACGAAGCGAGCAGGGTTCTGTAATATATACATTTCTACGAGACCCTTTAAGTGAGGGTTTAAACAGAAACCATAACAATAAAATAGAAAAAAATAACATTATTTATTAAAATACAAAATAAAATAACATATTGTAATAAACTAGCAACATTTATACAAATTCCAAAAACCTTGGCTTGCAGTTTTAAGCTGGAATCACGTGGGGGTACATCGAGTTAGATTCTCAACACAGTCATGATTTTTTTCATTCTTCCTATATTGATACATATATAAAAAGAAGGGATGGTAGGTTTTTTTGTTGATAAAATGAATTTAATATTTTTGTAAATTTTATTAAATTTAATTTGTAGTTTTTATTTATATTTTTTAAATACAAACTGCGTTGTCCTTGACTTTGCGCCTAAAATTACGATCACCGGTCCATCCTTACAGATTTTTCAATCGATGTGATCACTAAACCTGCCAGTTGGGAATTTCTAGATCCACCTTGAGGTGTTTTTGGCTGCAAAACAGCAGGAGGCGCCACAAAGGCCTAGCCGGCGTCAACAAAGTAGTGATATACACACTTACCAGTTTCAGAAATCTGTTAAAAACAATTTTAAACAAACTTACCATATTGAATAAGACCCCGTGATCTATTAATACAACTTGACATTTTATGCGAGGTCTAACAAACTAACTTTAGGACATTATATTTAGAGGATCTACTTGTATTACGTTGCAAGTTGGAACTGGGTAACATCAACTTGTTTTAAAAATAATTATTACCCATTACACACATTTATAAAATACAAATATTCAGTGGAAATGAGAAAAAAGTTTAGTAATAAAAATTAACGTCTGTAGAAACCTCTTATGTCAATGAGAAATAAACAAAAAGGGTTACTAAGAGAATGTTTGGTTAAACTTTATTATTTAAGAACCTATTTGTAATTAAAATATTATACATTTTTTCCAATTTAATTTTATATAATAAAGTTTTTTTTTAATAAACTAATTCTGTGTACTTTTCCCCTAAATTTATTTAGGTTTGTGTTGAAATATTTTCGGGGTATTTTATAAACTTAACCTAACCTCATCTAACGGTAAAGTTGTTGTATGTATTTAATAAGTCTTCAGTTTTGTATTGTAATAAGTAAAAAACTTGAATTTTTATTACAGAATGTAAATTGAGTCTATACTGACCCAATACTTCGAGAACCGTCTGAAATGACACTTCAGTTATTTCTTATTTTTCCTCTTTGTTTAAGGGTGGAAACCTTCCCCATAGTCTCTTCGAAAAAATATAATAAAATAGATACACCTTTATAGCCCTTAAAGTCTTTGCATCAGGGTTGGAAAAATTGGAATGAACTGTGCACATATCACAGACAGACATAGCACCCACTTCTCGAAATGGATATCTCCACTATAAACACAACGTTTATGTTTCTACCCATCACATAACTTTCTCTATACTTCGAGTTAGAAATGTGGTTTTACAATCAAAACCTAATACGATATAATGTGTCACATGAGCCCCTTCCTATTTAATATTTTAAAGTTAGTTTTAAAATGACCATTTCAAGATAACCACACACAAAAATCAAAAAGTAAAAAGTATTGTACATACGTACTAAAATTGAAGTATTAATTTTATGTCCTCATTTAATATTGGGCGAGTTCCAGATTTAATTAAAACTCTGTGTATTTAATTATATTGTAATAATTTACACATATTTGTATATTCTTTAAGTAAAACTATAATATTTACTGGGAAAAGTAAGAGCTATTATTTTATTGTTCTGTTTAAACACTAAGCATAAGTTTACAAATATAAAGCATACCCAACAATTTCGTTTATTTACAACAGTATTATTCATTAAGAATAAAAAGTATATCTTATAAATTTTCAAAATGGCAGCAGTTTATATTTTTGTAAAGTTAATGGTTCTGCAAATTATCAATATTAAAAATTTCAAACGTCTGCCATTTCGACAATTTATGAGATAAAATTTTGTTTCTTGCTATACTGGTGAAAAGTAGTATCCAAAATATTTGTACAACATTCCTAATATAAATCTCAATAAATTTTAAAGTTGTTATTATTTTTCAAAATTTCACAAAATGGACGGCAGACGGATGACGAAGCATTTGTGGAAACTTTTGTATTTATTCTGATGCCTTAAATCACGTTCCGCAGTTAGGGGACATATTTTTGAAACATCCTTTATATTTACGTTCCAATTTGTTTTACAACAATATATTTTTGATTTTTCTCGTAAGAAGCTTTGTCAATATAGTGATTGATTTCTTATTGTAATTATATGTATTTTTAAAATTTTTTTTTTTTTTTAACAAACCTAAGTGTTCGTGTACTTCCAGTTGTTCAACATACCATTCATCAGGAGACTTCCTTAAAGTCAAATCACCCGTCGATCTTTACGATCGGAATGTCCAAGAGACAGTAAATTCTAGACAATAAACGATTCCATGTTTTTTTAAACAAATTGGAATTTTTTAATTTGTATTCACTTTTATAGCTCCAAGATAAAAAGGAATTCATTAAATACAAGAATTCTGAAAATAAAGAAACGGAACGAGCCAGCGTATAGGACCGTTAAATGTTGAGATACCATTTCGTGGAGCATGTCTTATCTGTAATAAAATCAGTTTGGTTTTCAAGGGAAAATATTGTTAACATTTATTGTGGTACGTTATCGAAATAATAATATTGTTAGATTATTTTTTATATTTTGTGTGATGAAAATGAAATTAATAAATGGCGAAAAATATTGGTTTTACGCCAACAGTTATTGTTGGCCGTCAAATATTTCTAAATAGTAATTTTTTTTTCGCATATGAGATTGGGACATTAATCTTCACATTTCACTAAATATTTAGACAAATTTGTTTAAGTCGATTTTGACAAATTACGTCTTTTTTAAGAACTCCATAGCCGATTTTTTTGTTATTCCACAAGGACACCGATAGTTGTAGTAGAAATGATAATCACTACGTCCTGTCTACATTTTTAGAAGCTGAGCTTTAACAAAATTCTTTGAAACGGTAATAAGAAATTCTTAACTATATATTTTTTATTATATAAACTACCCCTAAATTTTCAATTATCGAAAAAATGAAAAAGAGACACCAGAAATGCTCAAAGCACGCCCACATAATAAATTTGATCAAAATCGGTTCTTGCGTTTAGGCTATACGGCACTGTACAGACGGACATCATTCTAAAAACACTTTTTTGCCTCAGAGATAGTAATTCTTGTTGCCACCATCGTAATTCTAACTTTTATTACCAGCATTCATTACTATGGTAGCTTTCCAGTGTTTTTGAAGAATCTGAGTCAAGACCATATCTTTATTCAAACCTTCACGAAAATCGTACCTGAAACCTCTTGTACCCAAGATTATTGATTTTTTTTACAATTATTCTAAAGGAAATTTTCAATTTTTCAAAATACGATATAACGATTTGGATTATAAATCTCGCTATAAAAAATATCAAAAATTAAAGGGGTGAGGTTAGGAGAAACCAGGAAGAAAATGATCATTGCAGTTACATTTTTATGGAAATCTAAAGATGACTTGATTGAAATCTCTTTCTTGACGACTAAACAATGAATAAATTGACTAGCATACGAGATCACATCAACTCGGATGTGAGTTTTGACATATATTTTTTAAATTAACGTGCGAAAAATCTGCACAAAAACATATATGTACAATCTCAGTCAGGAGTTATATATTTTAATTTTATTGTGTGTGTTGAATGTGACTCAAGAAATGTCATAATCCATGATGAACATTGGATTTTTCATTATGATTATCACATTCGTGATATGTTACTTTTCAGGAATAATTTGGAAAAACAAAAAAGTTCTTTTTAAGATTTACTTTGAGGACAACTTTAGGTCTATAAATAATCCATAAATGGAGGTGGATAATATAAATGAATGTTGTTTATTAACTCAATTATGATTGTACAAGATAAATATTTACAGGTTTAATTCATATAAACACATTTAGTTTTACTCAGGTATAGTTTTTTTTAAATATCTTTGACTGGCCTCTTTTTGTGAAGATGACTAAAATGTTTAAGTGATAACATGAAAATAATCAATTGTTTCAAGTAAAACTTTTAAAGAACAACTTAATACCAACAAAATTATTTGGTGATACTTATGTCTGTATGGGTGATAATCTTTGGATGAATGTATGGGATGATGGACGATGATTTTACAATATTCTGAATAATTGAAGGAATCAATTATGGATTAAGAGTAAGTTGATCGTCCGTTATTTTTTGTATGGTTTATAGTTTATGAACACAAGATGGTATTGTTTAAAATAGCTATTTAACTGATGCTGGAAATGACGTACCAGATTGTTGATATTTACAGCTACCAAATGTTTTTTTAGTAAAAATTTAACTGTGATTATTATAAAAGTGTCTTATATCTGAGGTGACAAACTTATGTCTCCTTTTGAGTTATTTCATATATTATTAATTATTTTCAGAGTCCTTGTTAAAGATGTGTATAGTTTGATGATCACCCAACAATAATCCTCCTCACCTTCTTTTTCTTCTCTTGCCTGTAGAAATCTTTTTTCTTATTTATTTTTCTTCACTTCCTTTTGATATTGTATATATTTGCATTGTACTTTTAATAACACATATATGTAATTAGTATTTTAAAATTGAATGGGTTACAATTCTGGTGGTAATATATAGGTTTGATGAATGAAGTGGAACGAATTAAAATGGATCATGTGTTGGGAAGTTTGGTGTTTATGACTATTTTGGTAGCGGTCAGAGTTTTGTGGTTAATGAGGTGGTACCCTGAGGTGATAGTTTATTTACAACCTGAATTATAGTATCATTATAGATCCTATTAAAATGTAGACATTTTTTAAAAATATGGCTTCCAGAGTTCATTTGAGTTACTTTACTGGCAACTACTGAATTGAAGTCTTTGGTGAAGAAAAGCTTAGGTCGTTTTTTTATTGTTTAGTGGGATAAAGCGATAAACATTATGTTACTAAAAGGAAGCAAACATTTCCGGTGAATGTGAGTTTGTCCTAGATGCACTTAGCCTATAATATGACTGTTCATATTATTAGCATTAATGCTCATACTTTACTAGACACGTGATAATTATATGCAAAAAAGTGTAGACGAAGAGAAATTGATAAAAAATGGAAAATAGCAAAGGTACGGATAAAAAACAACAGGTGGATGTTGTAAAATAATTACTGCGGGTTTATAATGTTTTTGCTACATTATAAAACAAAAAAAAGATTCCAGATTCCAATATTATTAACGAGAGCGGATATTTGTGTCATGTTAAAGGACGACCAATCGCTTTTCCTTTAATGACGGTCACAATTGATCGAAGTCCAAGCGATGACTAATTATATGTCTCGGTCTAAATGCTCTAATAGGAACAGTCTCTCATTAAGTTCTGTACAGTTAAAATGCCAATTAAACCAACTGGAGTGTTGCCTTGTGTACTCCGCAATGGCACTCATCTGTCATGGTGCCTTGAGGTTCATTGATCTGCTATAATAATTGACCTTCATTGACACTCGTGCTAAAATCTTTTAACACCTTGCAGCGTGCCACAATTAATCGTTTAACAGACCAGTCTGCAGGTGGTTTGGACGAATTCCACATTCTTTAGAAGTATTGTTTGTTTCTATTTTTAAATATTTGTCTCAATCAAGTTAGAATTTATAAAGTAAAATTAATTTCTATACGTGGTTCATTACTTCGTTCTACACCATCGTTGAAGTCAACTAGATTTTTATATTGTTGTTATTAGTTTGAGCCTTTGATGAAGTAGTGGTAATGCACTCGCTTGATTTGTATCAGTTCTTGGGTTCACTTATAGCAGAGCTCAATATGTTATGGTGTTTACCCAGCATCGAAAAGGAAATTTGACAGCTATGATTAGTTGTGGTTGCGAAGACTAAAAATACGGTGATGGGATGTGGTGTTCATACATTATTCGGTTGAAAGGCTGTTTAGTAAGCTTAAGCCCTTCATGGGCTGTTATGCCACAGGATTAATAATATTTAAGATAAACTGGAAGCAAATTTGGTTTAGAAGAATCAATTTTAACAACTGAACAAAATATTAATATCTTATCTTTTGATATAAATTAGTTCTAATCATAAATAAAATTTAATTAACATTGAATTTTTATTTAGAGAGGTTGGTCATTTCATATTTTTAATAATTATTATAGAATAATTTATTATTTTATGAATATTATGAATAATATTTTTAACCTTTTTCACATTAGTTTAGTAATTAAGACAGATCTTGAGAAACTAGGACTTTTTAACAACTTTATCAGCTTTTTTAAACACTTTGTCCATCGGCTCCGGTAACTATTTATTTTACGTATGTGTCAACCACTATGTTTCTTTTGGTTTATAATGATAGCATTATAAAAAATGTCTAGCCTACCAAAATGGTTAAAATCGATTTTAACCATATCGTAATTTTGTATTTTTGGTTGATGGTAACCCTAAATTTTGATTTTTGAAAAATTCAACGTAGATTCTTATTTGCCTTTACATACAACATTTCTTTAGGCTACACTATTCATACCTTAAAATGTAGCATTCAATTTGCACGCAGAATACTGGTAATTTATTACTTCTTTTCTACACCATGGTCAAAGTCTCTATAATTTTAATTTTACTGTTATATTTACACTAGAGTTTTATACCTAACCTGCTCATAAAATGTCGTCAATAAATACCGAATATAACTGACCTCTTCTTGCGTTTAAGAGCAGCTGACCTCTTCTTACTGCAGGACTTGGCAGTAACTCTCATATTGAGGGGTCCCATTTAATTACATGTAAAATCCACTGTGGCATGTTCCTACTATAAAACACATGGTAATAGGCTACTTTAACATATCTTATTGAAACTAAAATCTACTAAATGGTAGTTAAATTCAAAATACAGTATAATTTAACCTTTTTAAAGAGTGTACTATTTAAGGCGTTTTTTTAAAAATAAATGGTTATCGATTTTTGTACCAATTAAAAAATTCCACAATTTATAGACAATTATGGTTACAGGTAACGTTTTATGGATTTCATCTATAAGGGAATATTCGTTACAGTAGAAATGTTTTTGCTTTTTAAAATACCGTAAGCAATTGATATTCTGACAATTTACTAAGGAAGTAATTGGAGTACATATTTATGATTATTCCTATGAGATTCAAATCAAAGTTGGAACCAGGATATTGTCTGCTCTTAATGTTCATCAATATAATTAGAAAATCGAATCGTTATCGATCAGTTTAACACTGCAGCCTGTTTCATATTCAATTATGCGTGCCCTGTTGACGCCCCTTTTTTATGATACATGCCAAGACACAATAATAATATCTATAAAAGTTGTTATTATAATTTTATGAACTGTTACAATGGTGTTATTTAGTTTGAAAATAATTTATTAATATTGTTTTCAATCTGTTTTATGATGTGTAAAATAAAATTTCATGATCCGTGAAAGCACACGTTATGTTGAACTGATAAAAAATTTGTATTAAATACATTTATGAGAGGAATGAGGTTGCACTCAGCCACAACGAGTTTCTATAATCAAGTCTCCAGGATAGATGGAGATGAAGAAATATTTGCCTAATTCCAAACCAAACCAAAAATGTTATGTTCGGTTAACTCGTGATACCTGCTTTCTTTACTCCGATGAAACTCTCCCTACCTTACAGAACTCCTGGCCTATTCTTTACCCAACTCTACTTCACTTTAGTGTATTATTTAAACAATACTTACATGGCGTCTCTGCCATTCAATTCCGCATGCGCTGATAACTTTAACCTTTTACGTAATATCTGAAAGTGTAAGTAGCGGTGCAGGACTTGAATTCCATTATTACAGAGCGAACATATGTCCAAGTCCATGATACCAAGTCTGTATATATGGGACTATAGGAAGCCATGGCTGTTTTAAAAATCCAAATTACGTTTCACCCTTCTGTTGTATCTCTTGTAAGGGGCCTTTAAGGATTACCCATTCCCTTTTCTAATAATTTTATATCCGTATTGCTGTATTTATTCTCATCTCTAGAGAAGTTAGGAAGAAGTAAGTTGCAGGTTGGAGAAAGGGCTGCTCCATCGTTTGCTAGTTCTTCAGCGCTTCGTTACTCACTATGCAGCTGGTCATGGTAAATTGTGATAACCGTTATCGGCAAGAGTCAGATTAGAATCTGTTGGTACACTGCAACAGATGGCGGTGATGACAGACTGGGAGTGAAAAAGGAGGACAACCTTCTTTTGTGTATGGGATTTACTTACCAACCTCCAGGATAACCACTACGTCTCAATCATAATTGCATCTAGGGGCTCTTATGTATATGACAACCTCTAAATACTTGATGTAGGAACCAGCATCTGTATTTTCTGATTGTTACTTCGATGATTCATTTGTACATAATGATTTGAACAAATGAACCGGATCGAGTAGATCCATATGGAAACAGTGTCTGCTTTCAGCGCGAATCAATTTTAACACATATTTTGTGTATAGTTCAGAAGGTCGCAAATGATACCGGTTGTTCCACTGTCAATTGGTTCTTGATTCCAAGTTCCTCAACTTTCGTGTTGGAATTGACTCTTGAGTCTACCCGATACACTCGTTATATGCGCCATTAATTTTCATTTTCATATACTTTGGTGTGGTTTCATTCCCATAAATCGTTAAGGAATTTTTAAATCTGCACAAAAGATATACAGATTATCTGAGCAGAAATACTAGATTGCCAAGTTTATTAAATAGTGCAACAAATACGTTGTTCATATGATATTCTAGAGTAACCGGATATGCTTGAATAACTGTAGTTATTTTTGACTTACCGCCAGCAATCCTTGGATAATTCTATTTTAGTTTATATTGTCATATATTTATTCACTACACGTGTTTCGGACATTATCGTCCATCGTCGGGTGATAACACTTAGTTAAAATATTCAACACAAAAATACAAGTAACACATAACATTCACGCACGAGAAACACAATATTTTAATGTCACCGCGCCGGCACTACATAATATACTATGCATTGGTCATGTGCGTATGGTAGTTAATCTGTTTATCAGCTCGAAGGTGGGGGTTGCTTCAAACCTTTTTTTGTCATTCAACAATCCATCAGGGTTCTGCAATTCGCTACGATAAATTAGGTATTCTTCCAAGCGGTTCATATAGTTGCCCTTTTTACAATTTTTTAGTACTTGCATGTTAATTTCCATGTTGTCATATTTATGATCATTATCTATCAAATGTTAGATAATGTATAATGATAAATAATAACGTTGTTATTGTCAACTTTAAAATTTGGTATCAAAAGTATTTCAGTATTATGATTGAGTTTGGTGGGTGGGGGAAGGGTGTTCCAGACGTAATACGAATGTTAGGTAATATTTCATAGATAAATTCCTGTTTAAATTGTACACGTATTATTAATATAATATGTTCTTATTTTTTATTAGTAATTTTGCATTCTTAAAATAAAACAGGTTGCAATATCATGTTACCACTTACCATTTATTTATTCCGTTTCAATATATTCACTTAATTGCTTTCCTGTATTATTAACATTTAATATAAAACTGAGCAATATTTAAATACATAATATTTAAAATATGATCACGTCATCTAAACATGAAGATTTTATATATGTAAGTAAAATGCAATGTTTACTTAATTTTTCAATATTTATTCATGATTTTATAATTTACAAAAAATTATAAATTTATATAATTATAGAGACTTGTTGTGCCAAGGTTATTCACTAACATCTCGTTCGAATATTGCAGCTTGTTTATCCATTCAACATATTTTTAGTTTTATAATAATCCGAAATCCACTGACAAAACCTTACCCAACGAGGATGATTGTCTGGCAAGAGGGATTGAACTATTTGGAGATGATATGGACGAAGTTGTTGTTCCTTCAGAATATTCCATACAATGTCTTTTGTCGCAAATTTTAAGCCTAATTCTCTAAGGATTATTTCTGGATGATTTGATATCTCATTACGAATATTCTCTTCCAATGAATGGTTCTAACAGATCGTAGTGTTACGGGTTTATTTTTTCTATGACAAAAGCTTTCATATTCACAGAGACGAGCATGTAGGGCAGAAAATGTTTTGTAACTGATCCTGTTAGGAAAACCTTGTTCATAAAGCTTGACGACTATTACATCCCGCAGGACCATACAATAAATGCATATCGGCCATTTCAGCCTTTCTGAACCCATGAATATTACCTGCCATAACGTTTATAACAATGAAATAAATAAAATTACGCAATTGTACTATCTAAAAATTACTCATAAAATAATATAATATGAACTCTCTAAAATTATTTATTGTAAACTGAATTGTCAACAATTAGCCATCAACATAATAACAATACAATAATCGAAAATAGACGAAATCAGCTGTTTACTCCTTACTTCATCAGCTGATATCGAACAACTCAACAACGGTGCTTAACTCTCGACTTGAATAGGAGCGGATTTAGTTAATTATTAATAGAACAAGCCTAATATTGGTAAAATAAATATTAAAATAGTTGTTTCTCTGTCATTTATGAACGGTTTTTAATAATTAAGGGCTAGTTAGATTTGTTATTAAATGCTACAGATTTTTATGCTTTATGAATTTCTTGTAAAATTAAGCTTTTTTGAGAAATTCTAATGACTTCAATTAATATTGTTTAGAAAAAATTTGGTACTACAGTAAATTTGTGTATTATAGACCACTACCATAAATGATGTTTTTCGTTTTCACCTGATAACTTGGTCATCTTTTGATCTAAGGAAAAAAGTTATGTTTGTCATTAAAAAAGTAACTCTTTGTTCCTTCAATTTTTCTATGAAGTTAGCAGTTTAGGATATATTTGATATTCTAAATTTATATGGCCGTCATTTTGAAAATGTAGAAAAGAACGTTCTGTTTTTTTTCTTTTTTTACAGGGGCAAAAAGTTACGTAACAATATGTACACCAAATTTGAAATCAAAATCTTTTGTATTTCCAAAGATATTAAGTGTTTAGTAAAAAAACAAAATGGGGGATAATTCGAAACTAAGCATTTCCGGACTTAAGTATATTGTTTCTTTTTTTTAAATTTTAATTATAGATTAGCATGGTGAAATTTTTACAATTTTCTAGACACACTGTATATAACGGTAGTGATTTACAGTTCAGGAATTTAAACTCAATGTGAGGGAGGGGGACATTCTGAATGATTGTTCTACGATAAACCATAAAGAAATTAATTATCATATAAAGTTATATGTTAACACACATTTATAATATTAAAATGTAATTTTATCTTGGAATTTATTAAGCTATCAATTTGTATTAAATTTGTTTGGTCTTAATTTATATAGATATATTTTGTTTTTTATTTTTACCTGTCATAACACCACAAAGCTGACTTATTTTTTTTCCAAATTTATTTCATTTGATAACTCCTCTACTCGTTTTTATAAATGTAAAATAGTGATGTGATATTAATATATTAAAAGTAAATAAATCATCAATTAAATCATTGAAGCTCTTTGTTTGCAGTGAATAACCAGTTTGGTTTAAAAAAATATTTTCCTTTATTAGTTTTTTGAATATTGTAACTGATCCAACTACCCACAATTTTAGAATACGACCCCTTCAAACAATCCACTAAAGCAAATATGACCAGACGTTTTGTACTGGAAATAGTTTAAAGTTATTTGCGTAAAGTGTATTTCTTTAAATTATTAACGGGAAACGACCACACATTCTTTGCTGTTGAGTTTAGAAAACAACATCATTAAATTCTCTAATCGTGATATGTGTATTGACCACGGAGTTGGTACAAATTTATTTCCATTGTCAATGGGCGACATTCAACTAAGACAGATGGTCTTCAGATAGATAGTCCTTTTTAAAAGCAAACGTAAATCTCTTAAAAAGAAGGGTACTCTCTAATTGTATAAGTACTATAAGATACATTGATACAATACTTAACTATCCATTAGATTAGAATACTTTAAACAAACAAATCATTCACTTGTAAAATTAATATTGCGGCACATCGAAATCCTTAAAAGTATAGTTTGGAAATGCAATAATACAGTCATTTATGTTATGACGGGTTCAGTTTTGATAGTCTTCAAATAAAACAATGAATATATATCTTTCAATATCTCTGTGTACACTATTCCTGTATCACATTTTGTATCTTAACAGGTTGTGATGAACTTTGTTTGATTAAATCTCCACTAGGAATGATCACAAGGTTAAGCATTAATTTTTCGAAAAGGCTGTTCGTTCTGATTAAACTGTTAGGTAACTTCGCCGTTAGCCACTGTAGATTCTCGGTTCAGATTGGTGTTCTACATTTCTTGTTTTGTTTAGTTTTGTAACTTATAGTTTCTACTGATCGCGTTTTATACAGTTTTGTTTATTTTGTCTCATGTCTAGTTTTAAACATGAGTCCCTTTCTTGGATCGTTTGTTTAAATTTTAGTTTATAATATAATATAATAATATAATAATAATAATAATAATAATAAGTCATTATGACTGGATAACGGGAGTTGATTGATACTCTCGAAACGTCATGTATTAGGTTTTTATATACAGTGCACAAATAATATAAAATGTCTGAATAAAGTATATCAAAAACACGTATAAGGGAAGTTGTCAAACAAAATACAGAGTTAGATAAACCAGTACAATGTTTATTTTAGAGTACGTTTCCTTTAGTGTCCTTTTCAATATCATAAAATTCTACTAATTCAAAAGATATTTTAGATGTTTAAAGTTTAAAAAAGTCTCTAAAGTTGGATTAATTTTTCATGTTGTTTCAAGGCATAAAACTTCTTGTTCATCATCGCCTTTTAAAAAAATGAAGGTAAGAGGATAAAATAAACAGTCCCACAACTCGAATATTCTAATAGCATCAGGGTAAGGAAAGAACAAGAGTTAGTCAAGAGAGGCCTTATAGGAAAGAGAGGGATCTAACCCAGACTACATGAAAAAAAGTTATCAACTAGTTACCATCTAGTCCATACCCACTAAAGAGAGCGATTGAGGGTTCAAGCTGGATTAAACTTTATTCGATAAAATGTGAGCCATAGATCACACTTATTGAATAGAGAAATAAAATAATGAAAGAAAATGTAGTTTAATTTTTAAAGTTCGTATAATAAACGTAAGTTAAATGCATGATTTATGACGTAGGAAATTTGTGCCTCAAGATTGTAGAGAAAATGACATTAATAAAATAACTATAAGTCAATTAACTTTTATCAATTATCTATACATATTTGTTATACTTAAACATTATATAATAAAAGCTACTCGTAGATTTTATGGCGTTTAGTAAAATTATTGGTACTAATAAATTACATTAATAATTAATAATACATAATAACAGTGTGTGCCGTTATGGTACTTAAACAGCTCCATCAAACAATGCAATGCAAAGAGATCCTCTATACGTAATGCACTAAAGTTGTTTTCTTGGGCCTTGCAGGAAATGTTAAATTGTATTAATAGATCAAGCGGTCTTACCCATTAGGGTAAGTTTGCTTAGAACAGTTGTAACACAGGTTTTCTGAACCTTGTAATTATGTTTATTACAGACGTTTGTAGATGTGTATACATTACAAAGTCTCCATTTGTTTCATTCGTGTCATATCTCGATCCTTCTGTTCCTCCAACATAAATGAAGGAGCTTCCACTCGCTACGCTTGTGTCGGAGATTCGGTTCTGCTGGATATTGTGACTGTACAAATATCACATTTTCTTTTTTGTAGGTTAGGTTAGGTTAGGGTTCGAAATTACATTTTTGACAATATTTTATTTTAACAATTATCCATTAAATTCAGAATTTAATTCACCAAATTTGTATCTAACTTAGTATGTTATAAGTTGAATCCGTTCTATAACTATAGTCTCCTATACCAAATTGCATGATCTTATCATAACTTTTGTGGCTGTTATTGTACAATGATAACGAAGACGGACGAACTTTATGTAGAAAATCAATTGGTCTTTTACCTGAACCTATGAATCGTGAAGACAAGTTTAGTCAAAACAGTGAGATTGCAATTTTTTGTGATTAACTTAGCCTATAATTTGTGTACTAGGTAATTATTAAATCTAAATACTCGCTACTTACTAGTCAGACAATAATGATCAACATCAAATTTTATCTGCTTTCGTATAATTTTAACTTATTTCACAACTTTATCAAATGATTACGTACCTCACTAACTTTTACACTGGCTTAATGATCAATACAACAGAGTTAAAATTTAATTTTAATGAAGACTATTTCTTACGTATTGAGACCATTATTTACATTTCGGTCAGAATTACTTTTTAAAGTACCCACGTCCGTGTGTTGTAACCTATAGTAGTGACAGGTTTGTGTAACTGCTAATTTAAAACGAAAAATAAAATAAACATGTATCTCCATCGTTCGGCATGTTTACAAAAAATCTTATTTTTAATTTGATTGGAATCTACGTTACAAACACACAAACAAAAAAAAAATACCAATGATCGAGGTAGACAAGACCAAATATGAATTTATTTAAATATTATTAGCAAAGAAATTTATATTAATTTTAGTTAACTTTAGGCTAATATAAAACTGACGTCCTCAATGAACACTTTAGAGACTTTAATGAATGGTGAAGAAAATAGTTTTCACATAGACGAGGAACGGATGTATTTTAAAGTACATTGTTAAAATGTTTACATCTCTGCAGTAGGATCTGAATAACTCACGATACATGTATCTGAACATGGTCAATAACAGTTGTAGCATTACTGAGAAGAGTATTGTGGTTTGACAAATAAGGAAAAGGAATTCCAATATACCGTGGCGCCTGTAATTAATATTTCAATCACTTTGTATTCAATTGTTAATCATTTAGCACGTTTCTTAATACCTTTTTTTCTTCTTTTTTTGATGAAAACAAAATATAAATGTAAAACTCATTGTATTTTGCCAATCTTTCAATAGGAGTCAGAGTGTACTCCATCAATACATGAGTTATGGTCGAAATTCGATGTCTTTTTATGAACATAATCAATGTCTTTTCATCTAATTTTTGTTTGTGATTTATCTTCCATTCGTTAACTTATATCTAACTTGGTTGTCATGAATTAACCAAAGCTACATTCCGCGTTACAATAACTTCTGCAATATCAGCACGAGGAAACATCAACCCGGAATGTCTAATTTTAAACAATGTCGTAGGATGTACTGTTTTATATTAGGTTTCATGTGAGATCCATAATCTCACATAATCTCGTATCATGTTAGTTAGATAATAGGGCCCTAAGAAAGATTGATACATGTTTAGCATTAATTTTGTAAAGATTATTTTAACAAAAACTTCTAGCCTAAGCATATTGTAGTAGAGACTTTAACGAGTGGAAGGAAATAGTTTTGACATCGTCTGTATTTCAATGTACTTAAGCTGGATTTATCAAGTGTAAATCAATTTGAAATAGCACTTCCATTATCATGTCGCAAATCATACATAATACATGGGATATATACTTAACTATTATAGGTATTTGGGACATTTACGTAGATCCCAATTGTCAAAGCTAGAAATCAGTTTGTAGTAATAACTAACTATATTGGACATTGTATTGTTGCCTAGATATTGTGTAACGTTATTGTACAGTTCTCTAACGATGGCGTCATTGTAAATGACTTTATGAAGCCTTTTCTTAGTTCCATCTGGTGTTATTGACGAAGGTTTCTGGGGGGTAAAGGATGGACCAAGTATCCAAGATTTGTGATTTTTATTCCAAATAATAGGTAGCGGTTTACTGGACTTTGGAAGGCCGTTAAAACGATTTTTAACCAAACAGAATTAAATTAATTTCGAGTTTTCTTTTATCTAGGTTTTAATATTATTTCATCGCAACTTCCTGCCTTTTTTTATTCTGTCTCTCCTTTAGGTTTTTTCTTATTGTTTAAAGGCAAAAATCCTCTCGGTCATCATCACCTTATAAAAAAGAGAATATATAAAATCTATTAAGGTTGAGGTTCGACAGAGAAAACAAAAATCCATACAGTAAACCATGTAATTTCACGGATTATGGAGGTTTATTTGATTTTACAGCTATAAAACTAATTGTAAATAAAATAAAAATAAATTATAGTAAACCTTAATATATAATTACTCGACGAAATAAAAGAAAATTACATTCGTTTTGATTGTTGAAATCCAGTGTCACAAATGTCAATCAATGTGATAACAGATGATAATGACTTCATGATTGAAACATTGTCTTGAATAAATAATGTGTTTATTGTGAAAAATTGTGTTTTACATCATTTGGTGATTGATGTTTTTCCGTACGTTTTGCTCATTTCAATTGATAAATTACTCTACAATTAATAAAATAGCATCAAAATACAAATTAACTTTTATAAATATTATTATTCTTAAGTATCAAGTATTTCTTAGTATCTATCAACAATATAGAAAGGGGAGGTTAACAAGGCACACATAATAATTGACCTTGAAACAAACTGTAAAGTGTTAAACTGATCAATAAAGATTGGATTTTATAATTATACTTCAAGACATTAATTACAACAAGCGGTTAATTTAAATCAGTATTTGTGGCGATATTGAATGATAATGTTATATCCTGTATGAATACTTAAAAGTAGAGATAAGATTAAAACTATAGAGACCTTAACGATGGTGTAGAACGAAGTAATGGATTTCTTGTGTGTTAAAAAATTTATTTGTTATAAAAGAAGAAAAAAAAAAATGTTAAGTCCGTAAATGAGGGTACAAGAAAATAGTCAATTTGGTGATAACATGATTATTGTTTTTCTAAAGTTAAAATATAATGTCAATAAATATTTATAAAATCAACACTTTCATTAATATTCTAAATCATTTCGTAAATGAAATAACCTATAACTTGTTCTAAAATAAACTATGTTATTATAATTGCAAAAATGTAATAATTCATTTTTAATAACAACTACGTCTTTCGGCACAACAACAACAAATATTTAATTATGACGAAAACATCTGTTTCTGAGTGTAGCTAATATATATTTTTTAATTTACTTATTGAGGTGGATATAATTTCAAAATTAACATTTTTCTAATGACATTTTTAAGAGAAAAAGTTAACGTAAATTAAAACTAGTACGCCCTGTTTTAAATATTTACATGTTTTAATAATTGCCTAGAATCAGATAACCTTAAAATTATTTTATGGGATATTTATCTCTTTAAGGAACTCCACTATTTACATAACTCGTGTTAATTTTATCTGAACATGGACTCCATTTTGTTTTAATGCTAAAACTATTATTAAAGCTCGTCTCTTTGGTTTATCGACGTTTCTAGTTGCTAAATTTTAAAATTATTATTTTCATCATTTTGAGTTGAATGCGATGATGTAAAAATCTAATCTCATTCAGAATTGTGAAGTTTAAAAAACTCGCCTTTTAAATGTAATTTATGACAGACAGGATCAGATAGTAAAACTGATAACACAAAAGGCTTAGTCTAAATATTTACATTCCTTTTAGTAATTGATTGTTATGATGATAAATGTAACGGGAGGTTCTTGATAGCTATCATTTAATAAATAACGATGTCACAAGCCGAAGACTTTATTTAGTGGAAATTAAAATACTTTCAATCGTTTCTAGAATCAGATTTAAATGATCTACATTTCTGAAACTATGCTTCAAGGAAAATAAAATAAAAATAATATATTGATTGCCCCAAAAGTATGGGTACAGATATTTCACAGGAGAGTTATATTGTTATGTAAAATTAAACAGTTATTCCTTACGGAGAATAACAAAAAAAAAAATAATAATAAATAACAACTTTATTGCTTTAAAGTACAGTGTACATAAGCAAGATGTTGACCATTTACAAAAATAACATATTTTATGACATTGTTCATTTTTATCCTTAGTTTTTCTATAACTAACTTTCCGGTGCATTTATAATACTTACAAAAATATTTTTACACCATTATAACAAGTAACACAATTTTAGGAATCGTAGTAACCAAATTATACGAACTACAATAATATCAGTACATTTACAAACGAGTTAGTTGTTTGAAGATATTTTACCAAATTAATTTATTACATTAAATTTAAAATAGATTTTCTAAGTTTTAGGCTATACATAACAAAATGGTAGATATTTTTCATGGCCTGTACTGAGTTTGAGGTTAAGATTGTCTCTATATTATATAAATATTGCACAGAATTGTAATTGTTCAGATATTTATATCTAAAAAGATTATACCCTTCACATTCCAACAAAAGGTGAGTTATAGTGTCATTTCCTGTTATGCAGATAGGGCAGATTTCACTGGGGTTAAAGCTATAGTTGTCATTCTGCAATATTAATCTATTATATTTCTTGCCAGCAAGGCGTAATTGAGCGGTAATTCTTATTATGTATAAAGGACAATTCTCTTCAAAGTATGGTTCACAGGGGGTTAAGCCGCTTATATGTCTGTAGTAATCACTGTATCTTGAATTTAAAATGGTATCAATGTCTGAGCATATTAAATTATTCTTGAATTGTTCAACTAAATCTTTTTTTGACTTGATTACATCCCAATGGTTTTGACTCTTCCAGATATTTTCTGCTCCAATCCTTCCCAGCATACATCTAAGCCAGGTAACCCAATTGTATGGGACATCCTGAGTGGAGATAGAGGCAAGCTTGAGGTAGCACATCTTTGGCAAACTTTCATCATCCAATTGAAGTAGTGCAGTCCACCAGTTCAACATTTGCTTAAACACTCTGAGTTCCAAATGCACTCTGCCATTCTCAAATCTCACAAAAGCATCAGGCGTACTTCGAGGAAGTTGTAACAATCGTTTTAGAAATGTCAGCTGTACTCTTTCCAGGATGTTTACATATGGTGGTGCCCATGTTTCGCTGCAGTATTGTAGAAGACTACCAGTGAGTCAAAAAGTTTACAGTTGGTTCTCCAGGAATCCGGCTGTCCTTTGAATATTACGTTATTTAGTTCTGGAAGTGCAGCAAGGCCTTTTGATGAAATGTTAATTGCTGCTTTTCTGAATTTGCCGGAGGAGGAAAAGGTTATGCCCAAATATTTCTGTTCTTTAACAATTGCAATTGATTCATTGTTATAAAAAAGCTGTTTTAGTTTTCCAGGGGTCCTTCCCTTATGAAAAATCAGGGCTTTTGTTTTCAAAGGATTAACCTCCAGACCATTATCATCAAAGTATTCTTTTAAAACAGCCAGTTTACGTTGCGCATCACACCAGGAATGAGACAATAAGATGATATCATCGGCATAAAGAAACATCAATACTTCTCTCTTCTCATTAATACTTATTCCCGTTAAGCTACGAGACTGGAAGAAGCTTATTATATCATACAAATACAAAATAAACAATGTCGAGCTGAGAACCTCCCCTTGCAACACTCCAGACGTTACTTTAAAGCTATTGGATAATGTTCCTTCTTGGTCGATTGAGACAGTAGCAGTTTCATAAAGGTTTTGTATAATTCTTGTCAACTTACCACCCAACCCCAATTTGTGTATCTTAGACCACAGTTTATTGTGAGGAACGCTATCAAATGCTCTCCGCAAGTCCACGAATATACCATACACTTTTCTTCTTTTTATTCTGAGATGAATGTTGATAACAGAGGACAGACAAAATACTCCATCCCTGCAACCTCTTCCACTTCTGAATCCTAACTGTTCTTCAGGGAGTAACTTAAATTCTTCGATAAATTTCACAAGTCTATTAGAAAGTATTTTGGTGAATATTTTGACTATGGAGTTTACTAAGGCTATTGGGCGATAGTTATTGGGGTCATTTACGTCACCTTGTTTAAAAATCATTTTTAGTTTTATTTTACCCCATTTTTCAGGTATATCTTCATTCTCCCAGACTACATTGAACAGATTGAGTATATAATGGATCCATTTAGATGGTAGATACTTGAAACATTCGTTAACAATACCATTGTCGCCAGGCGATTTGTTGTTTTTTGTTGTTCTGATACTGTCCAGCAGCTCATCCAATGTGATATTCGAATCAAGTATTGGGTGGGTTAAATCAAGAAAATGCTTTTCTACAACAAGGTCACTTCCGTATATGGAATCCAGCATTGTTTCCCATTTTGCAATATGTATTGGACATTGTACAAAACGCTTCCTCCTTAATGAATTTATAGTTGTCCAAAAGTCCTTACTGGAGTTAACTAGGCGCATTTTTTGTTTTATATTTTCATAGAATAATTGCTTAGTCTTCTTAATTAAATCCTTATATATTTTTTTAGATTGAAGATATAAGTTTAGAGATCCACGTGTAAAGTCTAAGTTTTTACAAGTTTTAAAAGCGGTTTTCAATTCTTTCTTGGCCACTTTACAATTTGTATCATACCATGGTTTGTTTGGTGGAACCAAGGCTGAGGATTTTATTTTAGTTTCAACAGTCATTCCACTATCTAGCATTCCAGTTTTTAATGCAGATAAAAGATTGTCCTTAAGTTGGTTTGCATCATTACAGTTAAAGTATATGTGGTCCAGATTTCCCAAGATAGCATTATACGAAGACAAATATACATAATCACGATTTATTTTTTTAATTATTTTATTATGATTGGGTTTCAAGGTGTAGTTATTCTCCTGTTGCTTATTAAGCCAAAGCACACTCATTAAATGATCACTTGACTCACATACATTAGTTAACTCAAAGTCATTTATATATTCATTCATCAATGAATTCACCCACACATGATCAATCACACTACATCCTCGATTACCTATAAATGTAAAAGATGCTGTAGAATCTGACACAGATCTACCGTTACATATAAATAGACCATTGCTTTCCATAACTGGCACCAACCTAAAACCACGGTCATTAACTATTAAATCCAAGGAATTTCTTTGTCCAGTCATAGTCGAATTTAGGAATATTTCATCATCGTGACAATTTAAGTTACCTATTCTTGCATTAAAATCTCCACCTATAACAATTCCATGATCAGGGAATCGAATAATTATTTCACTTAAACAGTTAGAAATCATGTCCAATATAACACTATTGTTCAAACTTGGCTTTAAATATACACCTCCGACAATTAGTTTTAGTTCTTTTATTTTACATTGTATGAAAATCCAGTTATCTGTTTCAGAGACTATATACACTCCATTAATAATTGATTTCTTAATTCCCAAAATTAAACCGCCCGAGTTCCTGCCAAAATTGTTCTTCTTAGAGGCCATTACTTGTATTGTATCACGATTAGCAAAAACTGAATAGTTAGAAATGTCCGACGCTGCCCAAGTTTCGCACAAAAATAAAATTCCCATTTTCTCTAAGTATGACATATCTGTATTTTCTAAACACATAAAGTTATTAATACCATTAATATTCAAAAAGCCCAGTCCTATTTTTTCATAAGCATAATTTGTATTTGTTAGTTCACTTTTATTTTCTATATTTAGTTGAGGGACGAAAAAAACTATCTAAAGCTCCGCTCTTGTTTACATTTTTTATAATTTTCCTCTTTTTGTTTCTTGCACTAGAATCCGATTTTTCTGTCGTATCCGTCTCTGCGTCAGTTATTTCGAAGTCGTTTTCAAATCCCTCAGCTTCTTGAGTATTAGGTTTTTTAAACTCCGCAAGATCTTCTTCACAGGTTATAATGACTGGTTTAGAAGTTTCTGTGCGCTTTACCAAGATATTTCCATTCTTAAACCAAACAAAAGCAGCCTCTTTAGTGTTTCTTAGCATTCTAGATTTATAAAACAACGATGACAGCTCAGGGGACATATTTTCAGATATATAAATTGGTTCATCAGGCAAGGAATCCGTTACAACATTACCAGACAGATTCATTCGCTTTGCTTTTGCCAGATCCAGGAAATTTTGCTTATCCTTATTACGTATAAACTTAAGAATTATAGGGGGAATTGAGTTAGGATTTTTATTTCTCAATCGGAAGCAGTCACTAATTTCATTTTTGTTAAAATCAGGATTCAAAAATTGACCTATCCGCTCAACAATAGCTTCCAAATTTTCATTTTGTAAGATAGGCACATTCGAAATTTTCACTCCATTATAAAGTTGATTTTGGCAAAGCTGAGTAAGTTGCCATTTCATTACACGATTTTCAGACTGCAATTGACTAAAATCCTTTTTTAGGTGAGCAATATCATTATTAACTTCTTTAAAAGACTTTTTTATAAAATGTTCAAGAGAGGTTATGTTTTTGGAAACACTTTTATTTTCTTCTTTAAGAGAAGAAACATCTGATTTGATAATACTCAATTCTGAAGTTATTGTTTGAAGAGTACACAATATCATATTGAACTTATCTGTACCTGCTATCAGCTGATGTCCCCCCACTCTCGCCAGTGTTTGCATTTGCTTGAGGCTCTATACTATCTTCCCGATTCATATTTGTATTTTCAATCTTCTTTTAATCAATTAAAATATTTAAAACACTGTACACTGATTTCATTAATTGAACTAACAGAAACATGCACCAATCAAACCAATTACAAACAAAACAATTTCTTTTATTTAGCGCACAAAATATGTTTTCACCAGGTGGACTGTAAGCACGTCTGCACTGTACCACTGCTCGAGGCCAACCTCTTACGGAGAATAAAAATAAGGACATGTTCAAAATGTGTATACCTCATTTTGGATCACTAATTTTGAATATAGTGTTTTCCAATGTAAAGGCAGTTGTGTCATACCTTATTTTCAATTGCAATCCTACCTATAAATCAATTGCGAAAATCAAATTATTATCTTCTTGTGTTGAGGAGTAATAACCAGTTAAAGTTTTAAAAACTAACAAACATTTTGTAAGTTTAAGGAACTGTAATGCAAATAAAAATAAACGGTTACAAATTTTGTACACAATTTTTCACAAATACCTTGAAGTAAATCGAAATGATTGAAATCTATTTTCTAATCACAGTGATCAGGATTCATTTTTGTTTTTTGACAGTTATTACCAAACAGTAACTTACTTTTCCTTGAAATTTGGTATGTGGGTATATTTCTGCCAATCCTAGTATTTTTCTCAATCAGGGTATGCTATAATTGTAGCTTCCTAATATATTCACCTCAACACTGTACATTTTAAAGCCCAAAATAGAATTAGATCCGGAACTTCTCACTTATCAACTGAGAGAATTAACTTTTAGATCAGCCAGGAGCTCAATGTAGGTGTTCCTTGAGACAAAGTTTGTGCATCTGTAATTAATTGAAGATTAACAGTCTTTGAAACGGTGTGTTTAAAAAAAAAAAAAATGCAGAAATTTCATTAATTTGGTGGTTACTAACATAGAGAAGAAGAGATACACTCTTGTCTGTATTTCTATTTACAGTTCTGAAATCCAACAGATAAGGAAACAACATTCCACAGATCCAAGATTAATTAAATTATTAATTCATTTGCTCTTCGATTGGCTATTTAAAACAAGTACCCTTTTTTCACTCTACAGTAAATGTATGTGACTTTCCATTCATTAGTGATTGAAACTCATTACTTGGAATTTCCAACTTGACTCTAAAAAGTTATTTATGACCTGTTAAACAAGAATAGTTAGTGACGATGACATCTTATAGCTGCAACCAGTTAAGGTCATGTGTCAAGTGTCGACAGTGGTTTGTTTCGATAACTAAGTGAAGGGAATAATCACGGTCTACTGGTCAGGCCTTCATAACTCCATGCTATATACTGATGTACATAACTTGACATAATCCTTTTAATTTCTTTGTTGTGGTTTTAATATATTTTAATTAAATTGACCTTGGAAAAAGAATGAGGGAAACAAGTTAAATTGTTGTGCAACTATGTATAAAGAAAACTATTAGAGACTAAATGCAAAACAAGTTTTTTAATTAATTTTTATAAAAAAGAATATAACCACGTATTGGATATTGAAAACAGTTTAGATGAATGAATTAGTAATAAATGTGTTTTTACCTTTATTTCATTTCTCTACATATTGTGAATGCTGACCGCACGTGACATTGCCATTAAGGTTGATTTTATTGTAAGTAAAAGGTAAGTTGTATTTTAAACAAGTTTTTATCAAATTTCATTTTTCTTTATTTTGTAGAGTTACAGAAGTGATAATAATTTAAAATTTTAATGTTATTAATAGACGTATACTGAAATGTGAGTCACAGAAGTAGCCTATTTGTATGATAGGAATATACATAACTTGACATAATCCTTTTAATTTCTTCGTTGTGGTTTTAATATATTTTAATTAATTTGACCTTGACGGAAGATTGAGGCAAACCAGTTAAATTGTTGTGCAATTATGTTGATTTTGTACAGAGAAAACTATTAAAGAATAAATGCAAAAAGATTTTTTAATGAGTGTTTAAAATAAATTGTAACAATTTATTGAATATGTAAAAGTGGAGTTGAAAATATTATCTTAAGGAAAAATGACAACAGATATGTTTTCTTTTATAGATATTTAAATTTTACACGCTTTACATAATGACCTCAGATGAAGTGTCGTTAAAGTAAGAAAACCTTCTTTTATAAATTATTGTTTTACATTCTAACCACAACTGATTCACATTCCTAGATAATTAAAACCTATAATATTATAAATTCAACACATTTCGTCTACTCATAGATTCTCATTCAAGCTTATCATTACGTTATGTTACATATCGACTATCGGAACAGACAGTCGTTATAATCGATTACTTCACGGTAATGTTAAATAACGATTTCATACACGTCCGGGAAATCATACGTGGTTGTTATTAATTACTTATTAAGAATTTCTTATTACATTATAATCAATATGATCTAAGTTAGATTAGATTAAATTATATTACACTTAGGAATATACAGTATTGATTTATTTTATGTTTACTTGCCTAACAAAACCTAACCTAACCTTTCATTGTACTTACCCAATATACGAAATATAAGGAAAGTTTGGTAATCGTCAAAAATGTCAACTTCCATTTTTTCACTTCACGTTTCATGGATATACAGTATTGATTTATTTTATCTTTACATATCTAACCTAACCTAACTTAATCTAACATTTTTTACATTTCCGAAGTATAGGTAAAGTTTAGTAATCACCAAAAACGTCAACTTTTTCACTTCACATTTCATGGATATACAGTATTGATTTGTTTTTTCTTTACTTACCTAACCTAACCTAACTTTTCTTTTCTCTTACCCTTTTGCTGCTTACTTTGTGCAATTCTTCTACTACTACTGGAAGATTATAATTTTCCAGCACGACTGTGGTCCTCAGGTCAGACAACCTTTGAACCAAACATTTTCGACGTAGGGTCGACAAGGTCATGTGGAACGACCTGTTACATCACCGACTTTGAGGCTTCTAGATTTCTTCTATGGGGACATCTAAAATCAATAGTTTACAAAACTGAAGTTCGAGATATCGAAGATCGTTGGACGAGAATAGTAGAAGATAGTAAATGTGTTAAGTTGTTATTATGATTTTTAAAAAAACTACCCTTAAACCTCCAAAAATAATTGCAACCAAAACTCTTACAAAAAATCAACACATCATGATACAAACAAAACACTACAACTAAAACAAAACAAAACACACAGCTTTAAACCGGACTTCTCTCTGTGTTCGTCAGACTTGCATAGTACTTTCCGTGTCCAAGCATGACTTCAAGTCCTCCCGTTGAACAAAGTCTTTGGGCGAAGTTAAGAACGAGATTAAAAAAGGTCTGGACATAACAATGTGTCTATTCGTGAGAAAGGAAGAAAAGAACTCTTAACAACATTTTTGAAATTTAAAAATTAGAAAAATGATGAAAATATTTAAATATCTTTAAAATGAATATATTGCTTTGCTTATGTCATAAACTAGTCTGAAGTGCAAATCATATTTCATTATAGCTTTTAACGACGAAGGTCAGGGGTTTTGTCTCCATTTGTACGCGAATCGTAGTTTTTCCGTAATTTAGCACGCTAGTTTAGGTCATTTATATTCAGTTTATCAAAAATCGGTATTACTGATTTTGAGAAATTAAGTTTTTAATAGATGATTTAATTGTTTTTTGTATTGAGTGATACTTCCAGAAACTTCATTATTTGAAGATATGGCGACTATTTTGTTTGAGTCTCTAGGGAATTTTGGTCAAATTTGAATTTTAAATCTTATGAAATTTGCTTATATATTTAAAGACATAGAAAGAATAAAACAAACTTGGGATTTGGCTAAAATACGACCAGAACCCAATTACTGGTTTTTACTTAACCTGTGGTATAGGATATGTTTGGTAATTATCAAAAATTTTGACCTTCGGTTTTTAGACAGATCGTTTTATGGCGTCAAGAAACCAAAAAAGTGATCCGTCGTCTACGTCTGCACGTTGGAAGCAACGATAGAACGTGCAATTTGGTTTAGAGGACTGTAGTGTACTCATACAGAACTCTATTGAAATAAAGAATAATCTACTTAAAAACGTCAAAATGGCGGTCTTTTGAACAGTTTTTTGTTCATATCCTGGTGTTAGTCAACTTGTAACATAGTTAATTAGTGAAAAACTTGGAGAACAACTTTTTTAAATACTTTTTCTATAACCATTGTTTTCTGCTATTTGAAATATTTCTAAAAATTACAAATTCTGATTGTTTAGTTCTTTTACATAACCAGTATACTGTAAGCCTGGTAATAATTTTTAAACATTTCAGACTCAATTTTTGACAGACTTTCACATATCAATGCCTTAGGAACCCCAAAAAGAGAGTTTAGACTTGCGGTTATCCGTTGTCATTAGCATTATTTTTGTCTGTACTTAAGCATGGTAGTGGCCACAAAAATGAAGTTACGAGACATAGAATAGAAATTATATTCAAATTTAAATATTTAAATTTAATATTCAAATAGAATGAGTAATTTTGATATTCAGAAAAATTTAACGGAAACCGTTACAATGGCGACCTTATATATATATATATATATATATATATATATATATATATATATATATATATATATAAGATGATAATTATCAAAAATATTATTTCGAACTCTGATCTCCAAAGATTTGTGATATTCATACAGTTACAAGATTCAGGGCCAAATTACCGATTCGAGCGTAGCGAGTGGAGGTTTCTTCACTAATATACAGTTTCGAGGAATGTTAGAACACTCAGACACTGACACTAGCAAGGAGAACTCTACACCGCCCAAGTAACCCACTTTAGGGTATTACGGTCAGATGTTCTACATGTATTATGTTGAATGATGGGGCTGAGTAAGGACCATTATTACGTCCATAAAATGTTGTTGTTTTTTATTAGGCTGTAGAACACTACACAAATGACAAGTATTAATTCAAAAACAATTTGTTTTTTGGTTCGAAACGAATATTTCTTCTAAAAACTCGACAGTTATTTTTTATCAATCACACAACTAATCTTCTTACATTTCTGAGAGTAAAATGTGATCTTAAGCACACATTTTTAGTACTTTTCTTAAAGTAATTAAAGAAGACGAACGTCTTAAAGTAATTAAAGTAATTAAAGCAGGCCACTAGGTTGTTGTAATAAAAGTGAATTAATTGTTATCAACAAAATGTTACTGCAGGTAGCAGAGAACCCGACAACACGAGTGGGAAGTTTAACAAGACATTTCATGCATAATTAAAGTTGTGCATTCAATACTAACAGTCTTTTCGACCTGTTTCTGCGATAATGTAACGACAAACTTGGAATACCTTCGTTACATCCGGCCCATCAATAATCCACTTGAAGTTAAACAGTTTGAAATCGTTTTATTTCTCATTTAAATTGAATGTTTGCGCCAACATGGTACTGATCAAGCGCAATCATACAATGTAATACAAGCAGATCCTCTAAATGTAATGCCAAAAGCTGGTTTCTTCACTCTATTAGGAAATGTTCAATTGTATTGATAGATCAAGGGGTCTTACCCGGTAGGGTAAAGTTTGTTACAAACAGCTGTTACACAGTGGTAGTGGATATGTAAATATTAAAAAGTCTCCATTCACTTCGCTCGTGTAAGTATCTCGACCTTAGCGGTCCTGGAAACTAAGCTGTACATATATGATGGAGCTTCTACGCCAATGTCACTAACTCGGCCCTTCCGGGTCCCATAACTATACAAATATCTCATTGTATTTACAAAATTATTATTTTCGAAAAATTGGCTGTTATGTGAAATGTTAAATATTGATATTCACAGTTAATTATGAACCTCAGAAAACCTGTATAACAACTGTTATAAACAAACTTACTCTACTGAATAAGACTCCTTCATTTACCAATACAATTAATTGTAACAAGACCCAAGAAAACAACTCTTTCTATTAAAAGGAATTTGGATTAGTACCATAATAGTACTCATCAACTTGTTTATTTGAAGATGATTTCTTCTTCTTCCGTGGTCCTTAAGTGCTTTATGATCGCAATGGAACTCACTTTGTAAATGTAGCAATTTTATGTTTTTAAATAAAATCCATTGCCGATTCATATTTTTAAAATTCCAAAGTATTTCAAAAGTTACCACCTTTTCCTTTTGATGATGTATAAAGGTGAAAACCTCTGGTCAACATCGAGTTATAAAAAAAAGAATAATATAACATGAAGACATATAGCCTTGAATATATAACATGAATATATAAGAATATTATATATAAGAATATAACATGAATACTCTAAATAACATTAGCGTCGGAAAAGAGTTAGAGATAAAACAGGAAAGATGAAAGAGAGGGAATTACCCAAGACGCATGAAAAAGGTGTAGATACAGCTAATGTCTTTCGGGATTGCCAGCGCATACTCACTATACTGGGTAAACTCCTGAACGTAATTTGTCATGTATGAATTAATTGTAAAACCTTGTCTTACTTTAACCATTGGCGCTACAGCCTTATTTGGGTCTTCCTTTAGGATTCGCCTTTATTAATTTCCGTCACGTACGAGCGTCCATCTTCTCTCACGTCCTCAACCATCTCTTCTTAGGCCTCTCAGCTCGTCTCCTTACTCTTAGCATGTCCTTTTAACTGTCCGTGTGTCCTCTATCCTTTTATATGTCCCAACCACCTTTGTGTTGACACTAATTGTAATACAAAGGGGTTATTTAGTATTTTGTACTTATTGTTTTAAAAATTTCCGATTTTGGGAAAGAAAAATGGACAAAAATATATTCATTCACAACGAACACTGATAATTTTATAACCAACAAATGTAGTTATCTGCTTTCAAAGTTGTAGTATACTTATGGATGGTTCATTTTATTTAATTAGCTTAAATGAACGTTTTAAATAATTCGTGACTAATATATGACTTCCCAAAGTATGTAATAACTCTACCTTTTTTGTTAATTGACCGTCAGTTCAACTTGTTGCTTGTCATTTCTTGCGTTGGCATGTAGTTCTGTTACTTAGAGTTTGTATTTAGTCCTAGTAATATTTACCATCCAAGCCTAGTTTTAATCCTGGGTTATTTTGGTTAGATTCCTTTTAGTTTAAGTTTTGGGATAATTGACTACGTTGATCCTTTTCATAATTGCTATGTTGTAGGTTTTAACTTGATGACGGGTGTTGATTAATATTTCAAAAATTCACGTATTAGTTTTATATACATAAGTGTTAGCAAATAACGAAATATTTTGGTAATATTATTACTCTCTTGATATTTTTCGTTATTTTGTAATTGAAAAGAAGTTGATGGGCGCCATTGTGATTCTCACTACGTCCCATTGTACAATATAATACTCGCAGATCATCTAAATAATGCCTAAAAGTTGGCGATTTTGGAATTTGTAGAAATGTTAAATTGTATTGAGTGATCAAGGGGAATAATTGTAAATCAAGAATAATTTTGTTGTAAAACAGTTTTTTGGACCTCGTTACTTTCTTGACGTCGGGTTAGCTCTTAAGTTTCTCATAGATGTGTATTTTAAAAAGTTCACTTCGCTCGTGTCAGTGCTTCATCTCTAATGAGCCTTGAAGTTGTGAAGAAGCCTCTACTTCTATATACTCATGTTGTTTACTAGGGCAAGCTGGATCTTTTAACTATTCCAATCGTACATTTTCTTGAGACATTAGTGTTTAAAATTAATTTTTTACAATAATTTCTTGATTTGTCATTGGTTTATAATATCAATCATTACATGCAGAATGTAAATCTGTAAATTTGTAACTAATTTAATGAGTTATTAGTTGAATAACACATACGATATGAACGAGAAATTGTTTTAAATGAAGTACATTTGACCTTTTCAATTAGATTTATCTGAATTCCAATGAGCTTACTACAGTCCCCTAAACCTACTTGTTTTTGATGAAACTAGGTTGCCTTATAGTCAGCATATGTTTCTAAATATTCAAAAAAACTTGTTAAAAAATACCAGTTCCTAACACGATTTATTTTTAAAAGGCGCCTGGACTAATTGGCATGTTCTTGCTTTGCCATTAATGGAAGATTAGATAAATGATTTTACACCACAGTTTTAATACTAATTTACGATAATACTACCATTCCAGTATGGCGAATTAGGGTGATTTGTTAAAAAGTGGATGCCTTAAAAGGTGTTCATTACTGTGTTACATAACCGCGGTTCCAGTAGGAATGAACTGGTTTTTTTTTGCAAATTTAAAATCGAGTGGTACTGGGTTTTGCTTTGCGATAAAATTATAAACCTGTTTTAGGAAAATGTCAATGATTCTGTTCTGATTAAAGTGTTCATCCCCCCCACGTTTGGAGCAGGTTTAAAGTCCCTTGCAAGGTTATCTAATCTGTAATTTATTTCATAAACAACAAAGTTGATGGTCATCATGGTACTTACCCAGCGCTTCGATTCAATATTATAACAGTAGATTTTTAAAATGTAATAGATAAATGTTGGTTTTTATTGTCTTGCAGGAAAAGTTAAATTGTATTGGTAAAGTAGGATAAGATTGATTAAGAAAGTTGCTACATAGGTTTTCTCAACTTCATGTAGATCCTTCAAGTAGGGTTTCGGTTAGGCCCTAACAAGCCTTTTAGATATGTATATAAACATTTCCACTAACTTCACTCGAGTCAATATCTCGCCCGTGGCCTAAGACAAGAAAGTTTCAAGAAGACCACGAAGTTGAATACACGCTATTTTAGTTAGAGTGACCTTTTTAGGTCGGGTTTACGGCATTGTGTTCTACTAATAAAGGCGTTTAATTCGATGTACAACTCGACCTATGCTCTTACTTTTAAGATATATACTAATTACTCTTTGTGGGCCGCCCCCCTGGAAAGGTAGCGGTCAACTGAATACGTACTCAAGTAGGTTTTCGTGTCCATTATAATGTTCAAAGCTTTGTAGCTCTATCTGTAATGGTTTTAAAAAATACTGGGACTTATTTAACACGCGATATATGACAAAGCCTGCACTTGCTGCGTATGTGATTTTAATTCTATCCTGCCAGATCTCATAACAAAATAAATTTCGCATTTTTAAGTGTCGTTAGGGTTCAAAATTACATTTGTAATCGTAGATATGTCGGGTTGTTACCACAACATCCAGAATTGATGCCTATTTTTATATAATTTAGTGCGGTGTTAGGAGTTGAATACCATACTAGATATGAACAAAAAATTATTTAATATGGCTGCCGTTTTGAATTTTTATCTAGATTTTTCTAAATTTAATAGGATTTTACATGGGCAAACTGTAGCATTATTTACATCTTAATTTGTGTGGCAGCTATCGTATACACGACGAAACGACGGATGGTATATCGAAAATCGTTTTTGGTTTCCTGAAGTCATTCAACGTGAAGATCAGTCAAAAAAGTGGGTCGAAATTTTTTTACGTTTACCCAACTTACACCATACGTCTGCTGGTTAAGTACCATAGTCTTTAGGATCGAAAGTCCAATACAACTGCAGGATAAACATAGTTTCTTTTCATTCTATTATATTGAATTAATCGTTCATTTTTTCGTCCTGGATCGGCACGTGAAATCGTAAATCAGAACAATATCCAGGCCGGAAAGCAATTCGACGATTGTAGTGATCAATATGAAACAAAACGTAACAAAGGAAACAAAATATTACGCTAATTATGAAAGAAGAACTTTAATTTATTTAGATTCTATCAAACTGATTGTTCAAATACTTTCCATTTCAACTGATTTATAATAGTTTTGAGTTTACTAATTCAATGACATTTAAAGTAATATACAATTATTCCGGAAAATTTTATAAAAGCTTCCACCTAAAACATAACATTTTTGGGTTAAAAATCTTGCCGAATGTTCTTCTTAGTATGAGCTGTCATCTGTGGTCCGTCTTGCATCACAAGGACAATTTGTGATCAAAATTTGAATGTAAATAAATCTTGTGATTAAAATTTTTTTTTCAATATCTAAACTTTTGAGGTTGTCAGATGACTAAAATACAAAATTTCCATTTTCTCACAATCGGTCTTGACAATTTTCATAAATTTTAACTAAGATTCAGCCTCTGAAAAAGAAATATTGTGTTCAATTTCCTCGAAAATTTTTACTTTCTTGGTATTCAGTAGGAAGCCAATAAAATCCGCTATATAAAAGACTGAACATCTGAAATTGGATTGAAGGATTTTGTTCAAATTTGGGTGAAATATTAAGATTTATGTCTTGGATCAGTATGTCAAATCGTAAATAAACATTTAGAAATATTGGGGAAGAACCAAAATGCACGTTGACAGCTGTCATTAAGAACTACATTTCTAGCTTACCATTTACGATTACATTAGGTTCATGTCATAAGAGAAGCAAGTTTATGTTTAGTTTTAAATAATGTTTGAAAATAGTTTTTATTTCATTTTTCAAAACTTGATAAAAAGATGGGCCCCATTTTTAGTACTTATCTCCCATAAGAAATAAAATAAAAAATTAGGAATAATGGAAGAAAAACATTTCACATTCTGGGGGGGGGGGTTGTAGATAAAATTATTTTTTGTTTTATCAATGGCTGTAAGAAAGTCAGTGCAATGCTTAAAGCACTGTTTATTTCATATTATTCAGATCTAAGTAAATTCTCAATGCCAGCTTGATAAAATTTTAGAGACTGATTGAAAACACAACAAATAGTTTAATTTCGAATGTAATTAGAGGTAGTAATTCTATGTTTTCATCCTGGCGTAGATGTAGACGAACCCATCGTCCATTGGGCATCCACTGGAAACAGTCTTCTCAGTTCCGTAGTATTTATGTTGTTCCTCTTACATGAACTACTTCCAACTCTCGCCCAGGTGTATCTCTCTGATCTATTCAATCAGCACTCTTCACCTTAACTCAAACTATGTCTTCATCCTTCCTTTACTTCTGTTTTCATTTGTTTTATTTGTTTTCAGTCCAAACTTAAAGTGTATGCAAAAGGTGTCGCATACGGAGCTGTGAAATACCCACAGACCTCTCACATTAGCCTTACTCTACCAAGCGAATATTTGGTCGAGGTACCATCCTTTTCCTAACTACTTCTGGGAACAAAACATAAAGACAGAAATAAAAAACAACTGGTAGGATATCACCGTAAGTCAAAGTACTGATAGAACGATAGAATGGAACATAGGGTCCGTCATGAGTATCAACATAAGGAGGTTTATCGCTTCGTAGAGGTTTACTTGATAAAGTGGAAATAATACGCATACGAGAGAGAGAGAGAGAGAGAGAGAGAGAGAGAGAGAGAGAGAGAGAGAGAGAGAGAGAGAGAGAGAGAGAGAGAGAGAGAGAGAGAGAGAGAGAGAGAGAGAGAGAGAGAGAGAGAGAGAGAGAGAGAGAGAGAGAGAGAGAGAGAGAGAGAGAGAGAGAGAGAGAGAGAGAGAGAGAGAGAGAGAGAGAGAGAGAGAGAGAGAGAGAGAGAGAGAGAGAGAGAGTCAGGCCAGAAAGGCTTCAGAATGCGCTGCAATAATCCACAAAAGGACTTGAAGCCTGGGAGGGTAACAGATTCATGTAGAGGTACATATTCTTGGCCTCCTTCAAGTGCTGCACTTTCTAAAGAACTTGGGGATGGAGGGGTTTCTATAGACGGAAGTTCAGGAGTAGGAGAGCACAATCACCCCCACCACTCACTATTACTGCTACTTGTATTTTTCAAGAACCGACTTCCGCTAATTATCGTAAAGTACAACTGTTAGTTTGCATAACAATAAATCATAAAAATAATCATTGAATGCACGTTTATGACAACGCATGTACTGCACCTTGCATGCCATCTTTAGATTCATCTTATATTTTAATTGTACTGCAATAAAACGAATATGGTAGCATTACCATACTAGCTTTAGTCTGCAACTCCGTCGATTTTAAGCCTTGAGAATTTTATGTTTAATCTAACCTGAAAATAAAATAACGGCGCAAACGTTTTATCAATGCCATTCAAAATACAAAATAAAAATTTTTATCACCTAATCTGTAGTTGTCAATTTAACCAACGGTATAGTTTAAATTTTATTCTTCGCTGTGCCATAAACTTGAATTTAAATTAGATTCCTTTTCATTTTTTTACATTAACGCATACAGAAATTTTATTTCACTTGAAAGTTGGCAAATTGTTTTGGGCCATTAGTGTTTTTTAAACATTTAACCTAAATTTTAAACAAAACTATAAGGTAATTAATTAAACAAAATTTCAGAAATTAACCCTTTTATAGCAATTCAATGGTTGACTTTGTGTTGTTCTTTTACTGATAACTCAATTCCTGGTCATTTCAAGACCTACATATTTTGTTTAGGTCCTTTTAGGGTATTTTATTAAATTCTTGGAGTCGATTTTAATACTTGTTTATAACAATGTCGACAATCGCTAGTATATATGTGAATGTCTTGTGAATTCCTTGGTCTGTGGATCTCTCAGAGGGGATCTTAATAGAATAGGGGATGCTTTGGTGATAGAAGAAGCATCGACCAAAGAAATAATTAATATGATATCATGAAGTATGTTTTAATATGTATAGCCTGTTGATATGATAAGTTATGACGAAACAGCTGTTTCTTGATTTGACGTACGTTTTATAAAGTAATTTTCTATTTTTTAAAAATAAAGTTACGTTTAACGTTACGAAATTCAACGTTACAAATTTTAAACACGACCCATTTTGAAAATATACTAAATAATTATTTTATTTCTAGTACACATATAAAATGTAACATTAAAAATGGTTATACCAAATCTGAAGTCAATGTCCTATCTATTTATAAAGATGTAACTTTTTGTAAAAAAAACAAAATGGCGGATAGACAAAAAACCAAGCAGGTTATAATGATATGTTATATAACACTTTTTATATATTTTAACTTACTCAATCAGTTCCTGAAGTTTGGTCGATTATTTTCTAGACACACTGTATTTGTGTATTTTGTGTGTCTATTGATATCTATGTGGTGGAGATTTGCGCGAAGCAGACCTCATTGGGTTCCGTTATTTTTCTTTTTTTCTCTGTTCATAAAGTGTGGAATATAAAAACCTTGGTATATATTTATAAGACAAAATTTACTACATGTTTTGATAGCTTTACTTTTTTGTAGCCATCTCGTATCCGCCATACTGAAATTAGGTTCAATTTTTACATAGGAATAGAGCCATGAAAAGTTTTTACATTGTTTTTTTATTCTGAGTTTAATGGTGGAATCTGTTTGTATCTCATTTCCTTAAAACGTTACATCTAATACAACTACATAACAATTAAAACCATAATTATTTATTTGTAGTAAAATCAGTTAAATATTTACCTTTAAAAACCTTTAAACATAATGTTGTAATTTTGAACTTGTGATTTTCATAGATGCTCAAATTGTTGACATAGAGTTATTTGGGAGTCCTAAACAAAATTATAAAATACACCAGCTACTTCAGAATCAGTAACATTGTTAATTTCTGTTTTTATCCTATTTTGTAGTTCATTTAAGCTTTCTGTACGGTTAAAATAATACATTTGATAACCGTTTAGGACTTTGTCAAATAAATCTAGAGCAACAATTAGAACATCTTTGAAAATCACAAGTTTAATACTATATCATGTACGTGTTAAAGGTACCCAACTTATTTGTCCAACTGTAAATTATGGTTTTAATGTTCTTTAGTTGTATTATTTGATAACATTTCAAGGAAATAATATATTGAAAAACGAATTCCACCAGTGAAGTTAGACTAAAAAAGAAATGTAAAAATGCCTAACATTATCTTTCTCACATTCTTATTCATATTACAAAAAGTAAACCTAATTTGAAGATGACGGAAACAATATGGCCATAAATAAGTGGGATCATGCAAAACACCAGTATAGATGACGAAGCCTTAAGAGACACTCCCATAGTAAATCATTAAGAAACAACCCTTCAGGTAGTCGTGAAAGGACAATAATTACTTGGGGTAGGGGACAACTCGGACAAATTATGGGACACTGGTCTGAGAGTGTACTTGAACAGGATAGGAACCTGTGTGTAGACTGTGTAGGAAGTTGAGGAAACTGCAGACCACATAATTTTCAATTGTGAGGCACTGACCAATAAGAAGCATAAGGTTTTTGATTCCAAATTTCTGAACAATCTCATCGGACGAGCTAGTTAGTGGATTACTCAAACTCGTAATGAGAACAAATCTGCTAAGCTGGAATGAGGAGGCTTTGGTTAATAAAGTTAAATTTATATTTATTTAATTTATTTAATAGTAATAACTCGTAAAATATATAAAAGGCCACCATTTTTTAACAGATTATTAGAACAAGTTGATTATTTTTTTAAAACTAGGTCTTTACATTGGTGAGTAATGTGCAAAACTTTAAATAAATCGGTTAAGCTGTTCTAAAGATATAAATTATTTTGTAAAAAACAAAACGGCTTTTAGCTGGTAATAGAAGTGTTTTTGGACATATGTTTATAGGAACTTTTTTCTTTATTTGGACCCATATAACTGCCGCATTACAGAAACACTGTATATTTTCTTGAGGCAGCACTCGATGACAGCTAATTATATAAGCGACGTTAAATAAACCAATTTGAAAGTTATCAAATGTGAAAATAGTGAACAATTGTAATCAACTTTATTGAACGTAGCGATTTACCCGCCCCCCTTCTTCGAAGCTCGTTAACAGGTCCTACTTTTGGTCAAAGATTTCAAACAATAGATTTTGCCATTTTGAAATCTCCAATACATAAAAAACTCAGAACCACCGTCTAAATCGTGAAATGTTTTGGACCATCGTTTAATTAAGTAGACATGTCCTTATAAGGATTATATTGCCGTGCAAGTTTCCTTGAAATCTAACCCAATCGTTCCCTAATGGGCGATCTCGAAGTTTTGTTTTGGGAAAGCGGTTGTCTTTGGAGACAGTCATAATATAATGGAATGGAGCCATTATCTTTAAACTTTCGGTGAAATTCGAAACACAACGCAAGGCCATCCGTATATTCTGTTTTCGCCGTGTATGTAGGTCGAACAAATGAGTATTAGGTTTTTTGTTTCTTCTTTCTTTTGTTATCTTTTAAGTCCTTAAAAAGCTGGTAGTAGAACCACGTATAAATAAGGGCAAATGGTTTTGTAAAAGAAATATATTCCAATCGTTGAATAGATAATCAGATCTAATAAATCTACCAGTTGGAGATAAATATCTATATATATACTATTTTTATCTTGTTCTAAGTCAAATAATCTGTTGGTCATCATATATTTATAAAACAAGTTGTAGAGCTCAATTATGGTACTTACCCGACCCTAACATACAATGTAATTACAAAACGATTCTCTGTAATACCTAAAAGTTGGATTCTTCTATTTTGAAGAAAATATTAAATTGTATTTGTAGATCAAGGAGTCTTATCCAGTAGAGTGTTTGTTTAAAATAGTTGTTAGGCAACACCTGTTTTCTAGACCTCTTAATTGTGTATACTACTATCTTGACATCTATTACACCCTAACTGGCCATGTATATGTGTATATTTTTTAGAAAATTCCACTCGCTTCGCTCGTATTACTGTTTAGCTGTACATTTGTGAAGGAGCTTACACCAGCTACGAGTCGGCACCCCAGGCACTCGTAACTATACGAATATCCCAATTTCTTGGATTGTAAGAGTTCGAAAATACATTTTTGACAATAACTTTGCTATTTTTCGTCGTAGAGAGGTGGGATTGGTACCGTTGCATGAAGAATTGTAAATTGCATATTTTAATCTAATATAAAATAATTGTTAGACTATACATGTTTCCGAAAATCGTAATTGTGTACTACACTACTTGCTTTAAGTCGGCTAGGTCCGAACGGGTCTCGTATATTTGATATATTACAATGTATAATACTCTCATGTTACTGTCAGATGAAAAGCTCGGCTGAGTGGAAAAAAAAAATATTTGGATGGATTTTGTTTGCATAATAACCTTCGTTGGGGCTCCCTTTACGGGAAAAACTGATTGTCAGGTGGCGACTTGGTTACAGCTTCTTTAAATTTTTTTAATTTTTTTAAAACAAATTGCAATTTCAAATTTTGGTAATGTTATACCACTCTGAACAAGTAATTTTCTGCTAAAGTTAATAGTTTTCAATATATAAATTATTTAAGGTCTGAAAAACGCAAAAACAGCCATTTCAACGCTCAAAAACCATCATTTTGGAGGTTGGCAAAGTTCTAAAGTAATCTTTGTAACATCTCTTAATAATATCCCGAAGAGTTATTTGGCATTTGTTTTATTACGTTTACTTTCACTTGGTACTATTGAAAAAGACATGATGCGTTAGCAACAAAGAACGCAACGAAACTAAATAAATACTCTGTGCATGCATGAACATGTTATTACTAGTTTCACTGCATGTACAGTTCGTTCTAATAAAACCAATAAGCAATGTGTATTATTCACTATTATAATATTAAACAACACATTAATAATTTAACAACACATAAATTACAAACACATTTATTAAAAATGATATCGAAGATCAGAGATTTCTTAGAGAGTTACCAAAACATAGCATATGATCAGCAAGGCAGTATACAGTGCGTCGCCTGGACTCGAGAGGAGAAAGAGAGCGTGCGATCGCGTTATAGTGCTATTAAAATTTTAAAAAAAGGCTAAAGTTGCAAAAATGCCAAATAACTCTTCGGAATATTATTAAGGGATGTTCAAATATTATTAACGAAATTTGACAATCTCCAAATTGATGGTTTTAACATGTTTTTGAGCGTTGAAGAAGGCCGTTTTCACGTTTTTCAGACATGTACAAAAAACAATTAAATCATCTATTAAAAACTTAATTTATCAAAATCAGTAATACCGATTTTGAATCAATTTTTGATAAACTGAAAATAAATATCCTAAACTAGAGGTCTAAATCACGGAAAAACTACTATTTGGGAATAAATGGAGAAAAAATCTTTACCTTTGCCATTATAAACTATAAAGAAATATAATTCTTGAGATGAGATTATTTATTTATTTATTGCACAACAAAGTAAGATGTATAGCAACGTCATTACAACTTAATCCTAACACACTGGAAGCAAACAATTCAAACATATAACAAACAAATAAAAGGAAAAAAATATTATAAATACACAATTATTTATAGGAGTCAATAAATGTAAATAAATAATAATGCAGATTTCAAACAATTACAAATAAATAACAATTGACATAAACCCAACAATAGCAGATTTGACACCTAAAAATTAATCGTACAACAATAAAACTATAAAACAATAATAAAAATAGTGTAAATCAACTAGACAAATAAATATACAAACATAATTAAATTCAATAACTTAAAGCACACACAAGTGAACAAAAAGACATGCTATATGGATATATAATTCACTCACTTCTACAATTACAAGATTGTTTTCTTTTTTCCCCAGGCTATTTTTTTACAAATTAAATGAGCAAAATCAATGAACTCGTTACAAATATAGATAACCCTCTCCAAAAATGCCTTCTTTATTGTAACTTTGGAAGATTTTATGTTTAGTTACTTCACTTGATCAGAAAGACTGTTATAATATTTTTGACAGCATTATTTTCAAAGCTCCTCAATGTTGACTTATAGTGACAATGGTAACTTTTAATATTTAAACCTTTTCTGGTTCAAACTTATGAGCAGAACTCTATATTCCCCCCAATATACAACAAACAGTCCAGAATATAAATTGATGGCAATGTCAAAATACCCAGCATCTTAATAACGGCTTACGGTGTCATTGACTCCTCACCGTACAACAACCTAACCTCCCTTTTCTGCAATATAAAAAGTTTGTTTATTGTGGTATCGCCACACCCAGGCAAAGGTTCTTTAAGTCAAATGACAGTGAATATGCGAAAAATGGACAATTTTTAAGACTTTGAAGTCAACTTTACAGTACAAGTTGTCAATATAAATAAACAGGGTTCAAGGATAGCAAACGTAAGCTCATTTTAGAGCTATATAAGCTTTAGAGCTCACTTTACATGCAGAATTGAAATAATTTTCATCTAATTTATTGTGTTATAAGTTGAATAAAACGAGTGATATGAATAAAAAACTGTTTAAAATAGCTGTCATTTTGACGCCTTCAATTCTATATTACGGAATTTCAGCGAGATTCTGTATAATTCTATATTCCCTCATATCAAATGTCATATCTCTATCTTAATTTGGTTGGTTATCGTGTTAACACAAACAGCAACGTCAGTGACGCCAAAAACCACAAAGACGACGGACTTACAGCTTGTCAAAAGTACATTTTTCGTTTTTTCTGAAGCCATCAAATGTGAAGATAAGTCACAAAAAATGGTCGAAACGACTTACGATTATCAAACCTACCTTAACTTCGCATGGTGGGTAACTAAAAGAATTAGACTGGTTGTTTCGTCTCACTTTAAGCCTGGACATTAAACAATAATTTATATATATAATAAATAACGGTCTACTTTAGTATGTGTAGATTTTATAGGTGTTGTGATCTACACAATTACAGGGCGTTAGACCGAGTTCCCGATAAACGAGGTGTATCACCTCATAAACCAGCATCATTACGATGTAAAGAATAGACATAAACCTACAATACCTGATTGTGGTTGCGTGATCTAGACAACTACGGTGCTTCGCATCTTTCAACAAGACTTAAGGTTTGCCTGGGGTTTGTTTCTTGAGGAAATAAAAGCTTTTATTATAAATAATATCTTATAAGCTTATGAATCCAGAGTTCTGATTCATATAAATAGGAGTTTATAATATATTTTCAAGTGTTTAACTGTTAGTTATTATTTAAGTGTACAGTGTTTTGTAAATATAGAAGACTTATAAGATAACCTAACCTAACCTTAACCTAACCTAACTTAACCTAAACTTGACCTAACCTAACATAACCTAACCTAATCTTGGAATTACGTTTATCTGTCGTCTGTTACAGGACACTACTGCCCTAGACTGACAGATTTGAATCAAATTGGTTATGTGCGCATATTTTGATCATATTTCGTGGCTTCTTTTCATTTTTTTATGACTCAAAATTTGAGGGTATCTCCCAAAGTAAACGAATACAAAATTACAATTTCAAAAGTATTAAAATTTATTAAAGAATATTAAATATTAAAAATTAAACTTCAAAATAGCTTTGAATTGATTAAACTTTTCTAATCTGTAATTTTAAGGACTCAAACAAAAGTTTTGGTCGCCATATTTACAAAAATGTTGGATTGTGAGTTATCTTTAAAAAACAAAGATTCGCCATGGTGGTGTTATGAAGTACGTAATTTTTGAAAATCGTTTAAACAGATTTCGATCATATTTAAGTAAACTGTGAAATTACTGACCAAAGTACGATTAACGCCTAAGACGTGTTTAAACCACAATGGAAAGAAATTTAGGTCCTTGCTCAAAGATATAAATATTTTTATGAGAGACAATGTTTTTCGAAGTTTATTAATCTGGTTCTGATGTTCATTTCTATTTTCAGTGGTGTTTATTTTGTCACACACCTTGTTTATATAATTAATAATATGTATTTTTGAACTGTTAAGGTATCTGTTAGGCGATATACAAGTTGATCAATTTGCCACCATTGACATCTTTTAAACTATTGATCTGTAGACAAACTGTCAATTGGGAACCTTCAAAACTTTTTCATGATAATTAACAATCCTTTTTGCAAACATAATAAATGGCCGCCATTAACCATTATGGTGGCCAACGATTCTCTATATTTTATAATGTTTTCTAATTTAAGACAAAATTGTAAAACTTTTGTATTCTATTGAATGTTTTGATAAACCACTCCTTTAGGAGGTATAGGTACTTAAAGTTTAGATAAAATGATGTGCGATTCATTTTAGGTAGGCGATTTTACCGTATTTCCCATTTTTTAATAAAGTTTTATCAATGAACAAATATAATACATAACTGAAAATTTATCTATAATTGAGAGAAATGTTGATATGGTTTCAGACGTTCCAAAGATATAAGTGCGATTTTGTTTAAGCTCCGCCATAGGAAGGGACTCACAAGAGCAGATAAATTGTGTATCGGTCAGGTGCTGTCGTGCACACTTATATATAACTCGAGTTCATGTATCTGTCTAGGCATATTTTTTAAATTTTTGTTCGTCGATTTTTTAATACGCTGTTCTGAGCTAAAGAATTAAACTGGGAACCGCAGTAAAAATAAAAAATATCCACACGCCGACATCCAAGCTCCAATAGCCAAATTTCTATTTCCTTGTCTTCGTTTACCGAACAATGATTTCTACTGAGGCATTGCAGTCACAGGGAACACCTTGAACTATCGGGATGGAAAATGATGGGACCTGTAGATTCTGCGAAGATGGAAAGGAGCCTCAACACTCTGTACTAGTCAAATGCCGTAAAGTTATGCACAAAAGAGGTAGAAGTCAGTGGGTTTACTAGAGGAGATACCTGTCTTTTCCCTGAATTTCCTCCGTTACAGATGGAGAGGGTTCTATAAAAGAAGTAAGTGGGCACAATAGGTCTTTAGAGGACACAGTAAAATTCACTCCTACATCACTGCTACTACTTCTAACGAATAAACACTATCTCTACATAAAAACAAGAAATGGAAAGGAAAACAATTTTAATTAAACTAGATTGAAGGTCAACCTGTTTAAAATCCCTGAGCTTTTATTTACATTTATTTTTTGTTAGAATGAATGTCACTCAATAATAAACACATAGGAAGAATAATAAACAAACAAGATAGTTCTTACCACCATGTTACAAATAAGGAACGTACTACTTGCTTAGTTTATAAGAGGTTTTAATCTTGGCTTTAACGTAGATCATTTTTTAACTTTTTATACAGTTTTGGATTCCAACATAAATACACTCCCAAATCTTAAAATAAATTGTCCAAATGAATAAAATGAAATGAGTTTAGAAGAGTTGTCTTAATGTAGGACACGTGTAAAGGAAGGAGAATAAAACTGCGATATATGTTATAATACAAATATAGTACTTTTAATAAGGGAGATTAATTATTTTCGTCCTGTGTGTACAGAGTGATACACTCAAGATCTCAACTATTAGGGTTTCTATAACTGTAAAAGGCAAAAATGTTTAATTGTCTTCCATACTTTTTTATGGTACTTTATATTATGGTATCTAAATATTTTTTCCAATATGGCTGGTAACGTATTTTTTGAAATAATAACACCGCATTGTTATTGGTTGAACATATATTTTCAAGACTTTTTTTGTTATTAGGTATTTTTTTGATAAACCCTAAAGTTTAGAATTTATATCCTATATAAGATTGTAAATTATTATTTACTAATTAATTGTTTCTTAAGTTTTTATAATTACTATTCCCCTTCAATTCCAAATGAAAATACAAGTCATAGAGGAGGTTAAAAAGACGTAATCATTTGTTAAAAATACAAAATGGAGGTTAAATGGGAAACTAAGTATTATAGGTAATAAGCTTATATGACTAAACCTTTTCATTGGTTTAGATATGAGGAATAAGCTCCTAAAGTTTTGCAATGAATTTTAAAAAGTTTTGTATATAACGAAGAATGTTGGGGCAGCTTCAGTAAGAAAAAAGTAACATTACGATTTTCTCAAATACGGTTCCAACAATTTTACCAAATAGGAGGCTCTAAACTTCAAAACAATAGTTATTAGTCAACATTCCACCATAAATGCAAATTCAATAGTTTATACGATATTTAAATACATAATTTCTCAATATCCTCCCTAACGATTTCATTACAATTTTAGTGAAATGTGAATAGTAATAACCCAAACCCGTGTGTAAAAAAAAAGAAAAAAAGATTACTCTTCAGGAATCGTTGGAAAACAACAAACATATACCTTGATCACTGTCAATAAAAGGTTATTTTACACAATAAATAAATAATTGTGAGATGGTATCCTTGATAGAAAAAAACTTGAACACCAATTCTCACAAATAGTATTTTAATCTTTTCAAACGTGTTTCAACGACAAAGTTGCCATCTTCATTGATCCACACCTATCGTGGATTTTCAATTCTTTATTGACAACTACCGAAAAGACATTTTTGATTAATATTAATTTTGGTTCGTTTTTATTACCTTTATGGGAAGGACGAATGAATAAGTTTGTACAACGTTTCCATTATTTATTTACTATGTTTATTTGATTTGTTATGAACGCTTAGAGTTTAGTGACTAAGCCCTTTAAAATCCCAAGGGAACCAAGCTGGATATACACTTTTTTCATGTAGTATTGAGTTAGATTAATTTTTTCATCTTTCCTATCAGGTTTCTCTTGACCAAATCTTGTCTTTTTTTTCTTATAAGGCGATGATGACCGAGAGTGAACGATTCCGTGCGCAGAAGCCGAGGACGGAAATTTGATCAAGCAACGGAAAAGTACTTTCGGTATGAGTTATGAACGAGAATTTTTTCATGGTGCAAAAAAAAACACAATAGCCCTAAGGAAAATAAAAACTAGTACATTTCTCATAATATAAATTTTTAATTCACAATTTTAACTTTTATTACAAACAAAATTATCTGAACAAACATAAATGAGTTACAGAGTTGAACAACAAAATCAACCTACAATTTAAAAGTTCAGATTGGCGTTAAGAAGTGCAAAAGTTTTTGAAAAATTAGATACATCTATGTTATTTTATTTTTGAACAACTTTTAATCATCGAAAATCTACTTCATAACTTAAATGGTTTCAGGTCGTTAAATTTATCAGACAAACAAACCAATAAAACTTCGTCTCTTACTTGTTTTGATTTAACATTTTCAACTCTGCATCACTCAGAAAACTTAATTTAATCCTCTTCATATCTATCGCTAGATTTCTCTGGTAGTAAGTTTAGTGATATGTCAATAACTTATCTGGTATGTTAGAAACATGTGCAGCAGTTATTTTCAAACACGTAAATAAAACAGTAAAATTTGGCAATTGGTTTTGACAATTCTATTGTTAATTATTTAAGATCAGCTAATTTCACAAAAATGCATTGAAAAATAAATTAGTACTACAGGTGAGCAAACACGGAACTAAATCAGAGCAATTAAAAATCAGATGATCGTTTCCCCTTACTCTAAATTTAAAAGGGAGAAACGATCACTTTCGTTGCTATCAGCTGTTATGGAAAACAGCTGCTTTTGGTGCATTATGATGAAAAAATTGTTACGAACTAGCATAAAAACACAATGAACTTGTAATGATACAGTATGGTGAATACATTACAAAACCTTACAATTTTAATGAAACTATTGAGTTATGAATACTGAAATAATATACTGCTCCAGTTTGTGGAACTTCGTTCCACCTAACTAGTTTCACATTGAGTCTCATTCTACAGTCACAAGTAGCAAAACAGCTGTCAAAGGTTTACCTGTTCATAAATATTATTTACATTTGAACAAAACAATTGTGAATAAAGTTATTTTAATAATGTTGTACAGGGTGAAATATTTACATGTTTGTATGAGTTATGGTTTGATTTTAGTATTAAATTGCGTTGGATAGCGTTGAAGTCGATCACCTAAGGGATAATATCAGTATGGATTTATACAGATTTCTGGTTTATTATTGGCGTCCAGATTTCATTTTGTATTTTGAACCTAGAATAACTTATTTAGATTTAGGTCGATGTAAGAGATTTATCTTTTTCACAAATACGTGGTATAGAGAGAGTTACGGGATGGATCAAATATTGATGTTGAATTTTTGGCGAATGTATCGGATTTGATGTCACTTAAAACACAAAAAGTATTTTTTTTTTGAATGATGTGTGTCTTTTATCGTTTGGGTAATTTTATGAACACCAAAAAAGTAAACTGTTTATGATTTTAATTTTGTAAATGAGCCTATTTTGGTTTTATAACTAAGTTTTTTCTTTGTATCTTTCTTTTAAGATACAATTTAAGAGTACTAGATAAGTACCATGTTGTTGCCCAGCCATTTGTTTTTAAATTGTTGTGCCACACACAACAGAATTTAATAATGATGAAACTTTGTATTATTTATGTTTCCTAAAGCGAAATAATGGGCTGGGTAAGTACCAAGATGGCGCACATAAACGAAGTTTAAATGGCTATTACATATCATAATGACGAAATGTTGTGTTATTTATGTTTGCAAAAACTGAGATTTCGAACTGCCAAAGTGCCACGAAGATGGCGAAACCTTGTATTATTTATGTTTCCAAAAACTGAGATTTCGAACTGCCAAAGTGTCACGTAGACAACCCTAAATTTGTTTTTAAATGGTTATTGCAGAGGTAAATACAATATCATATTGGTGAAACCTTGTATTATTTATGTTTCCAAAATCTTATATATTGGTCTGGGTAAGTACCATGATTGCGCCCATTAACTTGATTTTGAAGCTCTGTAAAGATTTTCATCCAAATTTTCAAAAATATAGCTTCGAAACACTCGTACAAAACGTATTTGTCGGCATCTCTCCGCAAATCAGTAAATACAAATTTTTAGCTCTCTCACTGAATATACCGAAATTTACGGGAGGTATTAAAAAATCTACTTTAAATTTGTCGCTGATTTTGAGGTCATTTGAACCCAAACCAACGGTTTTTTGAAATTATATCTGTCAACTTTATAGCTCAAATGTTTGATCCGATTTTAATTACTTGGTAAGTAGGCATATTTTGACCATATCTTGGGATATTTTTTTTATATTTTCTTTGCTCAAAATATCAATTAGATGCAAATAAAAAAACACTAAGTTACAATTTTATTAAACTAGGCTATGACGATTTTAGTCAAATTTTGCTCAAGTGTAATTAGTAACGATCCAAACAAAGCTTATGGTTTAATGTTCGTCTTGAATTGCGTTCTGTAGTGTGCAATATATATTGCGCTGGATTTTTCTTTTCATTTTCTTTTCTAAATCTACAATACCCTAATTCTCCGTCTTCTAAAGCACTCTGACTTCACCACTAAGAGGTTCCCCGTTGGGGGCACAAAACGTTACGGGGTTCACCCAGATACGTGGGGAAATTAGGAAGCTGCGATTCGTAACGAACTTGCTAATGCAATGGCGACGGGAACTTCGATGTGCTAACCAGACTCAAAAGCCGTCTAGAAGACCTTGGCTCTTCACTAGAAAATGTGAAAATTATGACTTTACCACGCGTGGAAAATACAAATACAAATATATTACGATTCAGGGTTAATTTACAAAAAAAAAAAAAAAAAAAAAATGAACGTTCCTCAATATTATTAAAAACTAGTTTTAAATAAATTCCAACCTACTTTGAGGATGTATTTATGATAAAAGCAAAGTAAGTTTCAATTAGCTTATATAATTTTTTGTTTTGAAATTTATTTTGGGGTAATCGGGAAAGATCATGCAATGATTTTGGGCTATTTATTAATTGAATATTTAATTCGTTTATTTTTAAAGTGTAGGATAACCTTCGACATCCTTTATAAAAGAATCGCCACTAATTTAGAGGCGTACGAAATTAGACCGTTAAACTGTCGTGAATCAAGTTGCCTCTTGTCAACCAAATCACTGTCCAGAACGGACGCTTATAGATAAATAATCTAAAAGATGACTTAATTAAACAAAAAATATAAGAGTATAATACTTCACGCCATTACTAAAACTTGAAAGACGTTCCGCTCAGTTTCGTGAATCGATTCGTTTTACCAGTCTTGGCTTTCAAGCGTTGCAAGAATTAGGCGAAAAAGATATCAAAAGGAGTTTTAGACAGTTTGAGTACTTTGACTGACTATTTAATTTATACCTTTACTTTACTCGCTTTAGAAAACACATCTATTGACAGACAAAGTGAGCGAAGATCATTCCTTTGATGGATTAAAACAAAACTGTGGTTAAAAATATCGATTAGGCCTATCTATCGATATACAGGTTATCAAAAATTTTAATAGATAAGATATTGAGTGATACGTTTAGTATACGTTGTTCTTACGTAATCTTCCAGAAAACCAAAATTTTATTTGTAAATTTTCAAAATGGCGGTTGTTCAAATTGTTTTATTTTAAAAATCTGAAAACCGGCAAATTTACAAAATATTAAATTAAAGTCGCATTTCTCACATTTATATTTGATTTGATTGACTTCATTTATAACGATTTTATCAGATTAAAAAAATATATATATTTAGTTTCAAATATTTATAGGTTAATTGCAGTTTTACAAACTTATGAGGGAAAAGAGTTATTGAATATTGTGTATACTGATGACCGACGGTACTTGATAGAATTCCATGTTATACAAATAAAACCCACGCAAATTTTTTTGTAAAATTCTACATTTATTGGTCTTTTACAAAGATTGTCTTTGTGTAAGCCTCGTCAATACCGTAACTGGCGAAACCATGGTCGTCTAGACCATTAAATGTAGAATTTTACAAAAAACTATTGTGTGTTTTTATTTGTAAAAGTAATAGAATAATTAAACTAGAATGTAGCACTACTAGCCAATTAGAAACTGATGAGGGAAACAGTTTATTACTCGGTAATGAATATAATAATGTTATTAATATTAAGGTTTAGGCTAATGTTAGGTGTTGTAGACAATTACCAATAAGTTATTTTTTTAACATTATTTCAAATGTATTAAAACAAAAATATTAAATTATTTATTTATTTAACCTACAAATTTTTTTAGTCTGTAGATTATTTATTTAACCTACTAAAAAAAGTATTTTCTTTTTTTAAACAGGAAATTTTTGTTTGTTTTGTAATGTTAATGGTTTTCTAGATATTAGACATTAAACATTTTAAAAGTAAACCATTTTGAAAATGTACAAAATAAAGTCTTAGTTTTTGGTATGTTAGTATAAACTTTCATACATAATGCATATCAAATTTTCGCTCAATATCTTATCTATTTCCAAAGATATAATGTTTTTTATAAAAAAAACAAATTGGCCGACAGACAGAAAAAAAAGCGTTTCAATACTTATGTTTACACAAACTTTTTTTGGTATTTGTATCTCTATATCAGATCCCGAAATTATGCTGTGAAATTTTGAATCATTCCGTATATATCATCATAATTATCAAAGATTTATGAATTTAAATTATTTGAATAAAATAATGTAGATAATACTTTATATTTCAGTATGTTAAAACTTTTATCAAAAATACAAAAGAAGATTTTTTTTTTTTAAGTTTTAACAATTTAGTCATATCATTTTCTTTTTGTAATAATTATAATTTTTTTTTAAAAAGGTTGAAATATTAAAAATCTTTCAATTTTATTTTATTTTATTTTAATACAAAATAATAAGCTATGTTATATATATATATATATATATATATATATATATATACTATTTTTATATATCTTCGTAGAAAAACTATTTAATAAAATTAATTCCATTCACAAAGACAAGTTTTTTTATAAAAATACAAAATGGCCGACGAACGGAATTGAAACTTTTCCTGATTTTATTTTTTGGTTTAAAATTGCTACTGAAATATTGCCATTCAATTTTGAACCACTTTGTGTATCAACAAATACACATTTATGAAGATCTCAGTTTTGAACAGAGGTTGTCCAAGACTAAATTTTCAATACAAATATTTTGGAATAAAAATCCTTATACTTGTATTTCAGAAAAAAAGATACTTTTGCTTAAAACAGAATTTAATATTCCAATAGAAAATAATTTACATTAAAACAAAAATTACCTACAGACACTATTAAATTATCTTGAATAAAATTAAACTCAAATGGTATTTCATTCTAAGAACTACTCAATTATATCGAATATAAAAACTACTTCTACGATATTATCATCAGTGACCGCGTCTTATGTAAAGATTTATCTATGACTGGAGGCTGTACTCTGTGCCGTTAAAGGAATCCTGCATAACAAGTTTCATTTTCTTACATCATTGCGTACAAGCAACTAGAATAATGTGAATACAAAATGGAAAAGTAGGTTACTAGCTAATTTATATTGGAAATATGTTGTTACAGTCGCCCTAAGAGATTAGAAACTTTCAAACGTGGATTGTTTGTATACGTAAGACGTTTTTAGGTTTAGTGTGGGTGTGTGTTTGGTAGATATGGTTTTTTGGAGTGATTAATAAAATATAGAGTGTGGGTGATCCACAGGCGTAAAGAAAATGTTATGCGGTCAGTCAAGGAGGTTACCTCCTAACAGTCTGTCATGTTTCATAGGTCATAAAATGTTTCACCAATATCGTAAATGATCATAATTTTCCTACTTACGTCATCATGAAGGTTCACACAAACAGAAGAGCTGGAGATATGATTAAAAAAAAAATCTTTTTGTAGTTTTTATCAGTAAAAATTAACCAATAATGACGTCATCGAAAAAATTATATATGTAAAATAAGAGCTAAGACTTTGCTTTTATTGTGTTGTAAACACATCTTCAACGTATGATTGATATCCTTTCCATCAAGGATGAATAGGACCATTTTTGTTTTTTGCCAATTTAAAAGCCATGGTCATAAGTATTATTCTGTTAGCTAACATTTAAACAAAATCGGAGGAGCCAATATTGAGAAATTTTTCTTTTTAACAGCATCATTGCTGATGTTTTTAGTTTTATTTATCGATAATTTATGAACAGGTATTTTTGGAGAGATGACGACTTTTAGAGCGTTAAAGAAGCTATTCTTGAGCGAAATTTGATCAATTTCGTTGGAACCGATTTTGATAAAATGGTAAATTTTGTGTTTTTGTTTCTTATGACAGCTACCGATAATATTAAGGAATCAAATAAAAGAAAAGCCGAGATGTGGCTGAAATAAACTCACATACAAAATTTGATTAAATTCGATCCACATGTTTGCTTCCACTCATGGGAGCCTAAAATCCACAATAAATTCGATATCAATTTTTGATCAAACTTTCCCTCTACTTCGTCTTTGTATGAGTGTAAAATTTGGTTAGTTCTTTTAAAATCATATTGGCGGTCATTTTAGATTAGGGCATAATAGCAGTCTATGTGTTTCGCGGTTTATCTACTCGTTATCGGATAATTCCTCTGTGGTCATAATCAAGCCAGCCATCTTCTTCCCCACCGGGCCTTCTCCCTACTGGCTTTCCTTGGTATATCATTTTTAATATTCTTTATCCTGGGATCATTTGTAAAAGACTAAATGACCTGCCAATTTTAATTTTGTCTTTTTATTTTGAATAGTATCCCAGATTTACCATAGAAATGTTAGAGGCATAGCTTTTTCTTATTCTTCAAATTTCCCTTCCTTAACTTCTGCGAATATCTTCCTCAAGATCTTACTCTCCTAACTTTGCACAAGTTCTTTCTCCTATTGTCAGTGTCCAAACTTCCCGCACCGTAGATGACGACTGGCCGTAGTATGGTTTTATAAATCCTATTTTTCTTTCCCTTCTCACTAACTCAGATTTGAACACATGTTGTAGTGCAAAGAAACAAAATATGTCACCTTTTCCATCCGCCTTTCTCTTAGGAAACCGCCTCTGCTGTCTTAGTATAATAGTAAAGACATAAATTATAAATGGCACCTCAGTTACTAGTTATTGCTTACATTAGTTACAAGGTAAAATTTTAATGAACATGTTATTTGGAGCAACAGCTGTTATTTATATCTGTTGTCAATGTCACAAAAGTATCATTGTTAAATACGTAACAAATTTTCTTTATGATACTTTACAACTAATTCAGTTTTTATAAGGTTGTTTTTATTTTTATAGCAGAAAATGTATTTTGTTTAGGTTTTGTTTGTTTTATTCATATAAATAACAGATAGATGACTTGCAAGTTCCTTTCGCTTAGTATTTTATTTACTTACCTAGTATAAAAAGTACAGGACAAAGAGAAATAGTGTATTTCATTTCTAGTACCGAAAGTGATAGTGCACGATGGTATTTTACATGTGAGGCAAAGCTGAGTATAGACAGAAACGTACCTTGTTGCTCACTCTCCAATTTAAATATCTGAGTAATTTCTATAACAAAAACTAAAAATTGCAATATCACGAAATTGTATTAGCATTTTAATAAAATTCTGATAAAATGTAACCTCTGAAGGTTCAAACATTTGGTTTAGACCTCATCAGTTAATACAGAAAAACGAATCATTAACTTCGTCGTTTACGTTTATATATCTCAAAATAGTAGAAAAAGATTTTGATAAAATTTTGGTGAAAACTGGCATTTTTTTTAGAGATTATTAAAAATACACAGAGTTGGATGCTTATAGACTACAATTGAGAAACATTTATTGAAAATCGTTGGACCCAATTCGTAATATTGTAATATTATGGCAGTTTATCCAAAACTTTAAGTTAAAAAAAGAATTAAATCTCTCAAAATATGAAAAGGAAAAAAAAATGTGCCAAATTAATTTAATTAAAATTGGTTCACCAATCAGGAAACCTCTAAACAGTTATAAAAGCAAAACATCCATTATTTTTAACAATCACATAACATTCTCTATACTCTGTACATTTGAAAGAGTAAAAAAGATGAAATTGACATTGTTGAACAAATTAAAAAAGCAGCCGACCAAATCTTCCAAAACAAGCACATTAACCATAAAAGGATTAAACAACCAAATCAATTACAAGTCTCCTGAAAACCTTAACATTAAAACTGCTATTCATCATATTTAATTAACAAGCTTAAAGGCAAATCAAGAAATATATATCATTAGTAAGATACCCAAGATGATTTAATACCCGTCCTTTGGTGTAATGATTCCTTCGTTATCAATCAAAACCAAGGTCGCTTCTCATCCTGCTCGCGTCCTTAATGCATAGTTTGCACCTAACTTCACGAAATAAACTAGGCATATGCTAATTACAAAACAAGATAAAAATTACAGGTTAAGATAAGTTGGTAGGACCAGTTCCCCCTAACTGACATACCACGCCTGGTCTTCTAAAACTTGATTCTGGTTCCGTCAGTTCATTAATTCGTTTAGACCTAAGATTTGGTGAATAGTTTTCTATACCGAAATTTAGTGCGAGAATGAAGAGTTTAAATTTAATTTGAAAAGAATAGAGTTGTAATTTATAAATTATAACATAACATCCACTTCAGGAAATTACGTGAGAACGGGGGTTGAAATCCCGAGAGATCTTGGCTGGATCTACAGCTTTCTTAGTATAATATTTTTGGTTAGATACCTCTTTTTCATCTTTACTATCAGATCTCTCTCTTGACCAACTCTTATTCTCCTCCGACACTGACGGTATTCAAGGGCTGCGACCTTTTATCTTATGTCCTTTTCTTCCTTTTTTTATAAGACGGTAATGACCGAAAGGTTTTTAGCCTCTAATAAAACAAAAACAAAAAAAAAAAGAAGTAAAAATGTAATTTGTTAAATAATATGTCTCTTGTATTGTTTATTTTGGGCCTGTATGTCTCTGGTATTGAGAAAAAATTAGAAAACTTTCTAATTGACTTTCTTTTTTATATATTTTATTATTATTCAAACATCCCTTTGGCAATTCAAGAAATAAGTATAGTACATTTAAAGTAATTTATTATACTTGTAGTTATTTATTCTTATTTTTCAAGCAACAAGTTTTTTATTAAATCAATACTGAGTTTGACGTTTATTTGATTCAATGAAACCTGAACACAAATTCTCGCAAATAGTGCGTTTACTTAATCAAACACGTTTCTAAGACAATGTCGCCATCTTCAGTGATACTCAAAGTACAATAAACGAGCTTACGAGTGATCGCGATCTGGTGATGAATGAGGAGTTAGTTATTATAGCTCTTGCATCACTGAAGATGGCGGCTTTGTTTTTTTAAACGATTTTTAATAAATAAACGTAATATTTGTGAGAAATTGTGATTAAGTTTTATTTTATCTAATAGGTTTGTTACTGAAATTAATCTTACTATTCAAGTTTTGTGTAAAAGTAAATATTTATTAGGGTGCTGGTAGCTCCTTGATCTAAGTCGTCATTTATCTGACACAAACTAAAAATTTAAATTTATTGTAATTGGTATTATTAATTTTAATACGATTTAAAAAAAAATGTATGCTCTAAAGGTTTAAACAAAACTAATTTTGTTGACATCTCAAAAAAAATGGCGGTTTGGAAGTTTGGAAGTTATGTCGTATATTTTGTATATCTCAAAATCTGTGAAAACTACTTTGATCAAATTTCCATGAAATGTATTTTATGTAAAATCTTCGGTTCCGTTCGTACAGTAGAAGGATGGTACATATAATATAACAATGAATGAGAAGAAATAATAATGGATGGTGAAGACATAGTGAGGTTCATGAAATCAACGAGATTAGGATCGTTATGACATGCAATCTTCATGTGCAACAATAGAATGTCAAAGAGCGTGTTTGTTGGGTAAACCAGCAGTTATGAGGAGAGGTCGACCAAGGAAAGGTGGTTGTGTCGAGAAGGACCTGAAGGAAGGTAGTTGACCGTCAGGAATTGGATCGGAGAGAGCGGGGACGGATTGTGTCGGAACCTCATAGACGGATGTAGCGCCTAAGGTTAAGGGGGCTTAATATATTAAGCCACAGATAGCAGAAATTTGCCACTAGTTCAGAATTTGGAAACCGCAATACAAACCCGACAGTGGTCAGGCATTATTTCTGTATTTTTAAAATAACTCACGAACTGTACTTTTCAAAATATAACTCAGTATTGGATTTGAAACAGATAAAATAGCAATTTACAAATTTTAAAGAAATATATACAAAGAATAGTACAGTATGTTTGCTGAAACAGATATGCACTGAACTGAAATATATTTCCATCTAATAAAATAAAATAATAAATGTAAATGAGACTTTAGCAGGTTATAATATGTGCATAAACGTTCTCATACAACCATGTACAATATCAAGCACAATTGAAGATAAATTTAAAGTGGAAGCAGCCAAAAGGTAAAACTCAAAACTTAGATTTCCAAAAAATGGGAAGTTCTTAGGTTAAGAAAACTATTAGCTTACTTTTACAAAAAAAAAAAAAAAACTACTTAGGAATTTATAAATTCAAAATGAAAAATGGACGCCACATATTGTTTGTTTATTTCAAAATTTGTGAAAGTGATTTATACCGAATTTGGAGAAAAGGAAACCCAAATCAATATGGTAAATTACAAGTAAAAATTACAAGAATCTTTTGTTAAATACTCATAATAGATTTAGAAATCGATTAAAATAAAAAAAAAAGATTAACTTTTTTTATTTTTGAAAAAATATAAAATATATTTTATAAACCAGCCATGAATGTTTTTGTAGAATCATCATTTGGAAACTGACAGCTAACTTGTCAGTTTAGTTGATAGTTGAATATTTTCTATTGCTCAAATAAAACTACTTACATTTATTTGTTGCATTATTTTATAGGGCATTTATTATAATTGTTATAAAACATTCTTTCGCTACCGTAACAACAATATTGAAAGCACTGAACGTCTTGTTACGATTGTGGTTAAATATTTGTAATCAGCGCTTAGGAATAAATAAATGTAGAAACCTTTTAAAATTCCCGTGTATACTTTACTCTGTATTTTGTACCATTAAAAAATATCACAAATCAATTTTTTTAAATTGAACTCCAAAATCGATTCTAAATTATGTTAAGAGTATTATAAAAAAATAATAAATTCGAAATTTGATAATAGGCTATTTGCGATATTTTGATTGATATGTTGTCAGGCGGAGGCAATAGTTTATTTCTGTATTTTTCAAAGTATTTATGAACGTTTTGCTTTACAAAGAAAATAAATTGAATTGTTTTATGACATCTCAAATTGGTTATTTACAATTTTTAGCCAATTAATGCCGAACAGGGACTTTGAAATAATAGAAAGAAATACGTCTTATTTGGGCATTTGAAGCTTACATTTAAGCAAAATGTGGTCAAATTTGTTATAACCTTCTTAAAAAAGTCAAAATTGTAGTTTTATTCTCATGATAAATATTCTAAAATATTGACTTACGTTTACGAAGCGTTTTCGAACTCCATTTACAAACTTGGAAGAATAGTTCTTTGTGTAAAAATAAAGGCTAAAACCTAATTGCCTACAACCAGAGGTCTATATGATTTCCTTGTAAGCCTGTACGTACTTATTGGTTTATTAATAAACTAATTATTTAAAATAAACTAATCTACAGAATTGAACCAAATTTGGATGCATCGTTGCTATTGTTAGTTTCAGTTACTTTGTTAAGTTTCACTATTGTAACCCATCTCCTTTCAAAATGGCGGCTATTCATAACTTTTAAATCGAAATAACTAGCCATTTAAAAAAATTACAACAGCAACTTTATTATTAAATATAGTTGTTTTTGTTTTTAAAGTTGAGTGAACAATGAACGAGATTTATAATTTCTTGCCCTTTTTAGAATAGGCTAACGGAACAAAAATGAAATGAATAAATAAAATTGTTTTGTAGGTATAAATTAATTGGAGTTTTATTCTCAGTTATCTATTAGCAATACCGGTAACTCTTAATTTACTGAAATCCCAGTAGCCATACAAAAATGACTTTATGAACTTAAGTGAATATGAGAATTAATTGATGCAGTTTCTTGTTGATAGTAGAAATTCAACAAATCAGCTGTTATTATTATAGTGATATATCAGCTGACTAGTCTGCTGATAATGTATCAACAATGAAACCTGCTGGTTTTTGCAGTACAATATTCAACAGATTGAAACAAACACTTTGGAAGACAAAAAACAAGGCCATGCACGGTTAGACAAAACATTCAAATCACGTTTATTTTACAAACAATTTTAAAAGCAAAAGCAGATATGGATTCGTCATAGACTTCTGGTTTTAGTAAGTTTTTAGCTTATATTTAATCAATACCTGTAATTTGTAAGGAGTATTCGGAAACACCCTGTATACAAGCGAGATATGACTAAAATATGCCCACAGTCGAAATTATATACTCAGGGTTTCCCTATAGGGAGGACGTGCGTGGCAATCCCAACGTACATAGCTGGATCTACACCCTTCTTGTTGTAGTCTTATATTAGATCCCTCATCATTCCTATGTGACTTCACTAAACTCTTGTTCTTTTCTCGCCCTGACGTTATTAGATTATTCGATGTTAGGGGTATTTTTTCATGTTCTTTTCTCCATATTGTATAAGACGAGTAATAGAAAAACTGGTAAAAAATGTGCTTTTCGTTTTAATTGTTGAGTACTAATCACATCACAGACAGCTATTATTAAACAACTCGATTATTTTCTACTTATGTGACTTCAAAACTAACATTTTTCTAAAAACAAATCATCGCTTTTTCACCCTTTCACTATATTACATAAAACTTAGAAGGAAAAACCACCAACATTAACAACACAAACTAAATTCCCTTCTCATAAATTATAAACTACACACGTTGTATATAACCTACAATGTAACATAAGAAAATGTATTTTTGAAATATATATTGTCGGTATAAGAGGGCTTCCATGTTCTACCTTACACAATACCTCCATCAATAACTATCCAGGCACAAAGAATTTATAAAATGTGTCAATATAAACACCCATTGATTTCCCTTTCAATAACAACTAGCCGAGTCTTGCTTGTTCAAGGTTTTATACATTCTAAACCATAAAGATGAGACTCAAGTTGCCTTCTAGTCGCCATATTTATCTGTTCTTGACCTTATTGTGGTGCTTCTAGAGAGATAATATTGTAAGATGTTTGCTGTACAGCACAGCTATTCTACAGAATTAATTTAGAATGTTGTTTGATTAATCACTCTACAAGTCAACTGGTAATGAAACAAATTCCTGTGGTAAGTTAATTACAAGGTAATGATTTTTCTCGTAGAATTTAGACGTTGAAAAGTTGGTCAGAAAATCCACCAAAGGAAGCAGACTTTTACCACTTAAAATTTCAAATATTTTAATTTCTTTCCATCAAGAAATTTTTTATTTTATTATCAAAATATTTTTTCTACATCGTAAATTCTTCCCCTTTGACGTTCTAAGTACAGAGAAAGTCATATGTGTTAGAATATTAATATCTCGTTTTTCTTGGATATATCAGCTATATGGTCCAATAAAGTGATTTGGAATTGATTTTTGTGTTGTTTAAACAGTGTTTCACATCCCAGACAGAATAATACATTTTTAAATATAATTTAATAAATTTAAGTGAAATGATACGTTGCTTTACCTCGAAATATTTTCATCTATTATTTTCAATCACCTACAATATAATATGGAGGTAGTTGTAGCATTCAAATTCAAATCACCTCTGAAATAAAACGTCATTCACTCAACTTCCACACATACAACTTCCGTTGCTTGACAGATGCTGTCACCTGCCGAGATTGTCCAAAACTAATGATCGTACGATAGCGGAGGGTAAAGTACAACGGCAAGACAGCCTATCTTCTCTAATACCGGTTGCTTAGTCTACCTGTAGTCACTCACAATGCCTGACTTTTTTTAGATAGTTACGTTAGAGATAAATTTTCTTACTTGGTCTTCAAAAATTGCAACTCAGTTTCAACGATATGTTAAAATTTAGTTTGTGCGTTTTAGTTTAAAATGTTTAATAAATTCGTTTTCACGGCGCAAGCTCACGTGGACTGCGACAGGATTTTCCAGGTACTCAGCCTTACAGATTTTATCATATTTTAAATTTTTGTTAATGCTTTAAAATAATTTATTAATTATCATGTATTCTTTAAAATATGTATTTCATGTTTTATTTAATATTCAATGTTCTTTTGAAACTGAATGATTATAAAAATTTACTTTTTTAAAACATACTTTACAAAACCTTGAAAAGGCACATTTTGAGTTTTGAACAATTATGTGAAATAGGTGCAAACTAATGTTGAACTTTAAATGATCAAAATATCTTATTGAACATGTCAAATATAAAACAATTGGAGAAATCTGTTCTAAATCAGAAAATTTCGTTTTACAGACTTTTGCAAATCTTTGCAAGTCTTATACAAGCTTTGTTTCAAACAAAATTAAATATATATAAATAGATTTATAATCATCTAAGAAGCTTTTAAGTACAATCTTAACGAATTTCTGTTATACAATCAATTTTCTTTAATTTTGACAAAAAACCAGATATTTGCTTTCATAATGAACATTAATGCTAAAACATGTCTGATTTTGTACAGACGCTAAAAAACATGTTTATTGCCATAGCTAATATGCTGGTAGAAGAAACACAGCAAAAGATCTAAACATGTTTCGTCCTGTTAACAAAACACGTTTTATCCAACATAGCTTCAGAGTTTCACGTGCACAAAAGTGATATTACAAAAACTGACTTTATAGAACTCTAATTAAACTCATATTGTATATGTGCCTAAATTTATTTCAGCGAATATGTTTTCTTAAAAAAATATCTTTTAGATGTAGACTTGTGTAATTAATTATAAAATATATAAAATATTTTTTGGGTGGAGCCTGCATGCAAACTTTCGGTCCTAACAGCCTCCCAGAGGTTATTTTCTAAATTAAAATAATTGACGTCAATTAATAAAACTTAATATTCAAAATTTTCTTTTTTAAATAAACTTCTCTTTTTTATAATAAATTCTTTATCTAAAATATATATATATTTATTGGCCAATATAGCATTTAAGTAATTTATAAAATAAGTAATATTATGTAACCTTTTTTTTTAAAACTTATCATTTCATAAAGTTAAAAAGGGGGGGGATAAATATCAGTATCTTTTCATCTTTTTTTTTATTTTGTAATTTTTACATTTAAGGGCGTATAATCTTTTTTTTTTGGATTAATTATAATCCTGTTAATTGTTAAGCTGTGCTCATTGTTTTGTTAAATTTTGTAACGATAAAATATATAAACTAAAAGGGGGGATAAATCTTCAGAATCTATTGACTAATTTTTTTATTTAAATTATAATATTTTGTATTAAGGGCATATAACTTTACTAATTATAAGATTGTTAATCATAAGCTGTTTATGATAATTTTGTCTCAGGATGTATTTCTCAGCTGTAAATGATAAAATCTGAAACGTCAAAATTTTGTTTCAATAAACTTGAGCCTTGTTAATCACTAAATTTGTTTTTGTCTTTTATTTTTTTTTTAAATTTCTAAACATTGTTACCATTTTGGTTCCGCCTTTCTTAAATTTAAGTCCCCTGGTAACATAGTAACCAAAAGACGAGCAATCCATTTTTTCGAAAAATTTAGATTGGTGAAAAAAAAAAAAAAAAAAAGAAGAAGAAGTAGAAACATGATTAGAAGACATGTTAGAATATTTTAAACCCCCGCCATTTTGAAAATATACAGGAGAACTTTTTTTTACAAGAGTAAAAGGTTACGTAACAAATATCTACGAAAAACTCAAGTTCATTATATTTTCAATCTCCAAAGATATTAAGTGTTTAGTAAAAACAAAGAAAATGGCGGATAATACGAAAACTAAGCATTACAAGACTAATTTTTATTGGAAATGTTTTCTTATTTTCACTTATAATTTCGCCTGGTGAAATTTGGGTCAATATTTTTTAAACATTCTGTTTATTAGAACAGGAACAAAAAGGATAATAGAAAATAAATTTATATTTTAAAATAACAGAAATAATTTGTAATAATAAAAAAAATTAACATTTTAATTTAAAATTCATTTTTTTTAGCAAATTTAAATTTAGTTATTTATGCCTTATTTAGAGGTTATTAATTATATTTAATTTATACTATTTTGGAAATTTTATAAATTTTAACTTTAGAATATAACTTCGACCTTCAAAAACAAATTATTAAACAAATACCATATTAATCATTTTGTTTTGCATTTTACTCTATTTACATTAGATTTTTTATATTATTTTCGTATTCATCGACTTCAAAAACACAAGTAATGCATTTTCCATAAACAAATTATTAAATTTTGCTAATATAATTGCTTTTATTTAGGCAAGATTTCAGCTCTTCATGGGGTGTGATCTCGTTATGAAATGTACTAAAGGTGAAATACCTTAGAAACAAAATCACCTAATAAGAAAATTAACATTTAGTTTTTTATCAGTAAAAATTTTACAATTTTTCATTTCTTGGATAGTGAAATGTACAAACATTTCAAATATTTGAAAAATTTCATTCGAAATACTTGGCGAAATATGCAGCCGTTATCAGTTACCATTGTGGCCTTTACCCATAGGAGCTCAATTTAGTGAGTATTGATTGGCAATAGCTACAGATACTAGCTCAATTTAGTGAGTATTGATTGGCAATAGCTACAGATACTAGCTCAATTTAGTGAGTATTGATTGGCAATAGCTACAGATACTAGCTCAATTTAGTGAGTATTGATTGGCAATAGCTACAGATACTAGCTCAATTTAGTGAGTATTGATTGGCAATAGCTACAGATACTAGCTCAATTTAGTGAGTATTGATTGGCAATAGCTACAGATACTAGCTCAATTTAGTGAGTATTGATTGGCAATAGCTACAGATACTAGCTCAATTTAGTGAGTATTGATTGGCAATAGCTACAGATACTAGCTGGATTTACATATTTCTTTTCATGTAGTATTGGTCGAGGTCCTTCCTATCTTGTGCCTCTCTTGTTCAAATCTTGTTCTCTTCTGACCCTGATGTTATTAGAGTAATCAGGAGCCGTGTTTTTGTGTTTTTTCCTTTGTTAAATGAAGTTTAAACGACCGAAATGTTTATTGCCTTTGAACAATAAAAGTCATAGTCATTAATATAATAAATTCTGGCACAATTTTACTATACGATTTTTCTTATGAGCTGTTTTAAATTTCTAATGATCAAACTTAAATGTTACATTGATAAAAACAAATGTGCAGTATTTCTGCGCAATAACAGCTAATTCTTATTAATTTGAATTTAAAAATTAATTAGTACAGGTTTCTACTATTTACCACTAATTAAAATTAAAAGCGTGTTTCTGATAAAACAATTCCAGTATTCTTGATTAAACGCACAAGACTGGATTTTCTGGATACTTTTTCGACCATCATTTTGAAAAAAAAACTATTCACAAAAACCTGTTACGGCAATGTTACGGTTTTAATTGGCGTCTAATACAAACGACAACTCGATTTCTGTTCCTGGATACGTGTGTTCCATACGCCAAGGATAAATGTATAAACACGCAATCAGGATTTTATGTTGCAATTTCTAGCTTAGAACCATTTTGGTGCTCATTTTATCTTTAACTGTTTTACTTTTCGTGTGTACAGAGAAATTTATGTAATGGGTCAAAACATTGTGTGAGTTTTGTTGTCGAAATATCAGTTGTGAGGCTGTGTAAATGTAGTTTTTAGAAAGATGTATCTCAGTATGTGCAGTGGTTTTAAGCTCAAATTAGTTAAACAATTTTTATCAAATTGGTATTTGTTGTGAACATTTTTTGGGTTTATTTCATTTTTTGTTTAATTATTGAACATATGAGAACTGATTTAAGGTAGCCTCACATTTCCTACAAATCACAATTCGGGAGTTATCCTTAGTAAAAAAATAAATCGATTGTTGGATATTTGTAGAAGATATAACTTCTCTAAATCAGAGTTATTAATTTAGTTTATTTTTTGTGGAATTAAAAATATAATTACTAGTAATTATGTGTCAAAATCCCAAGTAAAAATATTATATTTTACAGGAATAATTTAAGAAAAATTCAAATGAATTTTTAGCAAAATCATTAATAACTTTAATTAGTTAAGATTTACACTTAAGATAAAATGAAGTGTAAGTTTATATTTACGTATAAAAATATCATTCAAAATATACAGTTTGAAATTTAACAAATTTAAAAGAGGAGTCTTGTCTATACCAGCTTATTTTAAGAGAAGAAATGAAAAGTAAATAAATTGTGTAATAAAAAATACATCAATCTCCCCCCCCCCCACAAATATTGTTAGAGATATTTGTGCAAAGAGAAGACAACGAATGCTCGTTAATAACAATTTAATTGAACGTTATTTATTTCTCAAGATGTTGTTCTAGCAATAAATTGACACGTTTTCACCCTCCACTCATTTAAAAACACACTAAATATAGTTATTTAATTAAAAAATAGTTAAAATATTTGTACTAATTATAAAATCGTGTTTCTGAAAAGGTATCAGTGTTGTTACCTAATCGTAACACTTGTGGAATATTTGGAGACTTTTTTGACAATCATTTATAAAGAAAGTGCTGAAATAACCCGTTGTGTCGATGGTTTTAATTGGCGTCGTGTAAGCGACAAGTCGATTTCTCTGTTCTTTTTTTTATACGTACGTGTGTTTCCAAGACTAAATACACAAGCTGACTTTATTCTTGCTGTAGGATTTAGTTTTATTTATAATTAACTTACAAATTATACTTTCTATGAACGTTAATGTGAAATATATTGTTTTTTACAACTTGTATAATTAAAAAAACAAAATAATAACTAATAATTAAAAACATTAAAGTGTTACAAGAAACAATTCGCCATGTTACAAACATGTTTTAGGCAGTATAACTAAAACATAAATCACAAACTAAAGTGTTCTGGAGAACGAGAAGAAAAGGAAAAAAGAAGAAAAATACACAAAAAAGAAGTCGGTACGGTGAAAATTATACAACGTATGGTTACAAGGATTATAATAATTTATTTTAAAATAATAAATAATAAAGACGAAGGATAAAATTAAGTAATCAAAACATCGATGCTAATCATTAAGCGGAAATAGTAATGTTGTGTCTTTTTAACTCCAAAAAAAAAAATAATGTTTGGAATATGTGTCTTTAGTTTCTTATCTATATATTCTTGTACATCCTAATCGGGTCAAACGATTTTGTTTAAACTTGGTAGATGTAAATTTGTAATAATTTATATATTTTAATAAAGAGTTCATAATATATTCCTGGACTTCCTAAATATTCAAACAATCTATGTAAATCTGTTGTTACTTTGACATAACCTGCAGTTTCTCACAATATAAAAGATGTTTTCAACTAGAAACATTACTTTAAATAGTTTTACAGTATTTCTAAACAATAAGGAAAAGTTTTTGTATTTTGTTTCTTGTCTATTCGTAATAATTTTGTAATATGTTTTTTCTCTTTTTTATACTGTAATATGTATTCATTATTGTGATAAATACATCCTGCAGACATTTTAAATAGAAATATATCGTTGTTAAACATACTTATATAAATACAGGCTACCATTTTCGATCTAATCAACTAAATTAACTTTCCTTTTGGATATTTTTTCTATATTTAAAAATGGTTGCCACAACATTAAAAAAACAAGATATATCACATGACTTCGATTACAATTTAAGATATCTCAATTGACTACCTCCAACTCTTTCAAGAAGGTGAATATACTAATTACATAAACTTTCTCACTCCCATATTCTTAAAAAAAATAAAGCGGACTCCAAAGACACTGTAAGAGCAAATGAAGCACAGGATAGGTGGTGCTAGGTACAACATAGGTTGTACCATCGAGGTGGAAGTAAACTTCCGTCATCAAGTTGTTCCTCAAACTCCACAAAGATCCTTTCAAAAACGTTACTGTATACGTTTTCTTAATGAAAATCTGTACGACCACCAAACACACGACAGTTATCGTGCACCAAAAACCAAACTTGTCGGAATGCAGTGGATCTGAAATGATTACATGCGTGTTTTCGGTCCGTCCAACACTTAGAGTATTCGGAATTCGTGTGAAAATAAGACCAGACTTGAGAAATCACACAATCCGTAGAAAAACATTATGTAAAGAAATTCCGGTTCTAACCCTTAATGAACCAGTATCAAACTCTATTATATGTATTTTCAGTTTGTGCATGGTAGGAATTATATACTATCGTAATTTTTCTTTCTTCAGCATTTCGTCAAGTCCTCTAATATTTGCCAGTCTCTTAATTTAATTGATTACGAATTTTGTAGAAAGGATCAACAAGATCCTGACGTGTGTTTTTTCACATTCAATGAGGCCCAGTTGTTTCCAGTTTCCTTCAATCAAAATGTTAGCTTTTTTCAATCTATCTGAACACCAGTCTCAATCTTAAAAACTCTTCAAGTAGGAAAGGAGTTCATAATCCAGTACGTTGTCACGAAACATACTGTTCAAGACTATAAGTGCACGTTTGCTTACTAGCAGCACAAAGATCAGCAAACAATGAATACATATCACCATAGCAACGCAATAACAACATCTATTGCCAACAGTTTTAACTCTGCGAGAATTTACTTATAAATTCAATACAATTTTATGTAATGCGCGCATGTAATATATGTTTTATATTAAATTAAAATGGTATTTTTTTCCTTAATGACTTCATATTGTTGTTCCTCAGTGAATCAATTGATTAACGTAAAAATCTTTGTTTTCTTGAAGTTTAAAGGCGAAAAACCTATCGGTTATCATGGCCTTATATAAAAAAAAAAAACGAAAAATAAAAACTCTAGCCATTGAATATTCTATAAGAATTAGGTTTAAAAGAAAACAACAGTTGGCCTAGAGAAACCTGATAAAGAAGATGAAGTAGAGGAATCTAATTTATGGTACTAAGGTAAAAAGATAGTGCTCACAAGTAAATTTCACAAAATAGAAATATATTTGTAACAGCTGTTTCACGGTAAAGCATCATCAGACAACTAAGAACTAAAATTTTAAGTTTTTACTTTTCTGTTCAATATGCAAGACTTTAACATTATCCTTGGGGTTAAAAGAATATCCTGATTCTACCCACCCCTGAATATTTCTCTTCTTCCCCACCCTCTTAACATTGATGTTGGTTTGTAAATTTTAGTTCTCAGTTGTCTAATGATGCTTAACCGCGAAACAGCTGTTACAAATATATTTTTGTTTTGTTAAATATACTATTGAGTACTATTGGTTTACCTTATCATGCAATTTCACCAAGGTTCGACTGTGGTCACACTTAGTATGGTATTACATAAAAAAGGTGTAGATCCAAATGAAGTCAATCGGGTTGAATAAACACGTACTCACTATAATGAGACATTGATTATTTAAAAAATCTATGGAAAAGAAATTCTCGTTCAGGTTATAATAAAAAGGTTTAACGCGTTGGCGTTGCTTGGTTTCTGCACACCTGTTTCCTGATATCCTCATTAATATATAGTCAGCACAATGTACTAAGTTACACAAAAAAACTAAATTTATTACCTGAATACATCAAAAAACTGTTACAAAATCCATTTCTCAATGTACTTCAGAAACTCCCATTCAAGACGTAGGCTATTTGCATTGTACTCGTTACGCATCTTGATATTAAACGAGTATACCAGAATGTTTGCTTGCATTGATTACCCAATGGTTATCAATATATCAACGAAGCGATAATTTATTGATAGAACATTCAAGTCGTACAATTATATCGAATCTATGTACGCCCAGTGCGAATAGTTAATAACAAGAATCGACTTCTTCAGGTCGTGTATCGAGATGCAATCATTGTGTTTAACATGATCTATAGGACATCGCTTCTGCCTCATTTTCATGGAGATAAATCTAATACTTAGGTTAGAGTAATCAATGTATGTGTAATCATGAATGCATCACAGTAGAATTAAACATTGCACATCTTTCTCACGTATTATCGAGTTTAATATTTAGAAGGAAGTTGCGTATAATCAACTTTTCGATTTTTCAAAATCAATGGCGCTAACGATTTTGATAAAACTTCTACCCAAATTTTATCATAGTCAAACGTATTGCTTTACATCGAAAAAATACCAGTTCGAACGTTATAAATAAGAATCAAATTCAACTATGATCAGTTGTAAACCTTTGAATATCTAGATCAGCTGATTCAATTAAATAAGGTAATATGTGATAATTTATAACTCTAACTGTTGTGCCCAACCGCAAGTAAGAACAAAACATGTTATTATAGAAACAAAAACATCATATAGTAAAATTTGGTTTTATTCTAAGTCCCAAAAATTGTACTCACAGTAGTGCATCTTTCTCAATAAGTAATGCAACTGTTGACTCTCAAGCAATATGCCCAGCATAGATAAAAAGATACAAAAAAGCCTAAATTTAACTAATAACTAGGTCAATTGATATTCAAAAGATCGACGGGGGTCTAATCGCTGTTCGTTACCGGAGACAATGCCGCCATTGAACAGAGATAACCTTTCTTCCAGAGATTCCAGAGATTAGGCTTTGCGGGTGTACTTCATCATTGGCTTAGAGGGTGATCAAACCAAGTGTGTATTCGGGGTGTTTGAATATAAATAGTAGCTACTTTGCTTTTAGCAACAATACTTAGCTCGCACTGAATTACATTCTTTTGGGAACAAAGAATTAAGTTATATTAATTCACACTTGTTGAAATATTAGAACATAATGTTAAAGTATTTATGTAAAAGTTGAAGATTATGAAACTTTTATATTAGTACATTAGATTATATCAGAGAAATTGTATAAATCAATTAATTGTATGACAAATATTTCTATTAAAGTCGAATGTATGTGAAATTGAACCATTGATTATTTACCTTATTAATTGAATCCGATAACCAAAAAGGACAACAGTATAGCAAATCGTGGAACTGCTGCTCGATAAGGAATAACAGGTTTGAAATATAACAACTCCTAGCTCTGGAACATTTAGTGTCAGGGTTGGAAGAGAATAATAGTTAAACCAGAAACGCTATATGGGAAATTTGAAGAAGAGGAACAAGGCTACATGCAAAAATGTTTAGATCTAGCTAGGGTTCATTAATCCTGAAGGAGGCTCAACAATTTTTGTGTTATCAAGAAATAAACAAAACAACTCGAGATATGATTAAAAATACCCACGTAACAATTTTTAACAAAATCGGTTCACTTTGATTTAGACTGTAGACATGACTGACAGGTGTCATTCCAAAAGTCGATTCTTTCGGATAAAGGGACTTTCATTTTATGACTTTTGTTTGTTATACATGAAACATTTGACTTGTCATGGATTACATAAATATCTTATACAATAGTAGGTATCAAAGTAAAATGTACATTTACATTAAATAACACAGATAAACCTACAATTTTGACAAAACATATTAAAATATCTAAAAACAATAAGCTCTTCACGAAACCTGACGACTGAGTATAGGTATTCTTCGGCAGAGTAAAAAGCTTTTCCTATGAGGAACCACCTGAGGGAACACTTGAATCTCTAGATTGAATCTACGTTTTTTATGTTTATTATATTTTCTGGAAGTTTGTGGAACAACTTTATACCAGAATAGTAAATTCCTCGTTCAAATAATTTAAGTCTGTGGATTGGATATTGAACAAGTTTTTGCGGGTAGGGTATTCGTGGTGGTGTTGATTGATTTCAAATATATTTTGATTCCTCTTAAAGGAAATTAAAGTTTCATAAATATAAATACAAGGGAAATTAAAAATATATTTTTATAAAAAAAGTATACAAAATTGATTATAATTTAGATGGAACATTAATCAAATAATTCTTTTTTGTAAACGGAATATTTTTTATTGATTCAACTGAGTTCCCCCAGAATGCCACATCATATTTATATATAAGTATATTTTCACGAAAAATGTAACTTCGATTATTTTACTACAACAAAACTTTGTCTAAACTTATATATGAGACCAAGACAACTATCAAGCTTCCCCCAGAATAAAATATAATTTGTTATATATATTTTAATGCAAACATATTTATCTGTTATAACGGATTTTGAAAAAAAAACTTCTAAACAAATTCTATTCAATATATGTATTGGTTAGAGAAATTGCTATTATTCCATGTTGTAAAGATCATCCTATACATTAAAAATTGAAATAATTATATCTATAAAAGAAACAGGGTAACATTCAATTATAAAACAATACTACTGTTAACAGTATAAATGCTAGTGTATAGTTTGTGTGTCTTTTGTTGTAGTGTAGGATGCGGAAAGGTGTCCTCGAAGAAATTTTACTATATCGGAAATTAAAATTAAATTTGAAAACTGTCGACCTTTCTTATTTTATTTCGATTATAATTGGATAGAAAAGTACAAACTTTGTGAATGTTATTAAGTGCATAGTCTCTCTGAGCAGGGGGGGGGGGAGGGAATATATACCCAAATATCTATAATCGAATGGGGGTTCAAGTATAAACCTCTTAAAGGTCTTGGTGAATAAAGAGTAGAAACAATAATTGAGCCAATCCAAAATAGTAGCTGGCGAATATTTAAATAAAACAATACAAACGAATTTTTTCATATACAACGCAATTTTCACAAACGAGTTATTGTGATTTAATGCAACTTATATTAAATTTAGTAATGATGTACAGTAGTAATTTTAAAGCCGAAATAATATTTAAATCTTAAGATATGAGGAATTTCTAAAACAGTTAGATATCTTCTTTAATACCTAAAGACCTCTGTATTCTAACTAATTTCTATAAAATAGAATAATAAATTGAAAATAAAATAAAACGTACTTTCTATTACTTACGCTATTACGAAGTTCCTTACGAAGTATAGGGGAAGTTTGATAATTGTCCAAAATTTATCGAAACTACGTATTAGAGAAAAAGTAAAATGTTTAAATAGATGAAATTGTAAATTTTTCCGGAATTATCGTTGATTACTTTATGTTTCATTAAAATATTAGCCTCAAAATTATTTTACTTCAGTTAAAATCGAAACTAGTTTAGCCAAACAGTTTGTTTGTACCTTGAAATAAAAATCATGTTATAATTAGTTTAGTGTTTTTTCCCATGTGACCTTCTACTTCTTATTGGTCACTACCATCGCCGACTCACTTACCGGCCTGCATAAGTTGTTCTGAACAACAATTTTACCGGGCGGTCGTGGCGAACAAGGCGGACAAATGACCGATTATTCAATATAATAGAATGGAAGGAAACTATGTTTAACCGGCTGGTGTAGTGGGTGGAAACCCTCAATTTATCAACACTGAGAGTAGACTTTTTTAAACTGACGCTTCTAAAGACTGTGTTTTACTACCCAAAATTGAAAGTATTGGGGTAATTTTGGTAATCGTCAAAAATTTAGATCTACGTTTTGTGCGTGATCTTCAAGAAACCAAGAAAGTTATTTTCAACAGCCATCAGTCCGTTTTATTAGTCGTTGTAGCCGCCTTTTATTAGAAACCTCCTGTTTCCTATCATGTCTCGCTTGACCAATGCTTGGTCTCTTCCGAATCTGACGCTGTTATAGTATTCGAGGATGGTCTATGTTTTATTCAATTTTTTCTTTTAAGGCGATGATGATCGAGAGGTGCCTTTAAAATAAATTTAAAAAACTCTTTAATATGGTCAAACACAAATTCAAATTTGTACGTAGTAAAATACTACAAAGGAGTATTAAACTGTAATAATGGCCACACGAGCTCACTTATAGTGAGTACGAGCGCGGGAATAAGTACGGGCCCAAGATACTGTAGCTATAGTACATTTTTTTCATGAAATCATAGGTTAGTCCTCTTTCTTTCGTAGTTTCCATCAGTTTCTCTCAACAAATCTTTGTTCTCTTCCCTCCCTGACACTAATAGTCAATTCAAAATAGAAGTCTACTGTACTATATTCTCTATTCTTTCATTATTAATAATAATAATAAATAATAAATGTATTTATTTCCTCAATCTGCTTCAAATTAATCAATTAATTAAACAATCATTCCCTTTCATTTTTATACATAATTAAACAAAAGTCACCAAAATACAAAAATAACTAAACACTTGTCCAAGTTCAAACACTGTAATAAACTTGCCAAGACTGATGTCAACGTAACACTAAATACATAAGAACTAAATAAATATAAAATTTATACATACAAGAATAGGAGAATTATACATACAAAAATAGGATAAAAAAAACAAAATAAATATAGTCTTACTTACATTGATCAGTCAAACAAAAGATCAAAAGAATGTTGGTGTATACAAGATTATCAGTACTATAAACTACAAACTACTTAGCATTTTAAACTATTTGTTTTGTACAATCAGAATGAGAAAATTTAGGGCCTTCAAGGCATTTTGCCCATTTGAAGGTTCCTATTTCTTAATATTGTTGTTTTTTTGAAGCGTTCAGATAGTGATTTTTTTTCTTTTTTTCCTCTTTTCGGCCACTTTAATAAACTTTTAAATCCTATTATAATTTATTGCATTCAAACAAATAAATGTTAACTAAAATTTGGTGCTCCCAATGTAAACCCTATTCCAAAGGACAATATATCCATAATTAAAAAAGAAAATAAACTAAACATAATAAATAACAATTGGTAACTCATGAAAGGACTAGTCTTGATAGGAAAAATACACAACAAAAAAAAACACATCTGTACTACTTTGGAATGCCAATTAAAGAATCAAGGTTCTCCAATGTAAACAGCCATTTTTTTAGCTTCTTCAAAAATAGGTTAATGCTATGTAATTGCTTGATTTCATTAGGTAATCTATTGAACATTCTAGGTGCCATAAAATTTATGGTTTTAGCATAAAACGTGTTATTAGGTTTTGGTACTTGGAATTGATTCCTTGTTCTCAATTTTTGATTATACTCTATTGAATTTTGAGGTAAGTTACCACTTTTGCAATAAAATTTTTTTTAAACTTTGTACACAAAAATATATTTAATTGGCAAAATTTTTAAATGTAGAAAAAGAGGACGCGAATGAACAAATTTACTTTTCCCTAAAATAATCTGATTACATGTTTCTGTTGATAATATAATATTGTGTTTAAGTAGGTGTCATAAGTACTGCCCCATAAAATTATTCCATATTCAATTCTACTCTGTATCATAGAAAAATACAACATACGCCAGATTCTTTCGTTACATAAACTTCTAAGGAAATAAAAGTACCATACAACATTGTTAATTTTATTTTTCAAACTACTTGTGTGGATTTTCCAATTAAGCTCACTATCAACATGAATTCCTAGATACTTTATACTTGTGGTTCTGTTCACAATAGCACACTTATTTGTCAAACATATGGTTTGAGCTCCAAGACACTCAGAACATCTATAATAAATTTGTTTATCAAAGTACGTAATTATATGATCGTACGTATTTATATGATCGAAAGGTTTATCCTTTTAAAAACACGGAGGGTGGGGTGAATTGTTCAACTGATATCTCTTACATACAGAAGACGTTACACAGATAAAAAAAGAAAATTCCATTTAGCTTCTTTTCACTCTTGTAAAAGTCCTTGACAATGCTTTAACTAGCGAAGCCATGGTCGGAAAGTTTCAATTAAAATATTGTGGTTTATATTTAAAAAATGTTGTTTTAATTTATTTAAAGGAAATTCTGTTTTCACGCCAAGATTTTCCAAGTTTCGATTTATTCAAATTATTTACAAAACAAAAGGTTGACCTGGGATTTGATAATCTCACTGTATGTACAACATAGATTGTCAATGGTACAACTTTACTTCTAAGTGTCCGATCAGTGCACATTTACTAGTATCAGATTTCTCTGAAGGATATCGCGATAGATAAATTCTAAATTAGAAATCACACTTTTCCAAGGTAAACTACTCTGAATCTTCCACCCGTGAATTTATAACTTCGTAGTTTCCCAAAAATGTTTCTACCTAAGTAATGGTAGTAATAAACATATCACCATGCGTGTTTCTGAGTGGCCATGTCCCACGAGCTGTGATAAATTATCGCCCGCATGCCTACATTTGGTACGGGGCCAGAAAGGTTAACTTTTATTTCGTTCACAGATAACATTCAGTGGTTGTGACCGAATATTAAAAGTAGTTAATTATAATTTAATTATTTTACTTTATTAATCTAGAGAAAGTGTTGTGATTAGGAAAACAAATGGATGTTGAGGTTTACGTTATCCCCCTCAGCCAACAAATATGTTGTCCATTGGTGTGTGTAATATTACATTTATTTGTCGTGATTCATCTGTTCGTGCCTTTTTTTTAAATTAGTATATGGAAATTTTTGTTTGTTCTTAATTGTTCATAATTCAAAATGGTAGATATATCCAATAAGAAAAAAAAATACAAATTTGGAATAATACCACGACTTTTATGTTTTCCACCGACGTTGCTCAAATGTTCACAAAATATATTGGTCAGGATCTCTACGTTAATTTCAGTTCAAATGTTATCAGTAACAAAACTCTTCGAAGCTGTAATCTAATTTCTCAAAACATATTCCTCTGTATGTGATAGAAATTTTGTGAAATGTGAATTTATTTATTCCTTGGCGTTCAAGGTTCTCCGCCATCTTTTACGATCCCAAGTAACAGACCGCTAGTTTCACACGACAAAAATATCTACATATCTCATTTCCGGTAGTCCAATTTGAGTAATCTAAATGAGAGTTCCTTACAGTTGGCAAAAGGTTAGAGATATGAAGATTAATAAACGAATCTAGTGCGCCAAACCTGAAGTAAATAAAAGTTACAATTCTATAATCAATCTTAACTGCAGTATAAAATACTTGTTTATAATCAGTTACGGAGATACGTTTAAGACGAGTTATGAAACGAGTAAAGCTATTTGAGATTTTATTTATTTAAAAACATTTTAAATTAAATGCTGGTTGTATGATATATGGATAATGATTATTTATTTGGTTTTTCCTTTTAATGTGGAGGCCACTAAGAAAAGTATCACTCAGTTCCAACTATCATGAGCAGCACTAAGGATTATTGGTTTTAATCACACTAAGGACATACTGTTTTTTATTCTATGATTGAGTTCTTTCCAATTTATGCACGAGGAGAAGGAGGACCTACTGTAAATAAATATGAGGATATGAGGTTTAAGTCATCACTTTATTATGAAAAGCAGAACTAAGTTTATTGATTTTAATCCTTCTTATGACACACAATATATGCTATACAATTTAGATTGTTTTAATCTGTAGTACAGCAGAAGGAAGACATACTGTAAATAAACAGTGGTAGATATGAGGTTTAAGTCATCACTTTATGATTAAAAGTAGCACTAAGTTTGTTGGTTTTAATCCTTCTTATGACACACAATATTTGCTATACAATTTAGTTTTTTTAAATCTGTAGTACAGCAGAAGGAGGACCTACTGTAAATAAACAGTGGTAGATGTGAGATTTACGTCTTCACTTTCTGATGAAAAGCAGCACTAAGTTTGTTGAGTTTAATCCTTCTTATGACACACAATATATGCTATACAATTTAGATTGTTTTTAATCTGTAGTACAGCAGAAGGAGGACCTACTGTAAATAAACAGTGGTAGATGTGAGATTTACGTCTTCACTTTCTGATGAAAAGCAGCACTAAGTTTGTTGATTTTAATCCTTCTTATGACACACAATATATGCTATACAATTTAGATTGTTTTTAATCTGTAGTACAGCAGAAGGAGGACCTACTGTAAATAAACAGTGGTAGATGTGAGATTTAAGTCATCACTTTCTGATGAAAAGCAGCACTAAGTTTGTTGATTTTAATCCTTCTTATGACACACAATATATGCTATACAATTTAGTTTTTTTTAAATCTGTAGTACAGCAGAAGGAGGACCTACTGTAAATAAACAGTGGTAGATGTGAGATTTAAGTCATCACTTTCTGATGAAAAGCAGCACTAAGTTTGTTGATTTTAATCCTTCTTATGACACACAATATATGCTATACAATTTAGATTGTTTTTAATCTGTAGTACAGCAGAAGGAGGACATACTGTAAATAAACAGTGGTAGATGTGAGATTTAAGTCATCACTTTCTGATGAAAAGCAGCACTAAGTTTGAGGATTTTAATCCTTCTTATGACACACAATATTTGCTATACAATTTAGATTGTTTTAATTCTGTAGTACAGCAGAAGGAGGACATACTGTAAATAAACAGTGGTAGATATGAGATTTAAGTCATCACTTTTTTGATGAAGAAGTCTTAGGTTAAATAACTTCACTTCATCTCTACTATCATGCCTCTCTTAACCAACTCTTGTGCTCTTCCGACTCCGACGAAATTATAGTATTCGAGGGCTATATTTTTTAATTTTATATTATTTTCTTCCTTTTTTTATGAGCTGACGAGATTTTTATTTGTTTTTAAACAACAAGGAAAAATCAACCTTCTCTACCGAAAAATTTTCTGCCTACTCGATCCTTTTAGTATTACTGAGGATACTTATCCATCATAATTACGTACATTTTATTATTATTTTACTGATAAAATAAATTGTTTCGCTACAATCAATAAAAGATAACCTAACCAACTGACATTACCTTCTTTGAAGATTACAAGATCAATGAAAGTAATCGCAGGGTTGATTCGATTGCATCATCGCGTTACAAAATTGAAAGTTGTTTTTATTTTAGAACACGTAATTGATAAATGTAATACAACAAGACAGGTTCCGTTAATGAAATATTATACGTCTTTGGTGAAATTTATCCAATTACTAACACGAGATTGCATTACGTATTCATGTGAAACCGAAAATAAAGTCCTGAAAGTTGGTTAGAACAAGTATTAATGAACAGGACAGAAGATCAATGAGGCCAAGGTTTCGCATAAATTAGTTAAATCTATACAGTTCAACCCTAACTTGTTTCTGTACATGTTTAGCCTTAATTCGAATTGACATTTTGTGAAAACAGCTATTCTTTCACTTTATGTGGTCTGCATTCTTTCAATTTTATCCTTGATGGAAAAGAAATTATGCACGAAAGTTACTAGAATTACTAGAATAGGGTATGTATAAACCCTCGATTGTTAGGAAAACAACGTTGTAAATATTACTTTAAAATATAAAGTTTAAAAAAAAAATTGTTGAATGATATAATCAGTATAAAAATATCGCACAAACTTTTTCTTCATTTATCCCCAAAACATAATTAGAACCCGTTATCAGATGATATTTTATATAAAGTTTTTACAATGCAACCAATTGGAGGAGTTAGTTAACCATCAAGACGTTTAACATTTTTAGCTGATTTTTAAATTTATCACAATTTAATTATTATTCAAATTGGTCTTAAATATTGAAAAGGTATACTAATTTGTAATCATTTATAGAAAATTAAATATCAAATTTAGCTGACAATGAATTCAAAATACTAGTATAAAAATAATGTAAACGACTTACTGTTTAACAATATTTTTTAAATGAAACTTACACTTTTATATTATTAGTAACTATGTAACTCCAAAATGGTCACATAAAGAGTGAAATTGTTGCTTGACGAGTAGTATTAATAGTTGTTTTATTTTAAAAAATATTTCGATATTATTATAGTTGTGTTCGAATTTGGAAAGTTGTGTGGGTATTTGCATGGGAAACCTTACTAAATCACAAATTAAATTCCATATAATAAGGTTTAAGCGTTTGTTGAAATCACACAGTTATCTTTATAAAAAAAACTAAGTCATTTATCCAGCCTAGCACATACATATACATTTCTTGTCAAATAAACATATATATTCGTAATCAGAATAACTTTTAGTTTTATTTCATATCCTACAAATAATATTTCCAAAAATAAAATGTTTCAACTCGATAGGTTTTGCCTCTTAATTACCTCTATTTTTTTTTTTTACCGCAATATTTTTGTCTATATGTGGAACAATACACACAATATAAATGGAAACCTAACCTAACCTAACCTAACCTAACCTTTTAATTGTACTCCATATTTTCTCTTTGAAACTGTGTTAATTATTTCACTTCTTCTCGAAGTACATCCTAGATCCCTCCTGCCGCGTGTCCTGGTGGCAATCTACCCGGTAACTTAGCAATCAGACGCACTCATGACCTCTCTAACTTTATGATTTACAGTATAGATTTACTCCAGTGAACTTATTACAAATGTATACATTGAAGACAACTCCGCTGTAAGACTTCCCATGGTTACACTTCATCTTTTTCTTGGACCGACTCCATCTGCACTAATGAGATGGAACTTAAACTAGGATGATTGTTCCGAGTTTTCTAACAGGAAAATCACTATGACGATGAATGGATCATTTAACTGTACTTGTAGTTTAAAATAGAGTTCCTGATTTTATACAGGGTGTCACGCATGTAAGCTGAATACGTTAGGATATGATTCTGTGGGTCAGGATAAAGAAAACAATTATGAATAACAATTTTTTTTTTCGAAAATACTCTATTTTCCAAATATCCGCCATTTTGTTTTGTTACAAAAAAAGTTAGTAATTGAAAATATATTGAGTTCAGATGTAATATGTGTATTTGAATGTTACGTTTTATAAATGTACCGAAAATAAAGACTTGATTTTGAATATTTTCAAAATGGCGTACGTTTAGATTATTTAATACTGAATTGTAAACCATTGACATTACAAAAATTTACAAGCTACAAAAAGTTTCATTTTTTAACGATAAACAAAATGTTTGTCATTAAAAAGGACATTTTTTTTGTTGTGTACGTAATGGTGTTTGAGATGTTTAATATTAAATATTTTAAACTGCCTTCATTTTGAAAATATACAAAATAAAGTCTTTATTTTCGGTACATTTATAAAATGTAACATTCAAAATGCTTATATTAAATCTGAACACAATATCTTTTCTATTTTGAAACATATAATGTTTGCTTTTTTGTACAGAAAACAAAATGGGGGATATATGAATAATTAATCGCTTGCAGAAAATTCTTTATCTTTTTTTATTCTGGCAAACAGAATCATTTCCTAAAGTTTGATATCTTACTTAAAGGTATGAGGTTTTCATTTTATGGAGATCAAGGTTAAAAACTATTAGATAGAAAAAAAGTAAAATGTAGCTTTTTGAAGTTTTTTTTCCAACAAAAATTTATAATTTACAAATCTTTTTTTTAGAACGTATAAATCGAAAGTTCAATGATGGTGAACCACTGCTGATTTACGTGGTTTTAAAATTCGATAAAAATAAATGGGGGGAAATAATAAACCAATTATAACGTTTGTTGGGACCATTTAATAAATTTTTCTGTCAAAATAATAATAAATAAATAAATATGCAGTCATTTAAAAAGATGGGTTTCACTAGAGAACCGAATTGCCCGAAAGGTATCTAAGAATTCAGATTAATAGTTTCGAAGTAGTATCGACACAACTTACAACAAAACACAAACATCTTCATAGTCATATCTTTCTATAGTCACAAATTTGTTATGAGGTTTTTAGTGATATTGTTTTGTTGATGTGTGCATAATTATACAAAGTTTTGTTAAGTTTATTATTACTAATCTATTAAATTAGTTTTTAAGTCAAAATAAGCAAGATGTTGACTTCAAGCACATAAATATATTAAGTACGGGTGTCGCAATCACGTGATATCCTAGCTGGATCTTCACCTTTCGTTATGTAATAATGAGTTAGATTCCTATGTTCAGGTTTTCTTTCAGGTTGATGAAAACTGACGCTATTCGAGGTCTATTTAATAGTCTTTTCTTTTCTTTTCTTCTCAAGGGACGATCGTAAAGTTCTATACCTTAAAATAACAGAGGAAAAAACATGATATTGACATGTTTTGAATTAAATTTTAAGTATTTTTTTTCGAAATTTCAACCCCACTTTTCGTCTAATCAAATAGCTTTCGTTTGTGGTAAAATTGTGTTTTTCATTGAAAATTATTCAAAGAAATGTGTTTAAAAACAAATAATAAAAAATAAATAAAGAAATGTTACTGATTCCACGGTTTATAAAACATTAGACGCTTATACCACGTGAATTCTCATCAGGATTGGTAGGCATAGAATGGATGTAGAACATGGAAAAGGAAATAAACAAAGTACAAAGTTGTTATGACAATGGTTACTCACGTGAACTGCATATTGACTTACCTTATGTCTTATTAGGTGGTATTCACTGATATACAGAGTGTTCACAAAATTTCATGACAAACTTTAAGTGGTGGTTATATGTCAAAATAATGAAATAAAATTCCAGTAAACGTATGTCACGAAACACTTAGTTTACCATATGTTTGCCATTTTGTGATTTTTGATAAATGATTATGATTGCGAGTAGAAATTTGGTACACACATTTTGTATGCAAACATTTACCAGTATACTGAGAATCAAAATATTATCTCATAAATTTTAAAATGACGGCCGTTTATATTTCATGTTTTTAGAGATATTTATCATCAAAAATTTAAAAAGTAACCATTCTGACAATTTATGGGATAAAGTATAATTCTTGATATACTGATAAAAATATAACATAAAAAATGTGTAAACCAAATTTACACAAGAAATCATAATAATTTCAAACTCTATTATCACAAAATAAATAAATAAATCACTGACTGATGAAATATTTCCGGAACAATATTTATAGGAATGTTTTTCTATACTTTGACATATATAACCCCACCTTACAGTTAGACGCGACATGTTCTAAAAACTCTGTATATGCAACCACCTAACTTAACCTATTTGTGAAGATTCTTGATAAACCAAGTATTAAGAACAATATTTTATGACAAATTAAAGTTTTTAGATTAATAAATTGAGAAAAATTGTATGGTTAAAATTCCCAAAAGGTCTGATTTTATTAGACAGATTGGAATGTCGCTTAGTGATTCAAAATCTCTCCAATACATTGTATTTATTAAATAAATTCCAAAATTTAAAACAATTAAAATATTATTTTGTTTCTCCTTGAAGATTGAAAATAATTGAAAATGCATGTAGTCTGTAAGTTTGATGTTCCCAAAGTCCTCAAGAGTTTTGTAAAAACCATATATAGGGAGTAAAGAAGTACAGGGACATTCAAAATTACTGTAACCTTCAAAATTCTTACAACATATGCTAGTAAACGCTTCGTTTTCAGTCTGACGATCATTTTGTATTTTTTACACAACAAAATATATTTAGAAATAGATAAGACATAAAGTGAAGATTTGATGTAGATATTATTTAAGTAACCAGTTATAATATGATAGAAAACCAAGATTTTATTTTGTACAATTTAAAAATGGCGGACTGAAAAGTGTTTATTTCTTGTAACTATTTTTAAAGTTATTGGTTTTCCAAATATTGGAGTTTAATATTTTAAAACTCAGTCATTTACAAAATGAACAAAATATAGTCTTGGTTTCTTGGTATTCTATTAAAAGGTTACATAAATAATTTGTATCCAAATTTTCACTTTATATATCTTCTCTATTTCCAAAAAATGTAATTTGTTTTATTTTGTAAAAATACAAAATGCCCAACAACGTTTTATATATAACGAAGCGTTTACGAACCTATGTTAATATAAAATTGTTTTCTTATTTTTGTTCTAAAATCAGCTCCTGAAATAAGGCATTGCAACTTTGAATCACGCCGAATTTATCTTCATAAATATCAAAGATATCTGATTGTAACTTATTCGTATTAAATAAAATGAAAATAATACTTTATATTTCAGTCTGTTAAAATATTTGTCAAAATTAAACAAACAAATTATTATTAAAATTATTTTATTTTAGAATTTAGACAGCTCTTTTAAAACATAATGACTAAATTACTAAATACATTTGTAAAAATTATTTTTCTTTTGACAAAGGTTTTAATAAACTGAAATATAAAGATATTTCTAATTTTATTTTATTTTAATACAAATAAGTTAAATATATCAATATATATTAAATATCTCAGTAGAAATAACTGTTTAATTCAATTAATTGTATTCTGAATTATTGTGACCTCAGATGTGTTTTAAAATTGACCACATGTTCGAACAATTTGAATTTCAATCTATGATACATTTTATCTTTGTTATGAGTAAATAATATCATTGTTTGATAGAAACATACCAATATATGCCTCAATATATTCTTTATTCTACTCAATAGTATAATTATCAAGATATTTAAGAAAAAATAATATTTTAAAAATCGCAGTGAAGGAAGTCTAAAATGTGAAAAAAAAGAGAGAAAACCCACACACAGAAATTTGTTGATAACAATTTTATTTCAGTGTATAAATCAACAGTAAATAAGTGGAATATATAATAATAAAATAATTAAAATTAAATAACATTCATTAAACGTGATTTACACAACAAATAAATAATGTGAATAAATATATCATAATGAATAATAATAAGTAATATCATATATATTATTTTAATGTCAAATATAATAATGACTTTATAGACAACAACAGAAAATGTTCTTTTTTTATCACAATCACAAATTATTCCTGAGTGAACAAATCATGGCTGACTAAATTCTGATAAATTTTCTTTCTCCCATATTTACACTATAAATGTTACTTTGTCCCATATTTACACTATAAATGTTTCTTTGTACCATATTTACACTATATATTGTTTGTCCTATATTTACACTTATGGCATATTTTAAACGTTTGTTTTATGAACGTCAAAATTACTATAAACTAAGATACTAGAGTAATTGAGCACTGGTGTCTAACAATTCAATTAATATAAATATACACTGGCTTTTTTACAAGTAAGTTATATTTAAAATATGTCTTTTTACATTTTTACACTTTTTAGGTTATTTTTTTTCTTTCACATCAGTATTAACAAATATGTCACGTTACTTTTATACTAGTATAAAACGACGATGAAACTTGATTTTAATGAAATTAAACAAATGACCATATTTCTGTCCAATACTGGGGAGTTAACTGTTTTTTATAACTCAAAATATGGGGATAATTTTCTATAAGAAAAAAATTCTGAGCCCTACTAAATATTTGTTCAAATTTTCCAGAAAATAAAAAATTAATGAAACACGTCTTTTTGCAAAATCCTAAATAAAAGAATTTAACGTATCAGGAATAATTGGGGGGGGGGACTTGGTCGCACAATTTTAGTGAAATACATATAACGCGGAGGACTTCTTTTAATAATAAAAAATCTCAACATAAATTTTTTGACACAACCTATATAACTTTATCTATACTAAGTTTATTTAAAATATAAAAAAAATATTATTTTTGAACATTTATTGTTATTTATAATACATAAGCAACCTATATGTCAAATTCAAGCTACTCCTGTATTAGAAGCTGTATGTCATATTTTTTTGGAAGTGAATGAGTTATTATGTCATTACGTCAATGAGTCATGTAATTAAATTTTCATTTATAATATCATAAAATGGTTTCACAAATTTGAATAACAACTTTTTTTGTAACTAAAATTACGTCATACTTTGATAATAATTTATACTGATTTAATTTAAATACAAGCTCGAATGATATCTTAAATTTACAGGTTCAACCTTAAAATACAATTTATAAACTAATTGTTTGAAATTTTACAAAATTTACAAAATAAACTATTGTAATACAGTTTATAATATATACATTTTTATGGATATCACAAAAAAACTTGTAACAACGAGTAATATATTTTGATGTACAATTTTAACATATACCCTATAGCAATTAAATCTAAATATAACCTTATTAATAAACATGATTTTTTTTATGTAAAAGTGTTCTCATTTATAACTCCGTTATAGTTTTGAGCTTGTTACTTTTTTTTAAAAATTAGTGGTTGACTTATCAGATTAAATTTTTGGAAGAGAAATTTTCTAACGAATGTGTGAATGACGTGACCTGATCGAAACAAAACTAAACAAAAAACCTAGAGCAAAGAATGTACCAGACTCTGAGAAGATGTTCCAGGAATGTTGAGATAGAAAAGAAGAGTTTTGTAGGTATGTTAGACTGTTGTTTCCTACCTGGCCATTGGCAACTCTAGCCTTAAGAGTCAGTATACATCTTGAATTTTGAACCCTTAAGAATAACTTATGATCTTAATTACTTCATTAGTAATAGACAGATAATTATAATAGTGGTATTTTAAACAGTAAAACATCTTCTAGGATATAAGTTAATTATGTTTTCTGAAATACTGAAATAATTGCTGGGAACCATTATTAATCAGGTATTGTTGAAAATATGTATTGCTTTCATGAAAGGATTTTTTAAACTATCTTTGCAGACCCTAAAGACATGTGGATCCTTTTAAGTTTATAAATAAAAAAAAACTTTTTTAAATAATTGTTTTTGAATTGTTTCTTAAAACATGTAATGCACATAAAATGGTAATAATTGCAATTTAATTACCATTCCAAAGTAATTAATTCAAATAAGATTGGCTATACAAACAGTGATAGAATATATTATAGTGGGAACATAATCAACAACTATAGTAATATTTTATGATTTAATATTTATGCAAGTGAGAAGGCTTTTTATATTTAAAAAAAAATTCAATACGACTTATGATGGAATAAATAATTTAAAATATTGGATTTCGGAACTTAGCCATATTTAGACTTCCATGCATGTATATATTTGAAATAATTTTGCATGTGAAATTCAAGTGTCTTAACATTCTGAAGACATCTATAATTATGGTACCATAATTCTAGACATCTAGAATTTGTTTCGGTTAAGCTAGCATAGGCTGAACAAATATAGAAAGCTACCATCTCAAACTGGTGTAGCTCTGCGCAATGAACTTCCCTAACATTGAAAAAAATATGAAACTTTTTAATAATTTGGGTAAATAGACAGATTTTCTCAGTCTTTTTATTCTGTTGTGAAGGAGTTTTGGTGAGTTTTAGGAGATTCACTACGCTGGAGGCATTTTGCTGTTCTTATTGTGATGAACCTTGAGTGTAGTGTTCAAGTATTTATTTATTTATATTGTGATTATTTATTTGATATACTATCTTTATTTTAATATAAATTAATTCATTGATTTAGTTCTTAATCATTTGTAATTTTTTTTTTATTTTGAAAATTTAAAAAGTGTTTATATATGTATAATTTTTAAGTGTCTTGTAATGTATGTTTGAATTATGAATTGTTGTATGCAATTTTATTATCACCCACAATGAAAAATAAATAAAATGAAATGAAAATAACCCAAACATGTGTCCCTATTCGAAAATCTAAAATATAACTGTTTAAGAATTTTTATGGTCCAAAAACATAATTGAACCACTACATCCCTTGATTAAAACTCAATTCCAGTCAAATAACATTTACCCTTAATAATATTTTAGGGCACAAGAGGAGCAACTTTAATATCTTTTGAATTATATGTAAAATATTTTTTGAGTAATTCAATACGGTGTAAATGGTTTATTTTAATTTGTTCACTGAAAACTAATTTTAAATTTCTAACAAAATATAATTTGGTTTGAATTTGATTTTGTGAATGGATTTGAGGACAGTTTTATTTTTTTTTCATATTTTTTCAAGTAACTTATTAAGTTCATTTTCACTTTAAATTAAGTTTTTATTAGAATTTATTTTTATTGATGGATAGTTGAGAAAATTAGTTTTCTATTTTACAGCGCATTTTATGTATACTGAATTTTTACGTTTAGTTACTTTTTATCTTTTTTTTATTAGCAATTTACATTCTTCATATTGCGAGTTTTATTTTAGGTTAGATCTCAGCAACCACAATTTTAAATTTATTTAAACGATTCAGTGTTTATAGATTACTGGCCTTTAAAATCACTGATAATTTAAATTAAAATACAATAAAATTTAGTTTCATTTCAAAATACAAGACCATATATTTTTAATGGTATACTATTAAAACTACTGGTGTTCTGCATTATCCTTGACAATAGAACTGGATGACGAAGATTCATCCGAGTTTGGTGGAGTAACACCGGAAGTAGTAGTCATATGTTGAAGGGGAGAAGAAGAAGGTATTGAATTTGCTGTTGTAGAGACACTGGAAGGCGGTGTTGGTATGTTCTGATACGTTGCAACTGATGAACACTTCTTGTAATGTGTCCTCATGTTGCTGGATTGACTGAACCTTAAACCACATTTACTGCAGACGTAAGGTTTAACTCCAGTATGATAGTTCATGTGTGTTTTGAGGTGATGTTTCTTAGTGAATGACTTAGAACAGACGCTGCATGTATAAGGTTTGACACCGGAATGCAGCCTCATGTGAAGTGTCATATTGGATCGATCTGCAAATGCTTTCTGACAAACAACACACGAGAATGGTTTCTCTCCGGTATGAATTCTTAGATGCTGTTTCAATAACATTTTCCTCGAGAATGATTTGTTGCAATGTTGACACACGTGGGGTTTCTCTCCGGTATGAATACGGACATGCATGTTGTAAGCGACGCGTTGATTGAAACTCTTTCCACAATATTCGCAGCCATACTCCTTCCGGTTTCGATGGATTTTCATGTGCGAACTGAGGTAACCGCGATCGTTGAAGTATTTTCCACATTCCGGACAGGTGGCTGCGAATTCACGTGTGCCTTCGTGAACTGACCTGTGGTATTTGTAGTTTCTAAGTTGGCTAAACTGTTTACCGCATTCTAAACAATGGAAAGGCTTCTCTCCAGTGTGCGTCCTAAGGTGCACCTGAAAACAGAAAAAAAAATATAAATAATTTTAAAATATTTTTCGCTTTTTAAATAAAAATATTTACTTGAAATCGACAATTCCTTTTAATTACTTAAAATATATCAAACAAATTTTGGGAAATTTCCAATTTCCGAAATAAGTAAAAACCTCAACAAACAACGTTTCAACAATTAAGACGTCATCCTCATTTATAAACAGCTCACAAATAATTGGAGTTTAAACAAATTAATTATAGATGATTAGTAAATTATCAAATACAGTATATCATCCACAGTGGAATGTTGGTGACGTCTGTAACATTGTTCCTATTAGGTAAACAAACATGTTAGATAATCAAATAAATTATAATAAAACTTATTAACAACCTATTCATTCTTTGTCTGTCTCAGTTTGTATTTATGACTTAAGTAATATGTATAAAAAAAAAATATACTCAATATAATATGTTTATTTAAATATTTTAAAACATATATATTGAAACATTTATAATACTAAATTTATATTTTCAATCGACTGGTTTTACGTAACTTGTTCTTTAGAGTATATATTGTGCTTTCATTTTATCTGGGACACTATTGATCCTATGAGAAACTTTAAATGAGGGACCTATGTTTCTTTGTTATGGGATTCAAAATATGTTTTCCAAATTTTACTCTAAAATCTCTTATGGAAACCATAGTTTTATAGTGTTTTCCGATTTCACACACAATTTTAAAACTTTTTTATAATTAGCTATTTTATAATACACTTACTCGCTTAGAAGTTAAAGACGCTAGAATAATTAAAAAAATTAAGTTTGTTGCATTTTTAGGAGACGATTTTCCTAACTTCCTGTTGTTTCAAAAAAAAAAATTACAAATTTACAAAGTTACAAATATAATTTGGCATAGCCTAGGAAATTTAAATATCAATCATTGACCAAAATTTAAATACTAATTTGTGTTTCAAATATAAAGAAGCTAAAATGTACCCTAATTATAATAGAAAGTTAGGAATTACATAACCTGTCGAAATAATATAGTATACGTTTAATTTCTCACACAAAATACTGTTTTCAAATCACAGTAAATTTTAGCTAATTCTTATCGGTTACACAAATTAATTAATTTAAATTTAGTTAATGACTGTTTTTTTAAATTCGCTAGACTATGCCAAATTAGATTTTTAACTTTATGCAACAATGAGAAATGCACCAAACTTCAATTTTTTCGAAAATTCTATCGCCTTTAACTTCTAAATTTAGTAGATTTCTTAAAAATAATGCAATATTAAACAGTCTTAAGAATTTGTGTAAAATCTGTAATCACCAAAAAACATTATAGGTTTCCATAAGAAGTTTTAAAGTTAGCTGTCATATTGAAAATGAAGGTTTTTAAAATTTTGATAACATATTTCGCACATACAGTAACGAAGGTTCTCCAATCAAAATCTTTTATATCATCAATATTTTACGAGATACCAATTGTGCTCGCTATAAAAATGATCATTATGTATACCAAAACCATGATATCCTGAGTGACTAAAGATATTTGAACTCCCTTAATTTGGTTATTAATTAAGACAGCAACTTCTTTGTAATGAAGGGCTTTTCTTCGCAAGTAAGAGAGGCTACCTCAATAAAACCTAATTTTAGAATTTTGTGGTAAGGGTGAGGGTGACAAAAATAATAATAAACAAAAAATTGGTTGCATCGTTAGTGATAATTAATTTTTTATACTATCTTAATACAATTTGATTTTTCGTCGTCTTTTTTGTTGGAATTGTGATAATGTAACTTGTTTTAAATATCGCTTATCTCATCTCACTAAAATCTTTAAAAAGAAGTGCACATTTCTTTTTAGACATTTTAATACAACCATATGAACAGCCACCATTATAGTTTTAATTTCTTCACGTCATTTTTAGCGTCTTATTTTAAATGTAGGCCTACCCCAAAAATTTATATTAAAGTATTTTAAGTTGATTCTTCAACATATTTAAATTTTTTTGAAGTTATCCCAAAAGTACAAATTAAAAATGTTTAAATTGCCTAACAAATACAAATAAAACTTTCTCTAAAACATATCATGATGGCCTCTAAAATCAAAATTGAAAATATTTTTGTTGGTCTCGGAAAGACAATTAAAAAAAATTAAGTTAACCTCAAAATAAATATTATAAAAAAGTTATATTATTTTCCTTCAGAAACACTTTTTGTACATGTAAAGGCGCCCTCACAAATATACAAATTAAAACTATATTAAATCGTATAAAACATTTTTTAAACTTGTCTCAAATATATAAGTTAAAAATATTTTTAGTTGGCCACAAAAATACAAATTAAAAACGTTTTAGGTTGTCTTCAAAAATACAATTAAAAAGATCTATAAGTAAGTAATTTAAAAACATTTTAAGTTGCTTCTTCAAAATACAGTACAATTATTTAATCTTATAAACTTTTCTATAAAAATTGCTGTTTTATTCATTTTTTCAATACGTTTGTAGTTTTTTTTATACCAGTTAATACAACAGTATATATTTAAACAGAAGATAAAAAGGAAGAAAGGGAAGAAAGTTAACACGAATTACGAAACTCCAAACAGGTTTTCTGTCCAAAGGAAATACCACGGCGAGCCTAATCAGGTACGTTTTATTAATGGTGATAGCAGAAGCAAATATTAGTCCTCCGGGGCCATTAAAACAACGGTAATAGACTGTAATTACTATAAAAAAGGAACATTAAAAGCGAAGCAACTTTTGTCAGGCTAGTGACGATGATAAAACCTAGAGCGGATCATTGATAGCCTAGAGCTATGCTCTACTTGCACAACCTGTTCTCTCCAAATACGGGAACAAGAATTTATCTGACCAAAAGAGATTATTAGCAGGTTTAAATCGCAGTTAGTCTGATTTAGATAGTGAATTTGTATTTGAGGTTTTCTTTCTGGGGTATTTAAATTAATAATCGGAATTCTTTAACTTTCGACTGTCCGTAATGGGAAATAAACGATGTGTCATGACGTAGCTCTCTTCCTATTGGACGAAAAACAATGGGGTGCAACTTTATAATTAATCAAGAATGTTTTAAAAATTGTATTAAATGACAGGTGGTGATTTTAAAAAAATATATACAGGGTATATAGAGAGTGTAACGAAAAGGTGAACTGTTTATTCATTTTCGGATTATATACATCAAAACCAATAAAAATATCGACAAATAACATATATTCGAATTTTTCTTCATTATCCTTCTATTCACCATTTTATTTTATTAAAAAAAAAAAAAAAAAAAAAAAAAAAAAAAAAAAAAAAAAAAAAAAAAAAAAAAAAAAACATTATTACTGCAGAAATAGTAAAGATATTGAGTTGAAATTTAGGATAAATATTTTGTATGTTAAGTGTTACAAGTGTACCAAACACCAAGACTTTTTAAACATAATTTTCAAAATAGCGGACATTTAAAATCATTAACGATATATAACTCAAACACTGTTCACTTTACAAAAAACTTCCAAAAGACAATTTTTTTTCCCTAAAGACAAATAAAATAATATTTTTTAATTTTCACTAGGTCAAAGGCAAACCAAGTTATCGACAAAAAACTAAAAGTACAATAAATGCCAATGTCATTATTTTAAGCCTACTGATATGTTAACATTATGGATGAGGACCAGGCACACGATTTTTAATTGGAAATATTACTTTAAAAAAGACATTTTTCAAAGTTTCTATGAAAAAGTTTATATCAGCGTTAAAATTATATTACAATTTAAAATTAATTTATTAAGCAGACCACGTAACCCGAATCAGCTTATTTACTCAACGTGCAATAAAGAATCACATATAATCCATGTTTATTTACGTCCAATATTTTGTTGTATGGTTTCTTAGTATTTTCCTGTTTTATAACTTGTTCTTAAGGGTAAATGAAAACCGTAAACGCAGTTGTAGGAAAAGACTTGTAATTTCATAATGTCGTATCATTTGCATCTCTCTATTTAAAAGTAATTACATTTGATTTAGTAATTTGAATTTTTTTAAATTTTTATTGTGAAATTTTCATCTTACCATGATTTGGTTATGAGTTTTAAACGTTTAAAAAAATTAGCTAAGTTAGATTTATATGAGAAAAAAACTTTTATAAAATCTGTAAAAGTGATGCAAATTTTATTAATCTCTCTCTCTCTCTCTCTCTCTCTCTCTCTCTCTCTCTCTCTCTCTCTCTCTCTCTCTCTCTCTCTCTCTCTCTCTCTCTCTCTCTCTCTCTCTCTCTCTCTCTCTCTCTCTCTCTCTCTCTCTCTCTCTCTCTCTCTCTCTCTCTTTTTTCTTTTTTTCTTGTTTTTTTTTTTGCAATATAGTGACCAGTTTAAAAAATGTTGTTTATAAGTATGCCAAGTATTTTCCGTATTTATGGGAAATAAAAGCACATTTGTAATTTTTGATGCAGCTATTTTCTCGTTAAACGTAGTTTTTTAATGATTTATTCAATTTAATCATTTCATAGATAAAAATTGAATTTAAAATAAAAAGGTTTTTATTTCATAAGGTTGGATATAAAAGATCACAATTTCGTATTGAAACTTTTACGCGATTTAATAATTTCAAAAGCTACAATTATTTTTCAAAAACTCCCAAAATGGCAGACAGTTGGAAAACGAAACGTGAGTGCGTCTAAAATAAAGTTAGTGCATTATGAAGGCCTCACTTATTAAATTATTCTTCGTTTCATTTTGCAGTCAGTATATCATTCCACAAATTGAACACACATTTTATCTGTGCCTCTGATACAAAGTATTGCAGCTGTATTACTCCAAGATTTATGATCGGTTGTCATTTCATAACAACCAAGTGACAACCATTTCATACATGGTTATATCAAGACTTCAATATTGTACATCTCGTTTGTAAGGTTGGGGGAGGGGAGCTTGCTACTCCACAGTAAAACCACTTATTGTTAGACCAAAGTTAATAGTTGGAAACATATCTTTTATAAGCAGAAACCATCATTATGTTCAACTTTTACAAGACTGTACATTATTGCTTTAAGACATTTATATGTTTATAAGATTTTAAAGATTAAAAAAAAAAAAAGATGTCTGTACAATAACAGAGACGAGAAAGGCAGTTGCAGAAACTCTTTTACAAATATCCAAATATTGGACATTTTCTGAGATTTTTTTTTCTTACAATTATTTTTCTACCTGCCGGAAATAACATTAGAATTTTTTTAATTGATAAGAGAATGGTTAATTATGTTAAAGTTTGTGTTTTAAGGATTTTAAAAGGAAAGATGTACCGTTGTCACAGAAAACTAAATTTGTAAAATTCTTGGCTGTGATTGTAGAACTTCATTTAAAATGAGATAAATCTTACTTCTAAATAAGTTTCAATGTGTTTATTTATGTGGAAAAAAATTGTACTGTGAAGTCGACTTAAAAGTCCTGAAAATTGTCTATTTTTCGGATATTCACTGTCGTTTGACTTATGGAACCACTGTCTGGGGGTGGTGATAGAACTGTAAACAAACTTTTTATATTCCAGAAAAGGGAGGTTAGGTTGTTCTGCGGTGATGGGTCAATGACACACTGAAAGCCGTTATTTAAGAGGGTGAGTATTTTGGCATTGCCTTCAATTTATATTCTGGATTGTCTGTTGTATATTAAGGGGAATATAGACTCATGAATTGAATGCCTCAGCTCATGAGTAAAAACCATGCTCATGAACTCATGAGTAAAGCTCTTTGTCATTGAAGCAGAAAAGGTTAAAATATTAAAAGTAGTCATTGTCACTATCAGTCAACATTGAGGAGTTTTGAAAATAATGCTGTCAAAAATATGATAACAGTCTTTCTGATAAAGTGAAGCAACTAAACAAACATTTTAAAGATAAGATAAAGAAGGCATTGCTGGAGAGGTTTAGCTATAATGGTAACCAGTTCATTGATTTTACCTATTTAACTAATAAAAGATTAGCCTGGGAAAAAAGAAAACAATCTTGTAGAAGTGAGTGAATTATATAGGCCTATACATATTGGAGTATTTTTCATTACTTAAGAGTAATTAAAAACATTTTAATAAATCGAAATAATATAATTCGAACATTTTCAAATTGTTCTTTGAATCGCCAGAATGTTTTTTTTAATTTTAGGCCTACTAAATCAATTTAATTAATCAGATTTTGTTCTTTGTTCCCCCCCAACTGATATCTGATATGAATTTGTAAAAATATTATAATCCCTCCCTTTCAACCGATTTCAATTTTAAAAAAATTCTATCAATCTCGTTTTAATTAAATTTGTCAATACAAAACAAAATACATCTTTTTTGACAATTTCGACGATTCCACTGTAATGTGAGGAGTTAAGTAAGACTCAAGAGGTAATTTGTTCTAACCAAAAGTTGTGCCCCAATTACTAACGTATTCCTTTAAGGTACCATAAATCCGAAAAATTAATTAATTTAGCACTAGGCCTGCTATGAGTAAGCAACATAACCTACAAGTAATAACACGTATAAATATTAATTATTTCAATTGAACCACTTCATACGTAATAAGGAGTCACACGCATACATCCGCACGTAAACAATGAACGATTTATTAATAGAAAATAGGAGAGGAAAATAATTTAGTATAAATAAGGTGTTCTGCTTTTGAGATAAGATAAAAACTAGGTGGAAACAGACTGTATACATTTAAGTTAATCAATTTAAAATGACGTACTTTTGTAGGCGCAATAAATATTATCATTATAATAAAACGATAAATACATTACTGTTATGTAACATAAAATTGTATAGACCCACTCTTAATAATATAGTTACTTTTACAAATATATGTAGTCATATTTACAATATTAAATAGTAATTTTACAATTTATAATGCTATTTTTATTTAGTGTTATTATTAATCATGTTGTAAAAGGTTCTTTGTAAAAGGTTCTTTGTTTTGTTTTACATTAATTTGATTGAACGATGTATTTATTGTATGGATTGTCTTCTGTGACATAAACTTATATTATTATTTGCAGAATATTATATCTGACATGTGTTAACATTTAAAAAATAAACATTCTTATACTCGTACATATTAAATAGACAACTTAATTCGGCTACATCAGATCCAATTTGAATAATCATAACCTAACCAACTGTAATATTAAACCAGTTATGCACACCTTTATCATACAAGTTCGGGGGAGGGGGAGAGAGAGAGAGAGAGAGAGAGAGAGAGAGAGAGAGAGAGAGAGAGAGAGAGAGAGAGAGAGAGAGAGAGAGAGAGAGAGAGAGAGAGAGAGAGAGAGAGAGAGAGATTATTGTTTGAAATAAACCGTTAAGAAAACTTCCAGAATAGCCTTGTCAAAAAGTAGAATTGAAAGGAGATTTAATTCACGATTTGAGGTTATGTTTTCAATCAACGTTCGGTACATTCCATTGGACCAGTTTGGTCTCGACTGGTTAAAAAAAATGTTTATTGACGCTTACTGAAATATTATTTTTGCGCTTTGGTTATTTAGGCCATTTCCGGTTAGCGAAACCCTAAAGAGTGACTGACGTTATATACAAGGCAATGCTGTTCAATTTAATGGCATAATCTGTACAGTGGAATCACTCTGCGAGTGATGTGAACAAACACTATCCCGTTGTAGTATAGGAGTCAAAAACATCTGCCTCAAATAACATCGGATTGATTTTCTCCTAATTGAATTTAGTTCAAATTAATACAAGTTTTATAAAAATAACAAATAACAAATAATATTTAATATAAAGACTTATTTTTTTTTTTTTTTTTTTTTTTTTTTAGAAAGAGTGCGATTTCAGCTATTGAAACAAGTTGATTGGAAACATCACGGTATTAATTCAAGCCCATAATAGAGTGAAATACAAAAATTGTATTCCTGGGCTTGTAGGAAATGTTAAATTATATTGGTAAATCAAGGGGTCTTACCGGGTAGGTTAGGTTTGTTTAAAACAGTTGTTACACAATTTTCAGTTACATTCGGTAACAGGGGTCGTAGATATGTGTATATTAAATAGTCTCCACTCGCTTTGCTCGGCGCTTGTAGGCCTTAAAGTTACGACTATGTGAAGTTCCATCAATTCGGTGATTAGGCTATGCTGGATCTCGGAATTATAAGAATATCACTTTTGTTTTGGAGGTTAGGTTTTGAAATTACATTTTTGACAATAAGTTCAGTATTTGTTAATGTTGAAAATTGGAACTTACATATAAAATTATTGCAAATTTTTATCTAATTTATAAGTTTTGAACAAAATGTTGGTGGCTTTTGTACATTTTTAATTAGGCTTCTATTTGGACACTATAAATATTCCCCTATATAAAAATTCATATTCTTATCTTAATTTTGTGGCAGCTATCGTTTTTACATACAGACTAAGATGACGAACGACATGTCAAAAATAACAGTTTCTGTTTTTGAAGATTACAAAACGTCTATATTTCGTGCACTGGATAAATAAAATAAAAACTAGTAAAAATATAGAAAATCCTGTCTACTTTACATATTTAATTTTACAATAAAAAATTTAAATCAATTACAGATACGTTATTGCCATATTTTACTACACATATTTATGTTTAAGATTTCAAGTTGGTTTGATTTTGTTTGCATAAACGATTTTTACTTGATCACATGTAGACGTATAGAGAAATTTATGTGATTGGCTAAAAAATTAATATTGAGATTTTCGAATTAGTATCCATTTTTACGTACCACGTCACGTTTTGGACTGACGTTTTCCGTTTATGTAGTGGTTTTACTTGCCAAACGTGCAAGCCGATTATTATCATGTTTGATAAGTGGATGTATATATTTCTGGAAGTGTGTATTTAATTTTTACAATAACTCAAAACTTTAGGACAGCTTGTCACAAAACAAAAACTTAAAATTCAGATTTTCTCAACAACTAGTCCATCGATTTTGATTTAATTTTGGTAAACAAAGTAAATAAAACTTAGTCATTGTCACCTCTCCAAAATGCCGATTCGGTACTTATCTGTTTAAAATGGGTAATGAACTATGGAGACCATCGTAAAGATTGACTATATCAAAATTTACTCAATCTATTTTGGTGGTATAAAAATATTTATAAACCAAACCAATACGGAAGTAAGAAATTTTTTTTCCTTTTTGATTAAGGTCATAAACATTGCAATCATCATATCCTTATAAAAACAAGACAGCTGAAATAAAGACTCCTGGTAATCGAATACTCTAAAAGCGCCAGGGTCAGAAGTGAACAAGAGTTAGTCAAGGAAGTACTTGCTAATAAAGATGAAAATAGGGGTGTAACCCAAGACTATAGTATGAATGGTGGTAATGTAGCTAGGATCTCTTGAGTTTGCCTCTGTCTCACTCGCTATAGTGAACTCGTGTGTGTTCTAAGACAATTTCCGTTCATAAGTAAGAAATAAAAACCTAACGAAATGAGCCCTAATCGCCATTTCGGACTCCCGAATTTTAGAAGATTTTAATCAAAATGTTTTTTTGAACCGTAAATACATCTTTATACAGTTTCATCAAATTTGTCACTATACTTTTTGAGAAAATTAAAATTTTAGTTTTGGCATTCTTCCATTAAATGTAGCTATTGATTGCTATATTGTCTATGTGTGGGTATATGATAAATTTTCTGTACGATTTATAAATCAACCGTATGTTTTTGTTCTTCTACTCCCACAACTCCTGCTGCTGGATGTTTCTGGTCATTAGCCAATCTTTTGTTTGATTTAAACAAAATGTTTAGAGCCTATGTTTACAACGGTATCTGATGTAATTGGGGAAATTGGAGGAACCTTGACTTGTTATAATATATGCATTAAATAAAGCATTTACATCTTTGTAATCAAAACCGAATTTTTTTTATACTCTCGTTTCATTTTACAGGTTGCTTTTAATCGTATACAATCCATAAAGTTTGCACAAATATAATCATAAAACCCACACCGTATCAAAGTTAAAATTTAATGCGAAGCTTGTTCATAACACTAGAGCTTCCTTAAAGATTAATAAATAATATAGTTTGTAATTTTTTAAATTGGACGGTATTTTCAAAAATTACGACCACATCTTTATGGTTAAACAATCAGTACAGTGGTTTGTAAAAATGAGGCCGCTTTTTAAATTTAGTAAAATTGGACTATACTTTTTCTTACTAGAGCTATTAATTATTATTATTTCCTTGTTCTTCTAATTCTAACGATATGTATGTAATAATATTGTTTTTTTGGTAGCAACAAACTATCTTCTTATTTTATCGAAAAAAAAACTTATATTATAATTCCTCACACGGTTTAATAATTAAAAAAATGAGCTTTTGTAACACATTGAATAGCAAGGAAAAAAGGATTTCCCTAACCACAAACGAATTGTGTTATTCGGGGAATCCTTGTTTTCCTTGCTGTGATAATCACTACACTGCTTCTTGGATATTTCACGTTGCACAGCGTTCGGCGAAAAACATTATCCTGAAAACAATTATTTAAACATAGGTAACTAATTTTAAATTTATGTAACGATTCTCATGGATAACGAATATAAGCAATAGTTTGAATTCTTATACTAAATGTGAGAAAATCAAACTAAAGTTATGGTTTGTAAAGAGGTTTTTGGGCAAATAAAAAAACCTAGTTATTTCGAAGGATCTATAATTTCTAGATTATAAATTTTCTACTAAAAAACAAAACAATTACATTTATATTCGTGTATTTTCTGAAATGTTACTATCAGTTCCATTGATTATATCATTATAACTACAACTTATAGTTTTGTACCTAATTATGATCGCAATCTGTTATAACACCTACATAGCAGGAACTATATCTTGATTACAGTTATAATAGCACCCACTCAACACCTACGTGTTACAGACTTTATTTCCTCCCTTCTCCCCATTTATCATAACTAAAACCAGCAAGTAGTATTTACAACGTGTTTTGCTCTATAAACTTTACAAGAGACACTTGCCGGAGAATATAACCTCTTTGATAATGCCGGCACAGTTTAATCTTACCTAGATGAAAGAATGATTTAACGTCGTATATAGAGATTATTGCATTGGTTTTCATTTCGGTTAAATGTCTACAGAATATATTTATCTAAAACTTGTGTGGTCCTTATATTACACATAACGTGCATTTTTAATCTTAAGAATATCTCCAACGTTTCCGACATTTTAAAACATAAGATTCCTGTGTTATTTTAAAAGGTTTAGTATCTTTTTAATTGGAGACTTTAACTCACGGTAGAAAGTTCTTTTTATCTCTGTAGAGAATGGTGTATTGACGTAACTGACAAATCACGTGAAATGAAAACGAATGTTGCAAACAATATTCTTCTGTCTATAGATACTTAAAAAAATATCGGTTGCTTTCAAAATCTGCTGGAAATTTATTATTTTTAATGTTAAGTATTATTAAATGAGAACAAAGTTAATGGTCTATAGAAACTATAAACAACTTTGTAGTTTTAAAATTATTCAAACACATTTAAAGAGAAATCATTGCATACTTAAAACGATTCTAACGGTTTAGCTGATTAACTGTTAAATGTATTAGTTCATTTTGAGGTTATATTTAAGCTGCTTACAACGAATATGCATAACTTCTGCTTAGTGCCAACTTGTTAGAAAGAAACATAAAATGTATTTAACCGACTAAATACAATATAAATGAAGTGGAAAAACACCCCAAAGCACTTTTTATATCCACGTTAAGACACGTAGATAGAGTGTCTAAGAGCATTGGATTTTTATCATAAATTTTATACCAAGTTTATTCTAGAGTCCTTTGGACTAAAACGATCCTTAGTCGGAGTTATAGACACAAAAAATCTATAACTTACAAATAACAAACCTGTGAGAGTTATTTAACTTTGAATTTAGTTGCTTTTCATAGTTTTAATGTTGTAAATTAAAGAGTTTTACTCAATTAAGAGACAAACGTTACTCTGAAATGAGGCTCAGGTTAACTTTATTTTTTTTTAGATCAATATTTTATTACTTTATATAAAAAGCACATTCAACATATTTTCGTCTCATTTTTATTTTATTATTAGGGCCTATTATTTTTGCAAATAGTAAAAGATACAACACTTGTACAATAAAAATGCCTAAAGAACAAAATAAAAATCTAAAATTTGAGCATCCAGTAGTTAGTATAATTTTTATCCAAATATACTCAAATTTTCCGCGCTAATTGCAAACTTTATATGAATTTTGCGTGTTGTTTGAACCCAATACATTCTACGTTTTTTCATAATAGTAACAAGTTTCATCAACTATTTGTAAAGAAAATGGATTTTTAAATTTATTTTCATTATTTATTTTATAAAAACAAAAATAACATTCGGATTGTCAAACAACCATTCAAAGTTATTTTAAAGCTCATAACGAAAATGTTGGGATCCTACAAAAATATTGTTGTAAATATATGTTTCGAACATTTCATACTACATAGTGAAAGTGTATAGTTGCATTAAACCCACAAGGAATTAGAAACAAATAAATTGGTGTTGCCGGACTGTGGATTTTAAAACGATATTTTTACTCAACTAATTCCAGCTTACGAGAGCTCGTACTGTTACAGGATGATTCGTAGGAGCCTCAAGAATTCAAAGAAGGCTCAGGAAGACCTTCCTTCCGCCAGTCGTACAAATCGACTTTATTATACAATGTAAGATATGGTTTAATTATTATTAATATTTTGAACAAAGAGTTAAACTCGCTATATATCTTTAGACTATATAGTATACTATAAACAGAGTGTTTTCGAATTCGCCTTACAAACTTCGGGTATTCTTTCTTGGATAAAAAGAAGCAAAAACTTATCACAACTAGGGGTCTATCTAGTTTCCTTGTCTGTCCATCCGTATGTGTTTCATACAAACAAATTTGTTTTTAAAATTGCTCAACTTAATTAAACCAAATTTTAGTGTATTGTTTCTATTGTTAGTTTCAGTTAGTATGTTAGGTTTCATTATTGTAACCGAAATCGTTTCAAAATGGCGCCAATTAAAATCATTTAAATTGAAATAACCATAAAACATGTCATCTCAAAAAAGTTACGAGAAAAACTTTTTGAAATAAATTTTACAAATCCACAGGTGATCTGTTTTTAAAATTGGGTGAAAAATAAGCGAAATTTGGTTATCTTGGCCGGTCGTGAATGCCTATGTTCTTGTTTTGCAAAGTGTGTTTTTTTAATGCTGTTGATTTTTGTGCTGCAAAAACACCAAATTTTATTGTAGATACATTAACATCAGACTCGTCAGCTGATCTATTATGTGTTGATAATAATTTGTATTCCTACTATCGATATTTAACTATATCAATTCTCATATTTTTAAATTACATATAAGACATTTTTGTACAACTACTATAATTTCAGTTAATAAACAGTTCCTGTTATTAGAGAAATGTGATTAAAACTTATTTATTTATTCCATTGTTGTTCCATTAGCCTATTCTGAAGAGGACAAGAACATAACCAAGCACGGCCGGACAAGAAATTCCAAATCTCGTTTATTTTTCACCCAATTTAAAAAAGAAATACGTTTTTGGATTTGTCTTAAGATTTACTGAAAATATTTTTTCTTGTAATTGTTTTGTAAGATGGCTAGTATTAGAGATATTTCAATTTAAAACCATTGAATAGCAGCCATTTTTAAACAAGTTAGGTTATAATATTGAAACTTAGCATATTTACTGAAACTAACAATACCAAAAATGCACCAAAATTATGTTTAATTTTGTTTTTGTTGTTGTAAAAAACACATGCTGATAAACAACTAAACTAGATAGTCCCTCTGCTTGCATTCAGTTTTTGTTTCTTTTTACACAGAAGTTTGTAAGGAGATTTTTGAAACACTATATTATCTAAATAACTGTATTTGTTTTCCTGTAGTATCTATAGCTAAATATGTTATAAATAACTCACGACTAGTTTCATTCTAACTTCTAGTATAACGCAAAGTTAAAAAAATATTCAAATGTCTCTTTTAACAGTTAAAAAATGTAAATTTTATACTCGTTTGTCGTGACATTTTATTTTTAAAACGTGTAGAATACACTTTCGGAAGTAATTAAATGTTTGATAAAATCCTCGGCCTAATAAAACTGCTATGTTCTTTCGTTGGTAAGAAATAAAAGTTGATAATGCAACAAGGTTACAGAAAAAAAAAGATCAGGTTTTTCTTCTCTATAAATATGAATACAAACGTTAAACATTTCGAATGACGAAATTGCAAAAGAAAGGTTGATTAACGACAGATTGTAGCTTCTAAGTAAACATTTTTATGCTTAAGATAACAAATTTAGCTTATGGTTGAAGGAAACAAAAAAAACCGCTTTACATTAACCCAGGGCTGAGAATGTTTCGACCTTCTTCGAGGTCATCGTAAACTAAATAAAATTTTACTGAACTGTGTAAATAGAAATCCTGCTTAATTGAAAGTCAGTCTATCTTTTTCAGGACACTGTGAGTTGTTTAAAAACATTCGCCTTTAAATATATATGTATATATACTTAATATAATATTCGAGGGTAAAATGTAGTTTACAATAATGTATCTCACGTCCTTAAAATGATTTAAGGCATTTAAATGTATATTAAGAAGAAGTCCCATAACAAGCGTCATGTGTGGGTTGAACTGTTGTAGTGTTGTGGGTTTAGGTACAGAGTGCGCTAGCATGAGAGGAGTTGGATAATACAATACTGCATGCTGTCCTTGAATTTATGAGAAGTGAGCCGTTAGACGACTGCATAAGAGCTTCTAATTTCTGAGCTTCACTGCATACTATGGATACGGACAATCAATTTAGTATTTAAAGTCAGTAACTAAAAAATGTCTAATCGAGACACTCAATTAACAAACATACCAACGAAATGACGTTTCAATGACTACAACATCAGATGATCTTACGTCTTGTTCACAGGCTCAAGGATTAGTGACAACTGATAATGTTTACTGTGATTAACAATCTAGTTACCTTCAGAGAAGCCCTCGTCACAAACGCTTTCCCACATTGACTACAGGAATGTTCCGGCTGTCTCGAGTCCTCGTGTAGCTTCTGATGCGCCGTCCAGTGTCCTCGTTGTGTAAACTGCTTCCCACAAGCACCGCAGACGTAAGGTCTCTCCCCCGTGTGTATCCTCCTATGTTGAACCAACAATTGACGTCTTCCAAAAACCTTCCCACAGTCTTCACAACTAAGATTTGTCTGATTCCCCTTGGTACCATCTTCCGTATCGTCATCCATGTCGTTGCTCTTGTCTTCTTCGTTGTTGTTCGTATCATTTGGTCTTAAAACGTTGTCCTCTGCTAGATCTGAACACGATAATGATCTCCTACGTTGAAGTACTGGTCCTACAGGTACTGATTTATCGTCCAGGAGGTTGGCAAGTGTTTTCAATCCATGTAGTGGGTTAACCTCTTCGCCTATCCTCGAGTTATCCGTCCCAAGTATCCTTGTTATGTGATGTAACCTATTTGCATGGAAGTTGACGTAATTTTCCTGATCACCGAATAAAGGAATGGCTGATTTCTTTATAGATAAATCGCTAACTTCATCGTAGTCCGAGCTCTTGTCCAACTCTATGCTTCCGTTGCTCGGAAGTACACCGTTAGATAGCATCTGCTCCCGGTAAAAGTCCTGCAACCTTCGTTCCTTGAGTCGACATAACTTAATGACGTCACTATTGTACTGTGGTTTGTTTTCGTCGTTTTCCATTGTATATCCTGGCGATGGTGATTTAGAGCTTTGGTCTACTTCTCGTTCAGAGAGGAGGGTTTTTAGTTTTGGTGATGACGGAACGCTGCCAGCTGTTGTACTACCAGTGTTGTTTGCATCCTGTAAAATAAAATACAAATTATGATAAAACTTAAATAACGTATTTTCGGTTGAACTATACTACATTAAAAGAAATATACATACATAATGTGTTCATTTACCTTACTCGAGTGTTTTATTTTATTAGAATCTAAAGCATAAAGAGCTGATTTTAATTTTTTAATAATAATTGCGTCTTTGTTTATATTTACATATACTCAATATAAAGTTATGTAATAAAAATTATCATAAAACCAGTATGTGTTTTAACAATATATGTTTTAAATTTTATTCAATTACAAAATATACAAATATACCCCTAATCTCGGAGTTCAAAAGTTCACCAAAACTTTCGGGTGCACAAAATAAATAGGACTTAAAACTATAAAAATATAATCTAAACAATTTGGATTTTTTTATATCACAAAAACTAATGGAAGGTTTGTGATGGAAGTGGAACATTGATGGGTGAATATGATACAAAGTTAATGATGAATTGTTTTTCTTTAAACATATTTTTATATTGCTTATGTTAATAAAAGTTCTTTCTTTCGCAGTTTTGAATTTGTTCGACCTTAAAGAAAGTTTAGAGAGTTGTAATTTTTCGTTGGTAAATTTTGGCTGGATATAAAACGGACGATTTTGGTATGAAAGGTGAATTTACACTGTTGAATCAGTGGCTGTTGTGATAAATATAGTAGCAGTTCCTTCACCAATGATTCTGAGCTTGAGTATTATATATTAGCTACCGTACTTATCTGTTACTATACTTTTATTTGAAACTCATAAGCTTCTTCCACTGTCTAAAAATAGCCAAACCTTTTTTAAAATTCTTTTCTCCCAAGTTATAGTTATCCTTTCTCTCTTTCTTAAATTCCTTCTTTTACGTAATGTTTCTTTTACTATTTTTTTTTTAACTCGTTACATATAGTGTGAATTCTGTCACTGTTCATGTTGCACAAATTACATCGTTGTGGAGATACAAAATATGAATGATATTCATATCTACTGTGGTATAGGTTTGATGAAATAGGTTATGTTTATAGTTGATGATAGTGAATATGTTTAATTTTGAGTGATTTTCATGTTATGTAAGTATGGTTTTATAACTTTGGAATTTCTGTATCGATGCATTAATGAGTTAAATATTCTATTGTGATTTTGCGTGGAAATGTCCTTTGTTATGTAACATTAGTTACAAATAAAATTATGTTTTGAAATGATATTTGTCTTTCCTCAAATTTAATAAGTATAATTTTCCCCCATGTGTATGGGCGTTAAGATCCCCACCCAATTTAAAAAAATTGAGAATAGATGCCACAAGAGCAATATATTGCTTTTAAATTTAGTTCCATTGGTTTTCTAATGTTTTGTAAAAAATGAAGCCTCTAAGGTCATGAGCAAAATGTAACCCTCAAATCTACACCAAACTTGTTGGTTTTATAATTACCGGTAAAAAGTTACACAAACTATGAGTACCACCTCAAAAGTTTTTAAATGTCAAATTTGCGCAAGTAATGTATATACAATTTGTGAAATTTGAATGTTTGTAACTCAAAACAATCTACCAAACGGAATGTGAAAAGAAAATACCGTTTACGATTGACTTAGGAAATAGTAAAATACACCCTAACTGAAATGTGATTTCATTTGTTTTTCCATCAAATTAATCACGAACAGTTATTTAAATTTGTTTTGCTTCACTTTTCACAAACATTTTAACGAAATCGATTGAACAGATTTTGAGATTCCAAATATTAAGACAACGTTTCTTTTAACCGTTTTAATGGTTTGTATTAATTTTTAACCAGTAAATTGAGTTTTAAACGCCCTTTAAAAAAACATTGACAAAAGCATTTAAAGAAATAAATATTGAATTCTGGACTTCAAGTTATCCTCTTGAAATTGTAAGATTAATTGATATTTGGTTTTATAGGGTTTGTGACGATTTGTTCTGTCTTTGCTACCTTTTACTTTCAGTATTCTTACGATATATAATGATTACATGAACTGATGAGTAGTTACGTGTTGCAAATATAAAAGTAAAGACAATAATTGAAAGCAATAAGAATACAATTCTGAATTAAATTAATTAACATTTTAAGATTACCATAAATGGTACTCATATCAAAAATGGACATGTATAAAATACCAGATATGGTATTCATGGCAGACAACCTGTTAAAGTTTACAAGTCGATGAATAAATATATTCAAGTAGCAAAAAATATTTTAACTCGCTTAGTGTCCTTATACTTTATTTCTAAGTGGTCTAATTAAAAGAAAAAATATCTACGATCGTAGACAGGTTTCATTTTATTAATTTCTAGTGCATGCGTAGGTCTACTAAACTCGTTAGCCTTGCTAACAAACCTCGTTTTAAACAAATTGATCAAACGAAGGAGAAATATTAATTCGAAAGAAATTATACATATTTCTACGGCACATAAACTTGTCCGGTGATTTCAATAGTGGGGTAGACATAAATGCGTAATAAAGTAAGCGACTGGAGACTAGTGAGTCAGGTTCAAAAGGAAAGAGATTATAGATAGAGACTAAGAATGCAAGTTACAAATACGCTACTGACTGGGAAATACAACATGGGCATATATAAATTATATTACGTTGTGACGTAAATATAACTATTAAAATATTTATTATTTAATTTGAATATGTAATATTCATTTATTCCTAATATTATATTAGAATATGACAAACTAATTTAAGTATATAAGTAACATTTCATAAATGAAACTATTATTTATTGTTTGGAAATATGATCAGTTATAACCGTTAAATGGCTGCGATGCCGATCACTTTTGGCAGGCGATTATAATTACTAATTATCTTTGTTATACAGGATTTCATTGCAATTTCAATTTTCACATATACGTCGAATACAGAAATGAATGTGGTGCGTCAAAAAATTGATCTTTTTTTAACAGATGTATCCGTTTCAAGGTCCATATCTCGAAACATTTTAGGTATATTTTTTTCATATATCGAAACATTTTAGGTATTTTTTTTTCATATATCGAAACATTTTAGGTATTTTTTTTTTTTTTTCATAAATCGAAACATTTTAGGTATTTTTTTTTTCATATATCGAAACATTTTAGGTATTTTTTGCCATATTGCGAAACGTTTTAGGTATTTCTTCATATATATCTAAACATTTTAGGTATTTTTTTCATATATCGAAATATTTTAGGTATTTTTTGCCATATTGCGAAACGTTTTAGGTATCTCTTCATATATATCGAAACATTTTAGGTATTTTTCTTAATATATCGAAACTTTTAGGTATTCTTTCATATATCGAAATATTTTAGGTATTTTTTCATATATCGAAACATTTTAGGTATTTTTGTTTCATATATAGAAACATTTTAGGTATTTTTTGCCATATTTCGAAACATTTTAGGTATTTTTTCATATATCGAAACGTTTTAGGTAATTTCTTTTTCACGTATCGAAACATTTTAGGTATTTTTTGCCATATCTCGAAACATTATAAGTATTTTTGACATATATGGAATAATTTTAATTATTTTTGACTTATCTTGAAACATTTGAGGTTTTTTTGCAATATATCGTGACGTTTTATATTTTTCGGAAATACTAGACTATAATTTTCAAAATTGTATTTTATATATACTGATTACCTTAATGGAGAAAAAAATGATGAGTATATATTGAAAGTCAGAAAAATATGGAAGAAAAATTTGTATTGTAAGAATGGGAATATATTATTATTACGTGACAACATAGGACTTACTGTTAGAAACGTAATTATAGCAGAAAATTATGTTTTTGTTTTCATTTGTGGATGGATTGAATGTTTATGGACAAACTACTGCCTAATCAGTTTACACTTTGATAAGGAAGTGTTAAGACTGCATGAAACAGTTTCTTATTGAATTATTTTCTTTATTGTTTAAAGGCGAAATACTTTTCAGTCATCATCGCCTTATATAAAATAAAAAAAGAATTAAAGAAAACAAAATAATGACTTCTAATATCGAAATACTTTAATAGAATTTTGGTCGGAAAATAACAAGAGATTAATTTGGTTAGGTTAGGTTTGAAGATAGGCAAAAATTTAAAGGAAAGATAGATAGATGATAGAGACGCCAACCAAACCTAACCAAACCTAACCAAACCTAACCTAACCCATGGACTACATGAAAATGTGTAGATCCAAATCGGGCCTCTCGGAATTTCCATACTTGAACCCCTATGAAGTAGGGGGAAGAAGGTTCTCCCTATAAATAAATACCCTTAAGTTATATACGTAACATTCAAATATCATTGAATTTGATGTAAAAATGTTACGTAACGATTATTAATAGAAATCATGTTAGGTGTTAGTTATAGATTAGAATGATTGCTTTCAGTCGTAAACAAGACTATTTTACTGCTTTATGAAACCAATGCCAACTACATTAAATCTACATATTGATAGTTACAAGTCATATAACTACGGAAATAGGTTAAGGTGACACTAGAGTGTATTCGAGTTGACGTTTTCATAGATACCTGTTTATTACACCTTGATCACTTGAAAATAAAAACAGGGAGGTCATATTTGTGTTAACGGATCCAGCATTATTAGTTAAGGGGTAAAGTAACAATTTATGGAAAAAGTAAACAACAGAATAAAGATAAGAATAATGATAACATTGCATTTAATTATAATTATTACTCTAGAATAACCGGATGTGTATAACTGTGATGTCACTTACAGCCAACAATCCTTTTATGCTGTCTTCAATCACCTGATAATGGACGATAAATATCCGAAACACGAGTCGTGTATAAGTAATTGAAGACAACTTTAAGGAATTTATCGCGGGTAATGAGATTATAATTATATTTAATTTTAATAACCGAGATATTAATGGTAAATAATACATAAATATGTTAATAAATATATATATAACATATTACTAAATATGTATAGGGGAGAGTTCTCTATTATCGGGTACCATTATTAATATTGGGGTTATGATCATTTAAGTGTACCAATATTATTAAGAATATGAAATAGTATTCCTTATAGTGTCTTTTGTATAATACCAGTTTCCTAAATTACTTCTTGTCGGTGTGACAGGATAAACAATTGAAAAATGCTGTTTCTACTTTCTGAAAATTAGTTCCTAATTTCGGGTACAGCAGTTTTATATTATCGGGTTGGAATTAAGCACCCTATATTATGTTAGCAATTATAATAAAAACATAAATAACAACAGGAAATTTGTTATAGTGGACTATAATTTGCTATAGAACACTTTTGAAACCCCCAAAAATATCTAAGTAAAAATATCAAATGAAAGATCTTTTTAAAGTGTTGTTGTAATTATCTTGTGTGTTATTTGACTTGTAACAGAAATTAGATAACAATGTGTAAATTTTATTTCTATACAGTATGTAATGGTACCAACTCTACTTTGGTACAAATGGCGAAGTTATTCTCAACAATGTAATTTCGAAACACGATCACCCAATATGATATCCATATAGATACGAGATTCGACAGGATCGAGTCACTGATACGAACGTAGCGAGCGAACGCTCCTTCACATATCTACAGCTTCAAGGTCAACCTGGGCTGAAACCCTACTATGTAAGTTCCCTTGACACAAAAACAATTTAATATTTCTTTCAAGGCCCAAGAGAGTAACTTCGGGCATTACATTTAGAGGATGTGCCTCTATTATGGGGCAGGGTAACTATCATTATGATGTCTATCAAATTGTTTTGTAATGATCAATTTTATTGTTAAGTTATTATATATAATATTTTATTATTCCCTAAAATCTTTACATAGATACTACCATTATACAATAAAATACCACCTAGTGGTTTTACATCCTCCTTAGATATGATAAATTGATCCTTTGAAAGCTCAGTTGTTACAATTACGTTGTATTATCCATTAAACCACTCGTAAAGTAATTGAAGTTGGTTATTTATTGGGATAGTGCATCTACAATTTCATTGCTAACGCATGCGCAGTTTAGGCTAGACATCACAGCCTTCTAAACTGGAGTGACTACTCATTATAGTGAATAAATGTTTTATATAACCACTTGTATTATTAATTAAGCTATCACCTTCAAAGTGAATGCAGTAATATATAGAACATTAAGGATAAAATATACAATTTTCTTCTTGTTTTATAACCAGTACCAGAATGTCAATATTTATTTATGCATTAGAGAACTAGATACATTATTTACCCGATACAGGTTTATCGTTCTGTCTTTATGGGCATGACTGTAAATGGAAATTATTTTTTGTAATAACTTAGTTTTGAGAATTCCCTGTTTAAATGTGAAATGATAAATTAAAAAGTATCAGAACAAACTGATTCACGCAGCTTTGCCATTTTATAATCGAAATATTATTAAAACTGTGGTAATAGGCAGAAACGTTTTTATTCAGTCACAAATATTTTAAATTAAACGTAAGATAGCCAGTGAAAGATTTTAAGAGCTTTGGAATAATTTAATAGACCCTGTAATATGGAATAGAAAATATTATAGTCTTTTACTTGCCCTTACACAAATATTATTTTAAAAAAATAATTTTGGTATCTAAGCCACTTAATAACTAAAGTTTTTGTTTAGTAAATATAGTGCCCCGAAAATGGTGAACTGGCTATTAATTTTCGGATTATATACATCAAAATTTAAAATAACTTATAGTCAATTTCGGTTTCATTATACGCCATTTTGTTTTTTGGAAAAAGTCCAAAAATAGATAACATATTGGTATAAGATTTGGTGTAAGAATTTTGTATGTTACCTCTTACAAGTAAAGCAAAGACAAGGATGTATAATTTCCAAATGGCGTTACTTTAAAGTATTTTAAAAATTATCGGTTTTTGGAGATATTTGACGTTACAAGTATTAAACCACTGGCATTTTGAAAATTATAAAAATAAAGTCTTTGTGTTTGGCACACTTATAAATTGTAACATTCAAATTGCTTATACGAAATCTGAACTCAATATCTTATCTATTTATTTAGTTATAATTTTTTTAAAGAACAAAATGGCGGATAATGAAGCATAATTCGACTATATGTTATGTAAACATTTGTTTTATAGTTTTCATATATATAATCCGAAAATTAATACCGAGTTCGAAGTATATATTACTTAAAAATAATTTCGTACATGGTGTTGTATCTTGTTTTATTGTACAAATTTATTGTATGAATAATTCGTGCATTCATATTGTATACTTTTATGTCTTTGTATAAACTATGTACCGACTTCCAGTGAAAGAATAACTGAAGATGGGAATATGGACCGAAACGCATAAAACAACGTAAAACCACTACTTCATTATAATGGAAAGATTTATATTTATTTTATGATTTAATAAATGTGGGCATAGCTTAGATACAAAATTCGTCAAGTTAATGTTTATCTCCAATATATTAATTATATTGTAAATCTTAGATTAATGGGCCTCAAGAAGATATTTCTGCGATATTTCATTCAAATTTTTGTTGATGTTATATTGTTTAATAAATATAAATATATTTGGTGTATACGAGTATATGTATCCATTACCAAAATTTACAAATGAATTATAAATTACTTTAGTTAGCTCTAGTCTCTTATAGCTTTATAATGTATATATTTTATCAAAATAAAGTGTTTTAATATTACTCCTATTTTTATTTGATTGGAATCTGAATAATTTCATCAGATATATTTCAAGCAACATAATATAATGATAATTTTATTATTTAAAAACATTTTCGAATGTAAAAAACCAAATTTTTGACGATATTTGTATATAGTCTTAGTTATTTTGACAACTATCTTAGTTTTATTTCTGAGTTTTTTTCCAATATTACTAATTTTATTTTCAAAGTACGTGGGAGTTTGCATTTTTTAATGTTTATTATATTATATTTTTCACTAAACTACAAGAGTTGATCGGTACTATCGAAACGTTGTGTCTTAGCTCTTATATACACAAGACAAATGTCCGCATAAACTACATCAATAATTAATATGCGTACTCTGTTATTAACTAATAACTTTATAACTCGAATTTCTCAATAGTACCGACAATTTTAATGATTTTCTTTATGAATTTAAATTGAAGAAAATCATTTCCTAAATATGTCAGTAAAAATATTGAGAATTCTTCAAATATCAATTTTGTTTGAGGTAACGTATTAATAATTCTTCTATAAAGAAACAAATGTATTATCTATTTATCCGATTTATTTTGATGCTGTTATGCTCGCTTTTTAAAAGTACTGTAATTGTATACAAAATAATTATTTCTAGTTACAAGAATTTAATATTAAATTACAGATATAACTAGTAAATGGTGAATATTGTTTTAAATATTGTAATAACATTTAGGGTCGTTAAAGAAATCAATTCATCGTATTTAGTCAAGTGTATTTAATCCGCGGAGTTATAATGAGCGAACACTTCATTGCTTCAAATAGCGTTTACACAAAGAGGTTAAAATTCGTGCGGTAGAATTTCCAAGATCTCGATACTGTAGTGGGGAATTAACCAACCGGGCGTAAAAAATACCGCACTTTGATCTCGAAATACAGAGAATTATATAAACTCGTTCTGACGGGAGGGAATAACCGCGCGATTAGGGTATTGTTGGAGATCTTTCGAAGTATTAACAATATTCGATAAAGCTAATTGTTTTAAATCTGATGAAAATTGTAACGTCAGAAAATAGAGATATCGATTTAAATATTAAAACCGAATTACAATATTTGTGTGATTAACACACGTATTAAAAAAAAGTTTAGTGTTTATAACAAATTTGGCTAATGAGAAAAGAAATGGCGCCCAATACAACAAAACCCTAACTTAATTTATTTGTCATTTTTTTACAATTTCGCTTTCATAATAATGAAACTACATTCTGACAACAGAATTGATTTCTTAAGAAAAGAACAAAAAAAACCTCAAATACTTTAATACCACCAGAGTCGGAATATAACAAGAGTTGGTCACGAAGAGACCTGATAGGAAAGATGAAAGAGAGAGATCTAACCAAACACTACATGAAAATATGTACATCCAGCTAGGTTCCCTCGGGATTAACACGCACCTACTCACTATGGATATTCTCTGTACTAAAATATAGAATAAATAATTTAAAAACAAGATGCATTTTAAGTTTTTACCTGATTCGTTACTAAAAGTCAACCCCCCCCCCCCAAATAAATAATAACTCTTCAAACATCTCTAACCATTTTAGTAAGAGTTTGACCTCTACTGTTCACATTCTAAATGCTAAACGTTAAGTGCTCAGATGGATTCAAAGCAGTAGTTTGCACAGTTGTAACTTGAATAAATGTCTTGGATATTTACGATTGTGCAGGAAGCTGAATGTCTGGCACGATTATATTTCAAAAAGCCATGAAACATTATTTAATTCCTCACCTTGTGACATTAATAGAAGCTATCTAGATATAAATCTCCAATTGAAGCGATGGTAATCTTATCTTTCTTGAATAAAAGTATTCTTATTGATACGTTCTTAACAATCCGTATAGTTTTCAATAAACTGTTTATTATTGCATTTATTGATGCCATATATCTTTAAGGATTTAAAATCATATAGCTATTTTTAATTTAAAATTAGTCATTAATCAATTTCTTTTATTCGGGTGTTTTCCTTATTAAATTGATATAAAGTTTTTCGAGGACATATGCTTCATGGAGTCATCAGAATCACAAAAAGTGTGTTTCGTAATGATGCCTGTATAGAAACCTATAACCTAAACCAGTACACTGAATTTGATCAAATTTGGTGTGTGAGTATATTTTAACATTTTTTTCCCTTTCTTTGATAATTTTTAATTTGGCAGCATAGACCAAAAATGTATTACTATCATTTTTTCGCAACGGACTCTAACGATATTTATCGGCTTTTAAGGACCCAAACAAACCATAAAATAAATAAATTCAATATTGCCTTATGAATGCTTTAAAATAATTTTATTACTAAATTACTTACGTCTTAGCAATCTTGTGTTTAGTATTTATTTATTGATATTTCATTACAGCTGTTTCGGTGAACAGTTGACCACCACGTTAGAAAGATGTGGCTATATTATCTAAACTTTATTTTATAATATTTTCGACTTGTACCAAACATCTTATGTTTATTTATTTTTTGTGAAATGTGTATCAGTGTGTTGTGTAAACGTGTTGTTTCATCTGATGATGGTATATGTTATACCGAAACAGCTGTAATGAAATATTAATAAATAAATACTAAACACAAGATTGCTAAGACGTAAGTAATTTAGTAGTAAACTCATAAAATAAAATTGCAACTTATGAATAATTTGTAAGAACGAAAATGAAATTTCGATATCCATTATTTAAAATTCGATTTAAATTGTTGCTTGATTGTATTGTATTGCACATTAAGGTACACCACTGCATTAACCTTTATAGATCTATTGTACCCCGTTATTATTCCTGAGGTCCACTTAATTACAAGATCCGTTCCAATCCCATAGAATGGGATTTAGAGAGAGAGAGAGAGAGAGAGAGAGAGAGAGAGAGAGAGAGAGAGAGAGAGAGAGAGAGAGAGAGAGAGAGAGAGAGAGAGAGAGAGAGAGAGAGAGAGAGAGAGAGAGAGAGAGAGAGAGAGAGAGAGAGAGAGAGAGAGAGAGAGAGAGTAGATCTTCCACTTCTTATTGGTATCTTCCAAAAGTTGCACTTTTACTAGCAACGACCTCGGAGTCTATTAGTAGGTGACGAGGGGTTTCCTCACTTTCCTTACATTACCTACAGGCCATATCATCCGTTGGACCAAGTTCCCCGAGATGTCCTTGAATCTGCCATTCCCCGTAAGGAAGCACCTTAGTAGTCTTATTCTATTCTTGTCTAGACTAATGCAAGCACTGAATCTCTTAGTGAGCAGCTTCTTTTATTTCTCTCTAAAATTTCTACCTTCTGCCATTTTCTAAGTCTGTCTAAGAAAGTTTAAGACTTTTTGGCACTTCTTTTGAGTCTAATCTTGAAATAGTTTCCTTCAAATCCACAGAAAGATTCTGTACCTACGAATCGGGATGATTCCTCCTGCCTTTGAAAATCATCTGAATTTTCCAGAGCTACTGAGTAAGCTTCCTGAGCTAACTAGGCCTTAACGGGCTTTGTAGATGTGTATATAAAAACATTTTTACTCGCTTTGCTCGTGTCAGTTATCAGCCCTAGTGAGCCTCAGAGCAGTACATATAAGACAAAGCATTCACTCACGGCGATGTGTCGGTGACTCGAGATATAGGATCTTCTACCTGTACGAATATCAAATCTTTTTGGAAGGTCACAGTTCGAAATTGCATTTTTGACAATAACTCCTCTATTTTGTCATAGCAGAGAGGCCAAGTTTGGTACCTTTACATAGAAAATAGAAATCTGCAAACTTGTATCTAATTCACTTAAGTTGAATAACACACGATATATGAACGAAAAATCGTCTAAAATTTCCACCGAATTGACATTATGTATTCTATTTTTCTGAATTTTAATAGTGCCTAATTGAGTCCTCTAAAGCACATTTTATATTCCTATATTAATTTTTGTGTTTTCTACAGATGACAGCAACAACAATGACGGACGGAAGGCTTGTCGAATAATCGCTTTATTGGTTTCCTGAAGTTATTAAACGTGAAGATCAGTCAAAAAGAGAGATCGAAATTTTTACAATTACCTACATTTTGTATACTGAGTAAAAGAATACATTTTTGCTCCAACACAAATCTCTCTCTCAATGATATAAGTAACCTGTAATAACGAATCCTGATTGCTATTTAATACCAAAAACTTAATATCAAAAATAGACTCACTATCGTAAGACGGGGAAATGTTCTAAGAAAGTTCATGCAATGTTTTTGTGCCTCTTATTTACATATACGACAAAAGCAAAGACTTACGCACTACAAACACGCCTTTCACAACCCTGCACGCCATGTTTATTTACAAAGCCAACTTTATGGTTTTTGGGTTTTAGTAGAGAATAGATTTATGTTACACATTACCATTGAATAGTGCAAGAGGTAATTACACTGTGTGTAGTTCATTACTAAAACTACATGCAAATAAGAGCATGTAACTGTTGATTGCTGGAGCAAAGGTTTAATTGTAATGGTAAAGGCATTTCTTTGGAAAGTTGGCGTTCATTCTTTTACTTCAGCTACAATCGAAATTATCGTTTATTTTCTGACACACGTTGTATGTGTGTAAGATGGTAAGTGAAGGATCAAAAAAGTTTCGAGTTTAAAAAATCAGATTTTGGAAGTATGTCTGTCTATCTATACAATCTAAAGGCGTCAACGTTCTATCTATTCCTGTAAGATTGTTAATTTGTAGAATAGTTCTACAGCATTTGTATTGGTAAAAATAAAAATAAATAAATCTTTACAAATATAGATCAAGCAAAATTTAATTTCATTTCACCTTCTATACCAAATAACTTTTATGTAAACATTTTTCTTGAAAGCTTACCATTTTCATATAAATAACCTTACAGTGAGCACAAAATGGCGTCAAAAAATTAATCCAATCATAAAAATTGCTGGACATTTCATGTTCTTGGATGTTGCAATTCCAAATATTAGTTCATAAAAGTATATATTCGCCAATAATAATAAATAAAATAATAGAAGAATAAAGAATAAAGAATAGACACTAATTTTCTACCACCACTTGTTCAATCCTCACCGTGTTTTGTCAGCTTCTATTTCTTCAGACGCCTAATGAAAGCAAAGTGAATTTCGAGCTTCAAAGCTTCGAGTATGGTGATGATATTTTAATGAATAGCTCAACAACAAACACATCTGTCTTGACCGTAAGAAGTCTAATCAACTCTTTATGTGAAGTGTCCAACATGGTGGAGTAATTTGGTCAGTCATAAACGAAATGATTATGTTAAGTTTGACTACAAGAATTTTGATTAAAAAAAAACAAAACAAAAAACTATTAATGATTTTTTTTTTTTACATAGAATTTTGGAAGTTGCTACGTCTGATTAAAAAATATTTTTGGGGACTTTTATTTTTAAAATGATAGTTTATGTTACATCTTGGAATGGTGTTTAATATTTATATCTTTAAACCAATTAAGATATCAAATTTAAGTTGTAAATAGAAAATTACGTGATGGTAAAAAATCAATGTCGACCTTTTTTACAAAATATTTGCTTCGCTGAGTGAAAAAAAAAAGTCGTTCTAGGATTACAGTCCGTCTGTCGAGTGCGCTCTGCAGCTCAAACTCTCGAACCTATTTGAATCAAATTTGATATGTGGGAAGAACTTAACTATATATTTGATAATTAGTTATTTTTTCGACAACTAAAATTTTAGGGTTATTCCTCAAAATCGGCTTCAATAATAATCCATCAAATTTGGTTGAAGTTCCTCTAAGGGCTCAAATAAAAAGTATTTGACGTTATATTTCTAGAAATGTCGGTTTGTGAGTTATCGGAAATAAACCCAAAACTCATCGGACTTTTATAAAAGATATAATTTCTCAAAATTAGCTACATCCTTTCGTTCAAATTTTAATGAAATATGCAGATTAATAACATAAAAAAACGTGCAAAACTAAAAGTAGAAAAATGTCATGTTTCATGAATAATTGACAAAAAATAAAAAAACCAACTTCACTATGTTTCAATCTTCTGGATTATTTATATTAAATATATTTTGTATTTACGTTAATTTTGTTCTGTCTAAAATAATCTTTACTGGAATGTTATTTAGCTACGTCTGTTTCATCTGCAAAGTGACATCATCAGGCTTCGCACTTGTCACAATTATAAAATTACACACAATAAATGCACGAGTATTTAAACACAATATACACTTACAAAATTCACCAAGTTTGTCACTTTAGTCATTCTACACAATGACAAATTGAACTTTGCCTACAATACAATATACCACGAGCTTAAGTCTCTAAACAAGAATAAATCATTCGGTTAACTGATTATTCACTGGCCCCAAAACCTACATTGATTATGACTGAAGTGGCGAACTTGGTGAATTAAAAGTGTATTTTGTGTATAAATGTTCCAGTATTTACTGTGTGTAATTTTATAATTGTGACAAGTGCGAAGCCTGATGATGTCTCTTTGCTGACGAAACGGACGTAGCTAAATAACATTCCAGTAAGGATTATTTTATACAGACCAAATAAGGTAAATACTAAATATGTATACAAAACCAACGTCTATACAATCTCGGTTTAATCAATTACTATTTATGTTTATGGGACTAGCTAAATAAATCTACACTCTATTTAATATATAAATTTGTTTCAAAAGTTCATGTTTCATTTTCACTTTTTGATTTGAATAAAAAATAATAAATAATTTAGATGAAAAAATTGTATGTTTTTGTTTGGTTTTATGAAAGGTTAGGGAGATAGTTTGTGCAACGTATATTTTAAGATGAAATTTGTGAGGTTTTTGGTATTTCTAATCGAACGAATATGTGAACTGATTTTTGTTGATAGTAACATCGTAGTTATTGGTTTTCTAAAATTTATGTTTATATTTGTCTAACCAAACTTTGAAGGCATTCACTTGATTAAAATGCAAATGAAAATATTCAGCATTGTTTTATGATTTAACGAACACCCTATACATGGACATATAATTTCGTCATTCTGAAAAACAACTTTCCAAAGTTTGGTCGCGTCCATTTTTATTTAAAATACCAACGGTGTAATTACATCGTAAATTTCAGCAATTGAAACTCGTTGTAAAGCAGTCTTAAGATATTTGTGTATCCATAACCTAAAAAATTTAAATAATGGTACGATTACATTCGAAAAAGTTAAAATAAAATCTGTTGTTTTTGGAACACCCTATATAATAAATAACAATTACGTCATGCTCTGTAAATAGGTGTGGAAAAATTCTCCAATATCGAGTTCCTATTAGATGAGATAATAAATTCCATACATTTTTTAACATCTGCGTATATTTTTTAATAGCTGTAGGGAATAGAAATGTGAAGTATAGTGTATTCGTTATAACTCATTCTTGTCAAATGGTCTATTTTTAGGGTAAAATTTTGGAAACCTACAGGATTGAATGGAATAAAAATGTAATTGGGGGAATTCCTTCGTAATAAATATTTATACCCCTCCCCCAAAGAAAATTCGACGTTCAAACATTTATCATTGTTATTAACGAACATATGTTTACTTATTTCTTACATTAATTTTTTATTAAATTTTATAACATTTTATAATTTACAATTTATATTATAGAGATATAATTTGCGTGGATGTATTAAATTGTATTATATATTTCTTAAAAATTATTATAAAATAAGTTTAATTAACAAAACAACAAATAAAAAATCGGAGACTAAAAATATGAATTTTGTAAAGACTTTCTTTTTTACCCTTAAAATTTTCGACACCTTTGAAGTTAAAAGTATTTTTCCCTGAAAATATTAATTTTTCTACCTTTTACAAATTATTTTCCTTCAAAATATAAAATGCGTTCGTAAATTTTAACGAAAAATAAGTAAGATTATCGTTAGATAAATGATCTCTCTACATTATCGCCAGTTGTGGATCGGCCTGCGGATTTCCAATTTCTTTAAACCATGGAATAACTGTCTCATTTGTAGGTGGATTAAATCCGTATGTACGCCCAAAATGACGAGCATTTATTTAAATTCATTAAAGCATAAAACACTTTCAATTACTGTAAAGTCGCCATTACTAATGTGACTATTGCTAAAGTGAAGATCAACGCGATGCGCAATAACGTTTGCGCACCGGTGCATTCAAGAACATCACATACATGAATAAAACAACCCCCATTGTTAAAAAGTCATTCAAGTTAAGTAGATTTGTTGATATGTCATTTATAACTAAAATCCCATACACTTTTAAAAACTCTGTGTACAAATTATTAATTTGTTTAGTGAAGTTGAATTAAAATACAGTTGCTTATAAATTAGGATATTTAAAATCAAGCCATATACCACCTCATAAAATTTCCAATAACTATAATCAGAAAGTTGTATTCTTTCTCTTTTTTTTTCCAAAGCAATAATTTCTCAGATCGCCATTCACAGGAGGCTAACTTGTTTTATAAATCAAGATACGAATAAATAAAGAGAAAATAATCGGCTATGACACCATCCCAAACAATATATCAGAGATTTTGTAAGGACCTGGGCCAGCAGAGGTCAAATAGAGGACGTGATAGCCCATCCGAATTGCCCAACGTCGCGACACGTACCAAGTATAAATTAAGTATACACTTCTAATTGTAGGACAGACTTTAGAACATATATCTTATCTTCGTAACAGCCCATTCTTCCTAATTCTTCATTCGCTACACACACTTCCAATCTCTAACAAATATCTAAATAAGTTTTACTAGTTGTTGAATGGAATGCAATCAGATCGGAGCTATCTTCATTACGGCTTGCAATCCGACTCGGGTAGCAATCAGCAAGAAGATACTTATCCGAGAGTATGAAATGCAATTTTACAAATATATTGCGTTGTTTGTATATTAATTTCTATGATTATAATCGATTTCTCTATTTCTTGAAGGCATAACAACATAATGAAATATGACTCTGAGTAATAAGCATAATTGTTGTAATATTATTCTAGTTATTGTGAACAAGATTGTTTAGAATTTTTCTACATTGAATTCTTAACTCTGTTACGCCTTATACAGAGTGTTTCGGCACGATATAGTACTATACATTTTGTATGAAGAAAAACTCCGATTTGGTTTCATCAAAATACGTAAAGCATCACGCTCGTTTGTCCAGTCACGCTACTATATAAGTATGTATGTAGGCGTATAACCATGTCTGTATAAATTTCACTCAACCATACATACCTAAAAAATATTTTGAAAAGAAGAAGAAAATTTAGAATAAACAAGAATAATGTATTTATTGTAGTAGTGTAGAAAATAGGTATTAAAATGTAAGTATTATTTTTTTAATAATATTTAATGAAGAAAATAAATTTAAATTTGTTTACACAGAATTCACATCGTTTGAAATTTATATTGTAAATACATTTAAGAGGGTAAACATTATCCAATTAGTGCCTCTTTATTACATTGTTTTTAACTAAGTATGTATTAAATAATTAAAAGTGAACAATTCAATATTATTTTTATTTTTATTACATATTATTAATTTGGTTCTAATTTTTAAAAGTGATAGTTTATGTTTTCAGTTCAGTCTACCGTCCCGCGAAGATAACATTTTTTAAATTCTTACAGTTGAAGATCTTGAAACGGTTAACATTATAAATACTTTCTAAGAGGCAAATAACTTTTCCTCTTCAATGAAATTTGTTTTGAAATTTTTACTGTAGCTTGAACTATAACTGCGTTATTGTTAAAAGACCGAAAACATAATTTCATAGCAATCTTCTACAAAACCTAAAATTAGCTACAAAATTTAATCAATCTGTGTTATTGATGAAAATAAATTACGCTATTACAATCATTATCATCATTAGAAAAACAAATCAATGTTTGTCTCATGTCAATCGGAGTACTATAAGGTCTAGAATTAACTGTGTTTGCTTTTGAACTCTCTCGTACAAATTTGTCCGTTAGCGCTATTTGGAAATAAATAATCAGGTTGTTAATAATAATAATTTATATGTATATATATATACAGGGTATCCAATAAATAAGGTGCCACGCTTTAGGAAATTATTCTGTGGATCAGGATAAAGAAAAAATTAAGAATTTTTTTTTTCTTGTTTTCCAGATAAGCTTTGTTTTCCAAAAAAAGCCTTGTTTTCCAGATATATTCCCTTTTTTATTATTTAAAAAAAACTTATTTATTTTTATTTATTTTTTTTACAGATATACATTTTAACTTTAGAAATGGAAAAGATATTGATTTCATATTATGTTTGTTATGTTTTATAAGTAAACCGAAAACAAAGACTTTATTTCGTATATTTTCAAAATGGGGACCGTTTTAAGTGTTTAATATCACAAGAGACAAAAAGTTTCTCTTTTTAATGACAAACAAAACTTGTATCGTAATTTTCTGCAGGCGAAAGGTTGAATGAGTTTTTTACAAAAATCAGGAAACATAATTTGTTTGTCTAAAAAATATTGACCAGGAACCATAATATTTTTTTAACTTTAATAAAAATAATAAAATCTATTGTTCTGAATTACATTTAAATGTGACAAATAACTATTTCAAAACGGCGCTCATAATTTTTTACTCATTTAAATGTGTAACATGCAATTTTATTTTTTACAGTTTAATATTTACAAAGATTCAGAGTTTATAAATATATAAATGTTAAGTAGATTTTTTAATAAAGGAAAGGATTAACCCCAAAACCACAAAAAAATTGTTAATCCACAACAACTTTTTTGTTGTGGTTTTGGAGTTAATCCTTTCCTTTATTGTATATTCACCACAGTGTTCTAGCGATTCATAGATTTTTTAAACCGAACTTGGTCTCATTTTTTCTAAATACAAATATAATAATTTTTTCTAAATTTTCCAGATATTAATCTTTTCCTATTTCTGTGTGAAGGAGGGAAGGATGAAAGAGGACTAGTAGAAACGTAAATTTGAATGTATTTGTAAATTTGTAATTTGTAAATGTTTATAAATTTTAAAACATTTAATTTTTAATAAATAAATTGAAACAATTAAACAAAATAAATTTGTGGTTTTAATCTAACCAAAAACGTAACTCTGCTAATAAAATATTAAAACTTTAATTTAAAACAATGTAATTTATATTGTTTGCAGATGCAATTGTTTTTTTCACCGTGAAGTTATTGTCTTTAATACAATTACAAAACCAGGAACCCTTACCTTATAAGCTACAATTCCTACTTGTTTGTAACAAATCTTTGTTAATGATACAATTCCTAATATCCTCGTGATGCTGCAGTAATTGTTACTGCTTCGTAAGGACCCTCAGCTCCTTCAGTCTAAACACGTCTAGTTTATAAATTGTTTATCTACAAAAGGCAACGCCGAGCCCAAATACGAAGAAGCCACTGTTGAGGATAGTATTGCTCTTATTGCGTGATTAGATAGAAAAACTAGTGAGAGGCACAATCTAGACAATCTTTAGTTCAACCTGTTGTAGTTTTTCGATTCCTAAATTACTTGTGTTTTATTTAATGTTTGTTTAGTTGTCTGGCTTAAAAAAATTGTTCGTTGTGATTTTATACAGAGATTGAATTAATTGTTACGTCGAATTTAAAAAATACGGTTTTTTTTTTTTAATGAGGCTCCATTTTGTTTTTACTTTCTTGCTTATACTTAGTATAGAAAAATCACTATATATTTGGGTTTTTATGCAAATATATATGATTGGGTTACCGAGTCTACAAAAAGTTGTTTTGGGATATCTGTCCGTCTAGCACTTGTCTTTTTTCGTTTTCGTAGTGCTGTCAGTTCTCTACAACTGTAACGATTATAATCAAATTTGATATTTGAGTTTATTTTATCAATATGTTGAGAGTTTTAGAAACTTTTTTAACATTTCAATAACTCAAAAAATTACAAAATTACGATTTAAAAAAAATAGAATCTAACGATTTCGATAAAATATTTTTCAAGTTTAGACTATAAAAAATCGGTGAAATAAAATGTCTCATATTCTATTATTTCGATTTAATTGTCACCGTCTTTTCTCAACTGTGCTTTTTTTGAAAATAAAAATAAAAACGATTAAATTGATTACGTCAAGTAAGAACGGAAATACCCCCCCCCCCCCGAATACATTTAAGCACAGTGTCCGACCTTCTTAGATTGTGAGAATAAGTAAGAACAGAATTTAACGAGGTTTTGATTTTGAGGAAACTTATTTAGGCATTTAAGTAACCATATTGATGTCGACGAACTAATAATCTACTAGTAATAAAATTAATCTAAGGGAACACAAATATAAATCGAAGAAAAATAAAATATTCAAACTTGTGCTAGTTAGGATCTGTAGGCATAAAGTGTCATTATATTTTTTAAAGTTGACGTATTTTAAACGCAGTATTAGATACACCGACAGACGGACAAAAACACGTAATTATAAGTGTCCTTGGTATTACCTACGAACTCAAACAAAGGAAAATTAAAAAAAAACACTTTTAAAACTTACACGTTACACATTTCTCATTGTGTGGTTAAATTAAGTAATATTCGTCATACAAAAAACTATAATATAAGATTTCGCACTGCAATTTAATTTTTAATCGATTTTTTTTTTCTGATTTGTGGGTCACGCCGTGTTCAAATTAGGAGAGGGGGCATTATGTCTGACACTATAAATTTAAGCTAACACCAACATGTTAATTTTTCTACCACATCATTCGTAATCAGAATAACTTCGAGTTTTATTTGATACCCCAGATATAAAAAAACAATTATCATTTCGATAATTTGTTGGCCCTTAATAATTTTTCTATATGTGGAACAATACAAAGAATATAAATGCAAAGTTTGAAATATACAGGATATATCGTCTTGTCTGTGTAGACTGGTTGCGACTTACAGATAGATAGACGGACAGACACTCGTGAGAAATTATAGGGTAATTTGGTTTTATCTACGAACCCTAAAAAGGGTTGATAAAACAATAAGACAAGAAATAATATTTGTTTAACCCATTGACCGTCCTCTCCCTTCCATGCCTAGACCACCCACCGCGCAAACTTTATTAGACAATCCTATACATGTTCCTGTTTTTGCAGACAATGAAAACGTTGAAAATAAATTATTGTATAATTATATACGTTAATTGGAATAGTTGAAATTTAATTCGGGGTTGTCTTACGGTTAGGCTTGACATTTCCGTTCGCTCTTAAATTTAGTAAAATAAACATTTTTTATCGCTTGGTAACAGTGATATATTTGGATGGTAGTGTAGCTTCCCATGGTAACGGTGAAATATTTGGATAGTAGTGTAGTTTCAAATGGTAACAGTGATATATTTGGATAAAAGTGTGCTTCCCATGGTAACAGTGATATATTTGGATAATAGTGTAGCTTCCCGTGGTAACAGTGATATATTTGGATAGTAGAGCTTCCCATGATAACAGTGATATATTTGGATAATAGTGTAGCTTCCCGTGGTAACAGTGATATATTTGGATAGTAGTGTAGCTTCAAATGGTAACAGTGATATATTTGGATAATAGTGTGCTTCCCATGGTAACAGTGATATATTTGGATAATAGTGTAGCTTCCCATGATAACAGTGATATATTTGGATAGTAGAGCTTCCCATGATAACAGTGATATATTTGGATAATAGTGTAGCTTCCCGTGGTAACAGTGATATATTTGGATAGTAGTGTAGCTTCAAATGGTAACAGTGATATATTTAGATGGTAGTGTAGCTTCCCCTGGTTACAGTGATATATTTGGATAGTAGTGTAGCTTTCCCTGGTTACAGTGATATATTTAGATGGTAGTGTAGCTTCCCCTGGTTACAGTGATATATTTAGATGGTAGTGTAGCTTCCCCTGGTTACAGTGATATATTTGGATAGTAGTGTAGCTTCCCGTGGTAACAGTGATATATTTGGATAGTAGTGTAGCTTCAAATGGTAACAGTGATATATTTGGATAGTAGTGTAGCTTCCCATGGTAACAGTGATAAATTTAGATGGTAGTGTAGCTTCCCCTGGTTACAGTGATATATTTGGATAGTAGTGTAGCTTCCCGTGGTAACAGTGATATATTTAGATGGTAGTGTAGCTTCCCCTGGTTACAGTGATATATTTGGATAGTAGTGTAGCTTCCCGTGGTAACAGTGATATATTTGGATAGTAGTGTAGCTTCAAATGGTAACAGTGATATATTTGGATAGTAGTGTAGCTTCCCACAGTAACAGAGATATATTTGGATAGTAGTGTAGCTTCCCATAGTAACAGTGATATATTTGGATAGTAGTGTAGCTTCCCGTGGTAACAGTGATATATTTGGATTGTAGTGTAGCTAAAAATGGTAACAGTGATATATTTGGATAGTAGTGTAGCTTCCCACGCTAACAGTGATATATTTAGATGGTAGTTTAGCTTCCCACGCTAACAGTGATATATTTGGATAGTAGTGTAGCTTCCCATGGTAACAGTGATATATATGGATAGTAATGTAGCTTTCCATGGTAACAGTGATATATTTGGATGGTAGTGTAGCTTCCCATGGTTACAGTGATATATTTGGGTCGTACTATATGTTCAAATCATCATTTCTTTATATATTCAGAAAAATTATAAAAAAATAAGTTCTTACTAAAGCACAAAACAAACTGATATTCATAATTTGTTTGTTGGTTGTGTGACTAGATTTACATTACTAATTTTACAATACACATTGCATTTGATTTGCAAGGTGATAATTAATTATAGTTTGTTTAATGTACCTCTTGACTACTGAAGATGATGAAATCGTCGTTGAAACACGTTGAGTTAATAAATATTTTATTTATCAGAAATTGTGTTACAGTTTTATTTTTGTTATATTATAACATAATTTTAATTTTCTTTTTATTATTTGGAAAGTATTCTTAGCCCGTGTATTGCTCGGTCTTCCAGGCAATGTACGTCTACAGTAATTCTATCAAGATGTAGCCTCTTTGTTACAAAATATGCTCGAAATGTTCACTTCGGAGAGGCAATCTGTGTTTTCATCGAGCAGAACATTATGCGTTACAAGATGAGCCATGTCTCTGATCTCCTGATACTCCATCGCCTAAGCTGTTTTGAGACGTAAACATTTTAGGATGTGAGTTCAGATTATTGCTGAAGTACTGTATACATTCAGTGGATAGACATACCCACAGACTATTCTGAAAATACACTTGCATTCAGAGTATTGAGTTATTGCAGGATATTCAGATTGTTATCAACTGTTAGAGCATAAAGAAGACTCCAATATGTGCGTGCATCATCATATAGCACATGAAATCATCTGCTTATTGGCACCTTGCGTTATGTTGGCAGTCATCCAATGCAAATAGAAGAACATTTCTCCAATGCTTCATTGGAGAACAAGATGCTGATTGGAAACTGCGGGTAGTTATGTTAATTTATTAGAATGTAATTTTACTGTTTTTAGTTCAAACGACGGTGGTAGTCATTTTGAAGCAATGATATGTTACAGTTTAGTGTGTTTTAAATGTGGAACCTCTAAAGATATTGTTTGCAGTTCAATTTTGTACAAAAATGGTCTCTAATAATTGGAATTTTAGTTGCCAAATTTAACAAGTAAAATATTCAATTTTGTACAAAGAGGGTATCTAATAATTTGAATTTTTGTTGAAATGTTGCCAAATTTAACAAGTAAACTATAATTTACTATTCGTTCAATAAAATGGTGTTTCAAACATTTTCTCGGTATTTTTCTTGATCGAGACAAGATATATCAATAAATATTGAGCTTGACTTGTGAGATAATATTAGATAGAATAAAACTCGAACACAAGATCTCACAAAAATTACGTTTACCTAATCAAACGCGTTTCAACGACAAAGGCGCCATCCTCAGTGATACAGTAACTAAACTATAACTCTTCTAATTAGTTGTTTATAGAATATAACTATTTTATTTCAAAATGTAACCACTTCCTTTATACACTTTCCTCGATTTGTTTAGTAAATTTGTCTTTGGTAGGTATTTTTATCTTCATAAATTTTGGAAGACGTTTCGTTTGGTCATTACAAAACAAATTATTTCTTTACTTTTGTACATTTTTTGACCGGTCGCCATTTTGGAAATAATACAAAATAAAGTTTTCGTGTTCAGTGTACTTGTGAAAATTTACATAAATAATGTGTGTACCAACTTTGAACCTAATACCATATCTTTTGTCATAATTATAAAGTTTTTTTGTAAAAAAAAAAAAATCAAAATGGCGGATAGATGTTAAACTATTATATAAATCTATCTATTATCTCAAAAGTCAATATATATATATATATATATATATATATATATATATATATATATATATATATATATAACTATAATTCGTTAACGATTTTTGTGAGATCTTGTACTCGAGTATTATTCTATCTAAGACAAGACCTGTTATGATTCTATTATGAATCACCCTGTACCATACGTGTGTATCGCGTGATATGAAAACCATTTCAACAGATGTTAACGACTTGTAATACGAACCAAGTGCTGATGAATACTAAACTATTACTTAATGCATTAAACATTAAAACAAAACAAGTTCTCCACTTACAGTTAAAGTTTAAAGAACTAAAAAAAAATTACGCTGGAAGAAGTCATAAATGTAGTAATAAATAATGCGCCCATGAAAGGTAAGCATTTTATCAGAGTAATAAATAAACGGAGTATTGGCTTCGGACATAAGTTCTGCACGAATGAACATTACCCGTGCTTACGGTACCTGCTACAAGGTAAGGCGGTGGCGTCGCATTGCTCTGTTTATATTTAGCATTGCCGTATAACCTGTTGTCCTAGCTCATACTGTCTAGCAGGTCATAGTTACTTGTATCTATTGTTAAAGTATAAAGTTGATCACGTGACCGAAAATTATATTTCAGGATAAGTTTCGAACTGTAAGGGAATGTTATTAGAGAAATGAACTAAATGTATTTTCATTTTAACGGAATCTATATTTCCTCAGATTTAGATTTTGTGTATACTGTTTATGATGATATCTTAATTAGTTTTAATATTTTTCTTTGTGAATTTTAAAAAAATTGTAAGAAGTTGTAACTCTTCCTTAAAGGGGGACAGCTTGTCTGATTTATAGGATAAGATCTCTAGCTAAAACTCCCTCTGGTCCTTTTACATACCAATAGATTTTTGAAATAAATTAAAGAAAAGGAAGTTTCGAATAGAAAATGTATATGGTTTTTTATAAGCAAAAGAGAAAATAATTTTACACATAACAAGGAAAAGAGCGCGTCTGAGATAAATTAAAAACGGGAAAATGTTGAACGAGGGTTACCAATATGTGAAAAAAAAAAGTTTGTAAACCTTTTCTTATTTTATTCTGTTTGTTTATGCCGTCTTGCATTATTATTGCTTCTGTTTCCTATTTTATTTTACATTAATTATTGTGATCTTATATTGTTTTCTAATTTAGCTACAACTTTTTTAACTTAATTAGGTCTGCCGTTGAAGTTACAAATTTCATTAATTTAAAATTAAACTTTTGTTTATTGGTGTGTTTAGCTAGTTAAAGCGTGTTTGTATATATTTAGTAAAATATAAATATTACCTTTTCTTTAAAGTATTGCATTATTTTATAATGTAAATAATTATTTTAGTTTATTATCTAATAGTTTTAGATTTTATTATGTAATTGTATCTATACAGCATAAAAAGAGCATTATATAAATAATAAATTTATCACTTTATTATTTCTAATAGACACGTTTTGGAATACCTATATATTCAAAAATTACTAATATTTGTTTTGTCACTTTTACAATATTTATTCTATATATCTCCAAAAAAAGGAATAAATTAATTTTATACGGTATACCTGTACCTGATCAGTCATGAATGTTATAGTCGATTGTCATATAAGACCTATTTCTTCTGTTTTTTAGGCATTTTCAGAAAACCCTTAAGAAATTAATAAGTTATATGTAGTTAAATACAATAGTTAGCTCACAAACACAAATTTAAATTATCGATTATGTTTCTTGTGTTTGTGATGTGAATATTTTTTAAAATATATATACCATATTCATATTTACAAGTTCGTTTTCTGATGATCCCTGAAAAAAGATGAAAGCGATTGTTAAATAACAATCAAAATCGATCATAAAAATCATAAATTTAGTGTATTTGATAAATCGCCGAGACTGAAAGTTTGGATAAAGGATAAGTATGTGACCAGCATACCACCCTTTCCCCCTTATAAGTGCATAAAGGTTAACACGTACATTGTTGTTGAAAACACACTGGTTAAATTAATACCAGAAGAGAAAAATATTATATAATTTTTAATCTACTAAACTTAAAGATACCCAAGTTTGTCATCTCATTTGCAAGCGGACAAGACACCTTTGATTTCACGCTTGGAATAGTACAAACATTTGGAACTTACATCGGTACTACAGTCTTCTATGGACCTTGTACAATTTTACTCCATATTCATCTGTCAGCAGCAACACCTTTTCAATTCCCCACCTGAAGCCTTCACAGATGCGCCTCCACATCGTCTCTTTCACAGTCAGCTTTCATTCCATTTCTCAATACTAATACTTCTTGAAGGCTCAAATATGGTACACAACTGAATCTTCTGATTCTTTATAATTTAGTAATTCTCATATTATTTTCTTGTTCAATATTATTGTTCTTATCTCCACATTTGTACGTACTTTTCACGTTCTATTCTAATTTTGTCCCGCTTATTAAATTCTTTTCAAAACCTTCCTCTTAAATATATTAAGCATTATACTTGTCATTCTTATTTAATTCAGAGCTTCACTACCGAAAGTTACTATAGCTCTTGTCTGTCTTATATATTCTTATTTTACATATATATATATATATATATATATATATATGAAAAGGAAAACCTATCATCCCTTTATTGTGGACATTAAAAAAAAACCCCAAAGCCATAATATAAGGTTTGCGAAGAAAAAAGTTACATGAGTCCTGCGTTTATGAAAATATTCCCACGAAATGCATAGAGTAAGCGTTTTCTTCACCTATTGAACGTATGATTCAACACATAATGTCTACAATATAAAAGTTTCATGACACAAAAACTTCTTTTTTTTTTTTAGACTTCAACGAACGGGTAGCAACGGTGTCGTTTAATTAAAAACTAGTTAATTCTTGTGATTCCCACACTCAAAAAACTTAAGTTAGCAAATATTATAAATGAGATCAGTCATAATACAAAATAGACAAACACTACAAAATAACTTAAATGCAATTGCCGATATCAGTTTTGTCTATTGTAACGATACACATTCATTACAATTATTTGAATATCACAACTAATCATAGCGTTAAATCCAACATGAAACCAGCTTTCTATAGAGACAATTTATTACAAAGACTGCATCACCACAGAAGGGATTCCTTATTAATCATAACTTATCGGACTTTTACAATCCTTTATTTTTTCTAAAGTATATCCCGTAGAAGAGTTGAATAAATCAAAACACTATGTTTAATCAAAATGAATCAACATTTAACCTTTTCAAAGTGTGATAATTACTGTAAACACATTACAAATATAAAAACAGTGTTGTGATTTATGTACACTAACCTTAATTACATATTAGACACAACTACATATACGACCAATACTTCATAATCTATTTTTAGAAATAACAAATTACTATAATTCAATTCAATTTCATCCATTATAAATGCATTAATAATGAAAATTATTATTCAAGAGAGTCTCAATTAGGCAAGGTAAATCAAACGGGGAAGATGAGATAAAAAAAAGAAGTCTAGGAGGTTGTGCCAGATATGGAGTTGTAACGGATACGTGTGTCAGGTTGCACTTTACTGCCATAAAAGTGCAGTTGCAACTTGCAATTCCTTTATACAAGATTGAATATTGCAACATGAGTATAGACTGCATTGCTTAGTCTTGCGAATGTCTCTAATACAAAAAGTTCATAACAAAGAAATGCTGTGTTGTTGTCTTTGGAGATTTCAACGCACGGATAGAATTGGTGTCATTTCGTAACTTGTATTAATTGATTTATCAATATTTTTTCATATCTTTTTGAATTACGTGTAATGATATTATAAATAGTTTGATTTAGGAGAAATTGGCAATACATTATATTTATTATCAAGCCGATCAAATAAATAGATGTATTGAAATGGTGGCATTTGTCTTTCTGAGTTAAGAAATACTTTAAAAAATACAAATTCAATGGAACGAAATTAGATTTAGAACCCAAAATTTGTTTGTTAATGGTTTAAATTACAAAACGTATCTCATTTTATTTGTTACTTATTTTCTTATTATCTTGCATAATATTTATCTGTTGGCCTGGGCTATTTGTAACCAAAAGCTAACTAATGGGTTTGCTGCGGTCCGAACTCCAATCGAGGTTTCAAGTTTGTCATTCCATAATGTTCTTTTTTTTCGCTCGGTTATGGTAGTTTATCGTCTCACCATAAATTATGGACATAAAAGAAAAACAAATAATTGTTCACCAAATAGCACATACTTTCTCACGTACAATCGAAATATCAACAAAACATAACTATTCGTTGCCAAAAATGTGAGTTAGGTAGTCATCAGTAAACAATTCAAATGAGTCCTGGACGCCATCTTTGATTTTGTAAATTATATTAAAGACAAATAAGGTATAAAATATCTGTAATTTGTGTTTTAAGCATATTATATTACAAGATTAAATCAAGTTTAAATTAAGGAGATTAAAATTCGTATCCACATTTTTATACCAGGGGGTTGCAATTTTGCACACTCGTTTGGCATATAATATTTCATGAATATTGAATGAAATCGAAATATTCGATTTTAGGAAATTAGGATTTTTATGATTGTCAAACGCGCAATTTAGGGTGTTACCTATATCTTGGTGTTATCCATACCTCACTAACCAGTATTTTTGTTACACATAGAAGCGAGATTTTAACAAAATTTTATCAAAATTGTTATAATCGATTTAAAAAATAGGAATTTGTGCTTTTGTCTTTTTGTACCCCTAATTTTTGCCTTATCAAAGGAAATTTTAAATTCCAAATTTGATTAAAATCGTTCCACTAGTTTGGGCTGAAAGACACCACACATATGACAATCTCCAGACAGACAGGGAAATATCATTCCAAAACTATTCAATTCAGGGGGAAAAAACTTGCATGGACTCAGGGGTACACAAAACAGATAAATCTGCAGGAATCTCGATATCGATTTTTCGACCATATCTGTAGTAAACTCGAAATAGATTTTCAACTTTATATCTGCAGGAAACTTGAATCGATTTTTCGACCCATCACAAAATTTTCTCTATACTTATAATGTAAAAAATAAATAAAAAATCAGTCGCCTAAAATATGTTGGTAAACCAACAAAAATAATTAACATTCAAATGAAAAACACAAACTAATATTAAGTGAAAACTACACAAGACGTAAATAAGTTTCTCACGCCGACCCTAGTCTAGTTTTTGTCATTACAAGAACGAGTTTGTAGTCATGTGTAGAGGTGAAGGAACGTTTGCAATAATTATAGTTTTATAGATATTTATTTAACTGCAAGTAAGAACACGTTTTACTCAACTATCTCCCTAAGAAGTTTTTATTTAACAAATAAATCCTTGTAAAAGCGTGTATTGAGCAGTCATTGGAAGCAGTTCGTTTTCTTAAATCGATTGTAGTCCTTAAAAATGTAATGTAAAGATCTCATATTTTACTTACACAGTAACGATGTATAGAGTAAATTTGGTTATCGGCAAACCGTTTGACTGATTTTCACGTTTAATTACCTTCCGTCCATTGTAGTTGTCATTTGCATTCAAACACGATAGCTTCACAAAAATAAAGATATAGTGTGTTTATATAGAACCCTATTGAAATTCAGAAAACTCGTTTTTAAAACGTCAAAATGGCGGGTATGTTAAACAGTTTTCTTCAAATCTTGCGTGTTATTTAACTAATAATATACAAAATTAGATAAACATTTGAAGCTTTTAAATCTCCATACAATGGCATCAACCCTACCTCTAAATCTTAACAAATTGTGAAGTTATGGTTAAAAATGTAATTTGGAATCGTGACTTCCAAAAAAAAGTGATACTCGTATAGTCACGAAAACCAAGACCTCGACATTGACACAAGCGTAGCGAGTGAAGGCTTCTTCACAATTGTACAGCTTCAAGGCCCGCCAGACTGAGACTCTGACGTCAGAAAAGCGAGTAGAGATTTTATTGTATTACGAGACCTGTTTTGGCACTGATGACGTCAGAAAATAGTGATGTACAAATTATGAAGTTCAAAAAACCTGTGTAATAACTGTTTTAAACTAACTTATTGGTTAAGGCACCTTGATGTACCATACAGTTTAACGATTCCTACAAGGCCCAAGAAACCAACTTTGGTAATTACATATGGAGGATCTACTCGTATTCCATTGTATGATAGGACTAGTAAGTACCATGAAGACCATAAACTGGTTGTAATACATTCCGTCTTTATATTTTAACTGTGGATTTGTATTTGTAGTTCACTGTGTCTAAAATAGTATTTTATGTAATGATATTGGACTTTTTATCTATCTGATTTATTTAAATCAAATAACTGTCGCTGTTACAACTGGCTGAATAATATCCTGGGAATAATATAGTTTATATTTTTAGAAAGACATTTAATTTCATCTTATTTTCAAAATTTTTTTCTCTTTAAAATAGTATTTGTGGCAAAAGTTTGTTAACAACAAAAATAATAAAATGGTATTTCTGAATTTATTAATTTTCTTAGTTTAGCGATGGAATTAAAAATATAAAATAAACATTAAAAAATGTATTTCTTTATTTATTAATTTTGACGAAAAACTTTGTAATTGCATAAAACAAAATTAAAGTATTAATTCTATTTTTTTTTTCAAGTGTTAAATCCGTATATCAGTTTGCAGAAGTTTAACACACTGTTCACCCGTTTTATTTTTATTTCTTCACATCATTTGCAACTTTAATCTGACATAATCTGTTATTATATATTAAAATCACGTTCTTCCTTGATGATTTTTTCCTTCTTCGTTTCCTTCCATATTGGCGTTTAAGAATTCTTAAGATCTTAATATAGTTCACTTTAAATGTTTTGTCTTGTCTGTAAACTCTAAACTAATGTCTTCATTCTTGTAATGTTTGTAATACTTTTTCATTTGGATTCTCTCAGGCCTATCTTTAGCATTATTATTTTCATTTCACATCCACTTTTATACACAAAGTCTTTATTCCATAAAATGTACTTCAAAAATAGGTTATTAATAGTTGCTTTTTCAGTTTATTTCGAAGTAAATAATATATTCTTTTTAATAGAAGCATAATTTTCTTGTATTCTATTTATAATCTCTTTCTATATCTTCCATCATTTTTTATTTTACTACCTAAAACCTAAATATGTAAACCAATGTACTTTTTATATCGCCACTCCCTTTTTAATTTAGCTTACCGGTTGGAAGTGGAGGTGCATTAGATGGGTTATTTATTAAACTATTATTTAATTTTAATTAAAACCCTTTATCATTTATGACGAACATTTTACCACACCAATGAAGCCCCAGATTTACAAATTCAGAGAAAATTTTATTAAATTAATTATCGCTTTATTAGTCAGGTTGTTCCCGTGTAGTCTCATTTATTTCAATCATTTTTTGACAATGCATCTACAATATAACTTTTAAAATTACACCCTGAAACGCGTAGAATGATTTAATAAAATTCTCAATACAATAAGAAAAATTTAACAAAGAGAAAATCTTTACAAACTAACAATAACACTTATTTTATTATTATTATAAATACTAAAATAACTAACTAGTGAAATTTATATTGCAAATTTGAGAAATTTGATTCAATATATTTGATGCCTGCAATACAAAGCCTTGTTAGGCTTATAATATTGCGGTCTATGAATTCATAAGTTAGATAAACGCTCAAATTGTGGATCTCCGTTTTTTGACTGATCATAATATTTTATGCGTAAAAATGATTTTCTAAATGTTGTCCGACTGTTTTGTCGTCTAAATATCGTTTCGTCTCTACGTAACAACGATCGCAGTGATAAATAGAGATAGAAAGATGTGTACAGGAGACTATTCGGTGCTCATATAGAATCCTATTAACATTCGGAAGAATCTATTTAAAAGTTTCAAAACGGCTGCATTATTAACAGTTTTTTGTTCATATCTTCAATACTATTTTATTTAAAACACATAAAAAATTTGCAGATTTAAATTCTGAATATAATAGTACCAACCTAACCTCTTTACGACGATAAATTCGTACAGGAGATGATTGTAAGGTGCTCATGTAGAATGCTATTAAATTAAGAAAAAATCAATTAAAAATTTCAAAATGGCAACAGTATTTGACAGTTTTAGTTTATATCTCTTGTATTATTCAATTAAAAACCCACGTAATTTTGTAGATTAAAATTCTGAATTAACAGTTCCAACCTCACATTTCTACGATGATAAATAGAGTTAAAATGTAATTTTGAATTTTGACCTTTCAATAACATTAGACATTCCTTGAGATCCTGCAAGGGCGAGTCACAGACACTAGGCTTCTTGACAAATGTGTAAAGAGGACATTGACACAAGGGAGGAGAGTGTAAATTATTTAATATAAACACAAGTCAATAAAGTGGTAATTTACCCAATTATCATGTTTGGAAAATTTCTGTAAAGGTTATTTAATAAACAAACTTACCCTACTGGATAACATCCGTTGATCTACGAAAATAATTTAACATTTCCTTCTAGTCTCACGTACCAACTTTTGAACATTTATAAAATCTGCTTGTTTTACCATCAACTTGTTTATTTATACAGTGGTTAAAAACTTTTTATTTTGATGTTTAATTTTCATGACCTGCTTTTATTCTTGTTATTTAATCTGTGTACATTTTTTGTTGTCACACTGCCTGCGAATTAATTACTTTAAATCGCAAAATGAGAAGGTTTCCTTGAAATTATGTTTTTAAAAATATATTGTAATTCAATTAATGATTTTATTTAAACGTATAGTTATGATTAAAATATCATTTAAGTTTATAAACGGTTAGTACGTGATCATTAGTAAACGTTATACATTACCATACGTGGTATCTTAGTAAAGCTAATAAAGATTTTATAGTTAATATAACAAGACTTCTTGATAATAAACTGAAGATAATAACCAGTTCCATGGACATTGGCATTAGATAAATATTTGCGTTGATGTCATGTTGTGCATTAAACTAATGTGAACATTAAGGATGTTAACATTAACGTTTAAGGAACGAAGGATCACCCTGGTGCAATTCACGTTAATGAGGCTTAAGCTCAGGAACAAAAGAATAATGAAACTCGATACAGGCTGACAAAATTATTAACTATAACAAATCATTCTTTTAACAATTATTATTTATATTAAATTTATTGATTTTAATGCTTATATGATTTTACCTGATAGTATTGTTTAATTAAATTAAATTTTAAGTGAAAAATATACGACATAGACAGAACTTTTGGTTGGGTAAAAACGTATTAGCGTTAAAATCAATAACACATACGTAAGGGCAGCAAGTTGAGCAAAATATTGACTTCATTATCGTTTGTAACGAGGAAATTAATTTGATAACTCAAATATTCCTGCAAAAAGGAAAGTCAAGTGAGGGGTGTACGACTGTACGTCCTATGCTGGGAAACGACTAAGGATAGCTCAGTTGGTAGAACATTAGCGAGTAAAGTCTAAGGTCCTGGATTCAAATATCAATCTAGGTTGTATATTTTACACTTGAAATATTATTTATTTATTATTATTTGACATAATATATAATTTTTTTTTTGTATTTTGTAAATATATCAAAATGTACACAACCTTTCCCAAAACCAAGCGCTAAATTTAGGGGTAGCCTACTTTGAGTGCAAATTAAAAAATTCTCAATTTGCTAAAATCGAATTTAACAATTTTTTTTAAAATCTACTAAGAGCCCAAACACGCATGGCGTTGCTATAGTAATTACTGAAGTGTCAAGGACTCTAACATTTTTTCCACCTCTTTCATACTCAATATCATGTCTCTCTTGATCAACTCCTGTTCGCTTTCGACCGTGACGTATTAGATTATTCTAGGGCTATTTTTTATGTTTGTTTTTTTTTATTACAAGGCGATGGTGACAAAGAGATTTTTTGCCTTTAAACTACCAGTGACTAGCCAATTCAAGATTGTAAAAGTAACAGGTTAATAAAACCTGTGTAACAACTATTTTAAACAAACCAACCTTACTGGATAAGATCTCTTGATCTACCAATACAATTTAACAGTGTCTACAAGGAAAGACACCAAATTTTGTTCCTTAAATTGAAGTGCCCTACTTCTATTACATTGTATGATAGGCTGGGTAATTACCATGGTGGCGCAAATAAATTTACTTTCCTGCTGTATATAAAAATCAGTCATATATTCAATATTTATTCATAAAATCCACTCAATAACTAGACAGAAAGCAAGTTTTTTCTAAAGGTTATGCAAATTGCTGTGAGCAAGTAGGTCGAATTTCACAAATCGATTTCCGTAACTCGATGCCAACTGATGTCTCGATAACGTTATATAAATTGAACTATAACACGTCCCCCGTCTCCCATTCGTCAGTCAATCAACCGCCTTCTATATCTCAGTCTCTGAATGTTTCTGTACTCCATGTGGCCGGTAATTGAATACAAAATAAATCAAGATACTCTAAACGATTAATACAATGAATGGAATTTATAGAATCAGTGGTCACCGACTTCGTAGAGCGGTTTTTGTCGCCCACTTTGTAGTCGTTCAGAGTTCACTTCCTTCAATTAAAACTGAAATGAAGCGTATCGACTTGTTATTATGCTATTCACAGTGCTTTACCTGCTCATTATCGCTGAGTAAGGCGAGAGTTCTATTGCTATTTAATGTAACCCGTGATCCTTTGATAATCAATTGTGTGTAGACCATTACCAGTAGGAAATACTAGGAATTGATTTACTCAGCCGTTGGCAATCTTATAACTAGTTTTGATAATGATTGGCTAGTCATATTATATATATAGTGTAAGCTAGCTCTTAATGAGTTAATTGTAATAAACTAAAAGGGACACCTTAGATTTAATTAGTAAAAGTAACTTCACACAACTAAAATGTAATATGGAGTTGAGACTATATGTCTACAAATAACTCACATATTAAGATATATAATATATTTCTACAGTGAGACTCATTATTTGGCCTTCCCGAGATCTCGCGAACGCCATTAGCGAAACCTATATGAATTTCCTGGTGAATTAAATTCACTTTATATCAGTCCAGTTTTCTGTTTCGGGTACCCCACTCTACTCCGTTAAACTTACCACCTTCCTTATACGCGGATCAGCTGATCCCAATCAATTATGATGCGACGGATCATCCCGGTTACAGTTAAGATTGACCGAGTAAATGTTCGTCAGAACACGTAACAGTCTCTCTTAATCAACTCTTGTTCACTTAAGACCCTGACGCTGTTAAAATATTCCAGGGCTAGGAGTCTTTATTTTATATTATATTCTTCCTTTTTGTATACGACGATGATGGCCGATAGGTTTTTTGTCTTTACAACAAGAACAATATTAATAAAAATGAATTATCACATAATCCTAAATCGTATTTTAAATTTTTGTTCAAATTGTTGAGAGACGAAATACTTGAAACTATGACTTAGTTTATTCATCTTAACTGAGAAGATTTACAAATTATGAAAGGTAAGGTGGTGATGGAATTTATTTTTTAGGTATCCTAATACAAACCAAAAACTGTGCTTAACAGGTGTTCCAAAACACATTTTCTTAATCATTTTTCTTGTTTCAAATAGCCTCTTAAAATTAAATCCCAAGTCCTATTTGCAATTTTCAATTTGTACCTTGCAAGTCTAAAATTTTAAAATGTGGGCTCATAGAAGCAGCATCTCACTACAAAGAAGATACCCCCAAATGGTGTTAAATGGTGATTAGTTATCTCAATAACAAATTTAAATTGGATGTAATACCTTTTCACCTTATTTAATAAAGTTAAATTGTACAAAATAGTGATTTAATTAAAAATAATCAATTTTAATTATTATCAGCTAATAAATTTATATTTTGCGGGAAAACAAATAAAAATTATCCACTATACAGGTTAGTTACAAGACAGCTTAGAAATAAAAACGATAAAAATCATTCACACCTAACTTGTCACAACAAGATTAAAACCATTGGGTTTCATTTGAAATCATCCCTTAACCAATTAAGACCAAAGAATGTTAATTCGCAAACCCATTCTCGTATCAAGTATACCAGTATAACTACCAATTATAATTAGAAGAAGCTGTATCAGTATCTTTTAATTAAACGTTGTTAAAGAAAGTAATTTGTACGGTACCAGCTGTTCGTAAACGTTCCTGCTGCACGTACTTTGAGAGTTATGCACGTAGTGGAGAGTTCCTTGAAACGATTCCACGAAATCGAAGCAAATTATCCAGTGTTATGATTAAGTACGCCAATTATCACATATCTGTCTTTAACATTACATTCGCAACAAGAAACATCCTTGTACCTACAATGTGTTTAGGTTCGTATTTAATGAGTGTTAATGAGGTTGTTATATTGTCGGCATTTTCCTGTTTTTGTTCGGATACCTTAAAAAGGTAAACGAATGCAGTTGAGTAAAATGGATGGTTACATGATCGCGGAGGAACATGTGTTATTTGGTGTTGGATTTTTTTCTGTTTTAATTTGATACTTAGTATTTCTTCAGAATAATCCAGAAAAGTGACTACCTGGATCTACACCTTTTTTTTTCATTTAGTCTTATGTTAGATCCCACTTATTGATTTTTCTATCTGGTTTCTTTTTACCAACTCTTTATCTCTTCCTACCCTATTAATTTAAGATTTTTTTTCTTAATTTTTTCTAAAGCGAAGATGACAGAAAGGTTTTTCGTCTTTTAAATAAAAAAGTTATTTTAACTAGGCTCAAACTTCGGTTTATTTTAAATACTATCAAATGTTAAAACGAAAAAAATAAATATACAAACAGTATTTCTTCTTTCTTAAGTTAAGAAAATTTGTGGAATATGATTTTGTAAAAAAAAGTAATCAAAACAAACACTTTGTTTCTATTGAGCGTAATAATTAAATAAATTAAATTCCTGAATAGCAACAATACGTATTAGTTTAAAATTGTTGATTTTAGCTGTTTCATATTTTTAACAAACAATAATAACAATCGAACATTTTAGTATCGGTTTCATTACAATCTGTGCATTAAATCATGAGATATTAAGACAAACATAAACCGTTAATTTTAAACTTTAATTCTTATAAAAAATATATTCCAAATATTTCCTCCATTATTAAGTGAAACAGTATATTTGTCATAAGCCACAATAATTATGAAAAAAAAATAGGAATAAATAAAAAAATACTTGCTTACTCTAGTGGGTAACTAGTCCAGTTCAATCCAACACATCTAGTATAAATATTCAATATAGATAAATATACAAATTTGAATTTATTTTAAATAAAACTCCCTCTATAGATTTATTCATCAACGTACATCATATGTTGACAAGTATTTCTTCATCATCTATGGTTGAACGCACAGGATGATAGATGACTACGCTGTGTAATAGATTCGTTATTAGAGCAACATTATGCACAGATGAGTCAGGATTTCTCTTCCGTCACATTTTGCAAGTCAGTTGCCCACATACATGTCAGGATTTTAACATTTCTATTCAAGTGGGCTTATTTGATTAAAGGACGCACGCCCGCTATTGTGGATTACTGGTATAATTATTTGTTCACGGATATTCTGATTTGTGGGTCATTGTTACGGCCTGGGTTAGGTTTAAATGTTGGATGACAATTTGTCAGGTGATTTGTTTAGTATGAAGTAATGTTTTAGATATTTTTAATAATAAAATGTTATTGTCTATATTCAGTATCGTGTGAATTTGGCGGGGTATGAAATGAGTGCCCATCTGATTGTTTTATTGTTTATAAAAAAAGTAAATCACCAAAATAAAAATATTATAATCAAATTGTTTTTCAATTTATCTTAAAAAATAATTTCATGAAATTGTTACTCTTCGAAAATAGAGTTGTTTGTATTGGGTATAAATAAAATTTAAAAAATTCAAATTGAAGAACCGTACTTAACCTCTAAAAGGATTATCGCGTTTTTGAGCCGTCATAAAAGTATGATATTTTGAACAATTCACACCCTCAAGGCCTCACATTAGTGTGTACGGCTTGACAATCCAGAAGGATCTACTTGAATCTACATCTTTTTTGTAGTCTAGGGTTAGATCACTCTTTTCATTTTCCTTATCAAGTCTCTCTTGATTAGTAATGTTAGCCCTGACTCTATCAGAGTATTCGAGGGTTAGGGGTCTTTATTTTATGTTCTTTTCTTCCTTTTTTTGTGAGGCGATAATAATCGAGAGGTTTTTCGCTTTAAAAAAATCAAGAGAACATTTTATCAATTCAAACAGAGCTCAGATTTTAGCTTTGTTTTACAATTACAGATAGGAAAACGAAAATATTTTACAGTTATTTACTTATTTATATATTATTTATAAACAATTTATTTTTTATTTTATTTTTGAGGTTAAAAAGGAATGTGATTAAAAAAGAAAGAAGAGAAGTTGATAAAAAGACGAATAATTAATTATAAAATAAAAAATTCTCTACTATGCTGTATTTAATTATCAAGATATTTAAACTTTCGAGTTTGAATTTTTGCTACCGGCTTCATTATTATATGTTCATTAGATCATGAGAAACGATTTTTTAAATCATATTTTGCAATTTTTACTGTTATAAATAAAATGACTAAGACAATTCACAGTACCGATGAAATATCGGATTTATTTTTGGATAATTTAGAGTCAAACAATCGATTTTTTATCCGCTTTGAGTTCTCTTGAATCTAAAAAGGTGTTTTGTTTTTTAACGTCTGTATGCCAGTATCATATGTGCAGTGTTGTGCAGTCTAAAATCGGGAACAGATTTTAATCACATTTGGTTGGTATATGGGTATATTTTAGACACATCTCGGAGCGTTTGTTTCATTAAAAGAAAGTTTTTAGTTTTAATTCATATTTGGGGTCCCGTAAACTTAAGATAAAAGATATAATATAAAATATTTTCCAGATCTAAAGAATATATTGGTGTCATCTCTCCAAAAGTGCCTGTTCGTGATTTATCGAAAAAAAAATAAATATCTGTTGTTGTAAATATTTTTAAAAATCGGGTAAACCGATTTCATTCAAATTGTAGTTAAATGTGAACTCAAACTCGTTTGAAAAACTACACTATACTTCCGGAATTTCGGTCCAAAAAATGAACAGTTTTATTAAAAACTAGATTTTAATTATATACGATTTATCTAAGGACTTATTTTTAACTCAAACGAAACAAGTTAGGTCGTTTTTAAATATATGAATAAATTTCCAAAATGAAGTACATAGTTAACTTTTTATTTGACAACTACAATCTGAGATTTTCTGTGACGATTAGTTCTTTGGTTTTTGGTATGGTCAGCAAGAAAGTTTGTGCAATGTTTTTGCATCATTTATTTCATATTTTTCATAAATAAATAAAAATAATTTGTCACGCTTTAAAATAAAACTGATAAAATTTACGCTCCGCACAAAAAATTAAATAATTCACGCCGTGATTTTATCTCTATCCAAAACTCGTTCTAAACGTTTTACAACCGAAAAAAACTGAAAGCACTAAAATCTATTGACGATACACTATAAAACGTACATTTAATGATATAGGTACAATACATCCGTTTCCCGCTACAAAAGTAAGAAAGACACAAATACAGATTAGCGAGATAAAATTGTCACCCACCTGGACACTAAAAACAACTGTAGCGTTTGGTAACATTCCCCCTCCCCGTTATTTATTTTACGAGCCAATAAGATACCTGCACTCAACACACGTCAGTTCCAACCATTCACACAACAAATAATGAATTTTATTAAACAGGTACTATTCTAGTTTTAAATTACAAACCTTTCAAATACATGTTGAAATTTTAAAACTCAGCTGCGATTGTATTACGAGACCGTAACGAAGTAAAGTTTATGCAGAGTAGACCTCATAAGCAGAATATTACTTCACGTAATCCTAATATTGAATGTAAAGTACTTCGAGTAGAAACAGGTTCGTTTTGTATAGAGCACATAATTTAGAGTTTGAATTTAGATTCAATAGGTGCACTCAGAAGAGACAGAATATTATAGGATCGCAAGTACGGATTCCTTCATCAACTAACAATTTAGACTATGAACCAGGGTTATTTTATTTACTGCCATTAATATTCTCACGTGTTACGTTATCTGCGTTAAATCGGGCGCATTCTGATTTTTTTTTATTCCTCTAAGACACAAAATATTCTTATGAAAGAGATTAAAAAACAAATAACTTCTTTAAAATCATCATTAAAAATCATTATATTCATGTACAATTTAAGAAAATTATTCCAGCTATATCACGATATATAATCAAAAAAGGGGAGTGTGAATTAAAACTTAGAAATAAACAGTAAATATATCTTTAGAAAAAAGAAAAAAAATTGTCAAAAACCTGACTTTATTAGACAATTGTTCAAAAAACTTCTTCAATTCTCTTGTTTTTTGCCTTCACCACATACAATTTTTTATTAATATTTGAAAAAAAAACTATTTGTTCAATTTAGCTTAAAACAATGTTAATAAATCGGGTGCAAATTACAAATTTCATGAGGCCGTTTAAATATCAAACTTAAAACCAAATACTTAGGGGTTTTTCGTGAATAACGTAAAATAAAAAAAGGAGCACAAAAACAGATTTACCAATTGAACTTAGAATTAAAATAAAAAAAGTAAAATCATGTATCACATTGCCAGTTGATATTTACAGTTGATGTCATGTAAGTTGATATTCAGTGTTCATAGCAGCCTTATAGTTTTGAAAATTTGTAAAATTGGAATTTAAAAAATTTAACTAAATTCCAATTTTACAAATTTTCAAAACTATTAGGCTGCTATGAACACTGAATATCATCTTTTTATTCTTAACCATTTTTCGGGTTTTTTTTTTTTTTTTTTTTTACGCTATGGACATCCTGATAGGCCTACCTAGGTACTACATATGTGTGATGAAATAAAAATCTGTTTTTTTAGATTCAATCAAATATAAAACGACATTTATTTCCATGCTGTGATAAATAATAAATTTATTTTTAAAGAAGTCTAATGAAATTCTTGACTTTCGTATGATTGGTGTAAATTCTCGCCAAGTCTTCTAGAAAGATTGGAAGTCATGGTGTTAAATTGTCGGAGATTTCTTTACATTCTACTTGCATCGAGGATCATTTAACATTGCCAGTCATTTGCACCTTTCTTACAAGTGTTGAGTTGACAGCGAGCGTATCGTCGGTGTTAATATTTATGTTGTTAATAACAAAATCTAGTTTTACATCAATATTTAGTCAAGACGCAAGTCGGTGTTTTCTAAAGTACAACCAGTTTGACGAGCTTTGACTAGAGTTACGTTAAACGTTTTGTTGAATATCCATCGAGAACTTTGATATTTCGCAAGAAAAAAACTAACACGATAATGCTTTCAGGCTTTAAGATTGATGATGTCACGGATTTTATTACCACATCATCGCCTTGACCTCTGTGAACATGTCAAGGTCACAAGCAAGAGGCTAATTAGCGGAATAATTACGTTTTATCGTCAAATAATACTATCAAATTCTTGAGTGAAACACATTGCATCACGTAGTTAATGTGGGTTTATTATCTGATATTTTATTCTTTTAAGATCTCGTCTCATTAGTGAAGGTAAAGGTTAGAGGTAATCGTTTTATTGTTTAAGTAATAAATAATTTATTACACATTAATTATTAATAAGACACTGAGTACAGGGGTGGCAATCCAGAGGAATCCTAGCTAGATCTCACATTTTTCACATTGTTATAGGTAAATCCCTCGTTTCATCTTACCTATGCGGTCTCTCTTGACCAACGCTTGTTCTTTTCCGACTCTGCCGCCAGTTTCATTTTATACTATTTTCTTCCTTTTTTTGTAAGCTGAGGCGAACAAAATACAAGCAGATTCTCTAAAGTTCAATAAATATAATACATTTTTAGGGTGTTGTTGGAAATGTTAAATTTTATTAGTAGATCAAAGAGTCCTATTCAGTAAAGTTTGTTTACAACAGATTTTCTGAACCTTTTAATTGTCTATATCAATACGTATTTAATATCTGGAGGACCTAACGAGCCTATTAGGTGTTTATATACATCAAAAAGTCTCCACTTGTCCTAGTGTCTCGTCATTGGCGAACCTTGATGATATATATCACAATTTCTTTAGAAGTCAGTGTTCCATATTAAATTTTATTTAATAACTTCGGTATTTGTCATCGTAGAGAGGTGGGTTGGTACCGTTAGCATGCAATTAAGTTTCATTTGTTCGCCAACATTCTCTGTATTTCTTTAATTTCCGTTTTAAAATGTTTACTCTCAATTTTTTAAAGTAATGACGAAGTTGTAATTGCAACTTAATTGTAAAAGAAAAAATATTGTATTTATACAAAAATGTATCAGTGTTCAAACAGCAAAAAGTTTTAAAATGTAATACACAGTTATTTTATTTTTAGTATTGAATTCAATACACCCAATATAATAAAAAGGCCTCTCACAATTATTTGCAGATGTTAAATAACTTCCCTGTTAAATAACAATTTACAACATTCTATGATAGATTGTCTAACTAAGATTAAAAATTTCTACTATTTGGATTAATTAATATTGTATAAAATATACAGTAGAATTTTAATTATTTATAAATAAATCAGTAATAAAATTAAATCAATTTTAAATACAAATAAAGAAAAAAAACATTAACATTTTGAAAGATTTGTTTACAAAAATGAAGAGAATTTATTTGAATTCATTTTAATAAATTTAATTTCACAAAATAATAAAATATGAAGAAATACACATTCAAATACTTAAACGTACAATTTTCTAGCACAAAATTTTGTTGTTTGTTAAAGAGTTATTGTAATATAGATTTTAAAATTTTTTTTTACAATAATTCTGATAGTGTAAAACAAAAAACATATGTAGTATAAATATGATCTTGTTTAGTTAAATATATAATGAACAGTTAAATATAAATATAATGAACAGTATTGAAATATATAAATTTGTGTCAATTTTAGTGTGTTATAAGTTCAATAACACAAAAGATAAACAAAAACTTTTGAATTTTTCCGCTAAATTTTTCATTCTATTTTTCTAAATATGTATATGAGACCTCTACACCAAACTTGTTCATTGTGGTCGTTATCGTGGTTACGTAAAAATGTCGAAATTTACTCTTTCGGTTTCATGAAGTCATTAAACTTGAAGTTCAAAAACTAAGATCGAAATTTTTTGATTACCAAATTTACCCTATACTTCATATAGGTGTAACACAGTAAGCGACGGATATGCTAAATGTGTAAAGAGAATTATATTAGCTGATTGTCATGTCAGGACGTTTACCGACCTCTACCTAGAGATTAATTTGTGCAGACTACCTGTTGTTCAAATCGAAGTGTTACCTGATAAGAAAGAATTATAGGAAACTTTTTTTAAATGGTTACATTTTGAAATATTTTGATATTTTCAGTATTTTAAAACACATAGCATAACATCATTTGCATGATATTTTCCTAAATACCGACTAATCTGTTTTTATTGCTGTTTAAAAAAAAATTTAAGTGATCTTTTTAACATTATTTTGTATCGTTGTAATTACAATGTACCATAAATTCTGATATTTTTCACTTAACAGTTCCAAAATTGTGTTTAATTAAGGTTTTTTTACTTTAAATACTATTTACAAGATTCAAAATATCGTTGTCCTTTTAATGCTGAACAAAACAATTTTCATTTTTGTTGTATTTCGAAGAATAGTCGAGATATAGATACAGAAATTTAATTAATTAAAACTTTTAATAAAACTAATTTTTAGTAACGTAATCGAACACGGAAGAATTTGTTTTTGTTTTCAGTAATTAGCAGTGAACTTTTGAAATAGTTATTTATTTAATTGCTGAGCACTGGATAACCCCGAAAAAGTTCCAAATTGAATAAATTATCAAATATTATTTTTCGTATATTTTCCGACAAATAAATAACATAAACTTCTACAGCTATAACAAATGTTAAACGACTTATGTGAATAGAAGAGAAAAAAGTTTGGTAATCCCGAGGGAACATAGCTGGATCTAATCCTTTTTTTTTTAGGAAGTCTTGGGTTAAATCCCTCTCCGGTCTCTCCCAACAGGCCTCTCTTGACAACTGCTTGTTATTTTCCGATAATAGAACTTTCGAGGTCTAGTGGGCTTTATTTTACATTGTCTTCTTCCGTTTTTTTAATAAGGAAAGATATTTTTCTCCTTCAAACTACAAAAACAAAATTAAAACGGTTAAACATTTAGTGAAATCAATGATTTTCGTAATTTTATCTTTAAATTTTTTCATGAACGCCATTTTGAAACGGTTAAGTTATAATTATAAGAATTTATGGTACAATGAAAACTAACACATGAAATCTTCTACAAAATTTAGTATCAGAATATCAATCCTTTTTGGAATTATAACTTTTGAAAAAAATAATAAAATAGACAGCTAGACGATAAACGAAGCATTTTTGGAACTCTCGATTTAGAAGTCCAGAATCGCTTTCAGAAAATTTAACATATTGATCTTGAGCACTTTGTATATATCCAGAACCATTGATTTCAATTCTGGGTTGGGAAGGTTGACGAAATCACTGTCCCTTGTACAGGAAGTACTTAATATTTTAGGTAGCCCTCATAAAAAGGCATCCAAAGACGAAAACAATGTTATAGAAAGTATGAACGAGTTACTATTAATATGGTTTAATGGGACATTTACTGTCATTTTTGTACATATAGATTAATAAACGACGTTTCGAATGTAAAATCAACTCCTGTTATCAAGTAATTACTCTCCAGATAAAAATCCACACTAACAAACTTTGGAAAACTATTTATCTCTGAGTTCCCATGAACAGGGTGTTCAATTAATTACAAAACCAAAATAAAAATAAAATTCATCAAATTAATTTTTTTAAAGTAAATCAGAAATGTTTAAAACTCACCGATAAATGTTCCGGAGATTTTGCAGGACTGCTTTCGTTCCTTTCACTCTGTTCCAACGTCGCCTGACTTCTCTCAGCTCTTATAATCCTAGGTGCACCCACTGGAGGTCGTCCACTTTGTGACCATGGCGAAGGCGTAAGGATCCCACCAAGAGAACGCTTCGGAGGCGCAAGTTTCCTTACAAAAGGACCACTTCCAAGCGCAGGAGGAATCATGGATATCGGTCTAAGAGAAGGTATCGGGCGACGAGCCCATGGAAACTCTTTTACTTCCTGACTAGGAGACGTATCCATAAAATCCGACCTGCAAACGTTCTGTTTAACTGGATATCCATGCTGGCCTAACGCCATACCAGGATGGATTTTAAAACTGTCATGGATATTTTTCCTAATTTTGTTTTCTTCATCTGTTTGTCTCAGTAACTCTAAATTGTTCCATAGCTCGCGCGCAGGTGGTTTAACATCGTTTTCGTTTATTAGACATTTTCTAAATTCGTTGGTATTTCTTAAATCCTCCTTAATTTCATAATTATTATTCTGACCGATTCTTTTGATTTGTTCTTTATCTTCACTAATACTTAATTCAGGATGAGGTGAAGTTTTAAACCTGTTGTTTAATTTAAAACCATTTGAGTTAAAATGTAACGGATTTAGTTCTCTATTACATGGCCTGAAATTATTCATAAATATGTTTTTCTCATGGTCGAATTTAATTAAAGGAGGAATGTTTTTCTCTTCGTGCCTGAAAGGACCTTTTATTGGAATATCTTCAGTTGGAAGTTGTTGGTGAAGATTTTTATCAGTTAGGACTGTAATATGAAGAGTCTGCGCCGCGTTAAGGAATGACTCTAGTCTACTTTCAGGGATGGTTACGCCTCCGGTGTACACAAAGTCTAGCAAGGATTTCATGTCGTCATAGTTAATGTCATCCAGTATGATGGTGGTGTGATCCGACACTGGATGAGCTAGAAGTAGTTCCTGTAACAGAAAGATGATTTTTAATTTATTTTAAAATGTTTATAGAGTTTATTTGGTTAGTTTCAAATATTTATTTATTTATTTAGTTATTTTTTTATGAAAACAAATTTAATTTCAAATGAGCAGCACTTGTCGAAACTTAATGTTAAATTGTCTTGGTAGATCAAAGAGTCTTATCCAGTAGAGTAAAGCAGTCGTGATACAGGTTTTCTTAACCATGTAATTGTGTTATCGCTACATTCTTTACGACGTAATTTAGTATATATTTAGAAGTTGATTGAATAGTTTGAGTCTGGAATATTTACTAATGTTTAGTATTTATATGATGACTCCATTTCAATCTCCTGTCAAGATGTAGACCCACATATCGTACTTTATTGTGTTGTGTTGTTCAAGTATACTGGTGTACAAATTTTTTTGTTAAGAGTAAAGGTAGCATGATGTGACTTCGCTATATTTATTTTTATTCTCCCAATATTAGAGCCAGGTTGTTAATTTATTAATTTGATTAATCCTAAACATCCGAAGAAAAATAATTCGCTCAAACGTTTTATGACTTCGATATATTATAATACTTTGGATACGCGTAAAACTAAATGTTAAACAAACCATAAATGACGCAAAAATATTTTTCTGTACTACAAAAATAACAAACATATTAATAATATTGCCACTCTGTATTGTACGGGCAAGACGGGAAAACAAATCTTTAATACAGTGGCCTAGCGTTACTTGACGGTACAATCAATTCCATGAAAACTAGGTACGCTACATTTAATTACTAAAGTTACAACTTCGTGACAGACTTTTGTAAACGTTTTATTCTTATTTACACCGATAAAAGAAACGGTGTATTTGAGGTCTATATTTTTTACTTGAGGATGTACCACTGAAAGTAAACGCAACAAAAAAGTGTGGGTGCTCTTCTTTTCCTCTCTACCCCAGATCCCCTACCTTAAGGATGCTGTAACTAGGTATTACTTGATCTATAACCAATTGCGCGCGCGTCTAATCATAAGCCATAACGATTCAGCTAAACCATTCAGTTTCCTTCACAAAAACACAAAAGCTCTAACGAAAAAATATTACTGATGTTTAAAAAAAATCCAATGCTTTTTAATTTAATATTTGTAGAATGTACATACTATTTCCTACGTACAAATACTTTGTTAATTTTATAAAGTGTAAATGATTCTAACATTCCATATGAAAGAATCGCCATTAAAATATAGTGTTACCAAATTTTAACATTATGGTACGGAGATTTACATGAGAGGTAAAGAACGAACGTTATTCAAGAAGCGAATACACTGTTATTGACTAAAGATTTATGTTAAATAAGTAGCATTTTGTAGCGTTTTCACAATCATAATTGTTATAGATGGGTTTCAGGTTCATGTAAACGTAAATCCTGGTTTCCAATTATGTAAACTATATAATTTTATACACTAGAGACTTAAACGACAGGAAAGATAAGACGTCGTTTTAGAACAAATTAGTATAAAAAGCTACGTCATAAAATATAATAAATCAATACCAGTTCGTGACTGGAACAAAATGCTTCTGGCTACGTTTAACTTAAAACATTTAGCAACAAGTAGATGAACTGAAGCATATCCTTTGAGAAGCTGTAAATGAATAGAGATAGAAATCTGAAGCGTCGAGCAGACAAAATAATTCAGATGCTGGACTGTCACGTAGAAGCGGTTATGTCAGTTTTATCCTGTTAAAGGACACACTTTGCATGGACAAGTTAGAGCAATGCCTCCACGAAGTGTCGACACGGCCTTTAGGAGTTGGTAAATATTTCAACTTAGAAATATATACGTTTTGGTAAATAAATTTCCAATATCAGATCCACACACACGTTCACCCTAACACACTATTACTCAGTACAACCGATATTTATAGAGCAAGTGAGTCCATGCCTGCAAATACCGATTTGAAATCCATCAGATTCGTCTGAACTATCATGTTCTACTTTTCCACATATACCTAGTTATAGAAAATTATGTGATGTGTAATAAAAAGTGGTTTTTGGAATTACTTTTTTCTGCCTAATGTATGCTTAATACTATACAGTCCAGTAAGTAAACATGTTGATGACATTTTGGTATGTTGGTTCACGTTATCGCGAAGCGTTTACATACCTTTTTGATAACTCGAAAAAATACTAAGGGTAGCCACAAGACCAAAACTCAAATTCACATTAGGATAAAATAATAATAATAATTAGGATTAACGAGTGAGTGAAATTGGTATATGAGGAAACGTTCACTTTGTCACGAGGGGTTCTTATTAATTTGTGATAATTCTGAACAAAATTAGTAGTAGCCGTAAGACTCAAAATCAGATTATCTTAAATTTAGAGTTTGTGAGTTTGACAAATTCTGGTAAAATGTACTCTCTAAGAACCAAAACAAAACGTGCATCTCTAAAAGTAGTCTTTAAAATTTGTAAAACAAAACATTTGAAAATAAATCTGCTATAAAAGAACTTATTTCTCAAAATCGGTTCAACTGATTTTATCTTAACGACTCTAAACAGTGTGAAAAAACAAAGTAAATAAATTGATCGGACACGTATATTTTTTTTTTTAAAGAGAACGAATCCTAACTACTGCTTTTTAAAGAGTTGACTTTGATGGTGGCTTAATAATTCACCGCTGCTTATATGCCTCAGACATTGGCCTAGCCTTTTTAGTTCAGTTGTGCAAAACTTGTCAACCTATAAACAACAGGAGACGATGACATCAACTGAAATCATTGAAATTTCATCGCTATTTGTTAGGATATTTGTGTGAAAAGTTAGTGTAATTGTACGAAGTTTATTAAAAAAAACTCACTCGATTTTTTCCCAAGAAATCAAATGAAACTTACGAAGATATAAATAGTTGGTGAGATGGAAGTTATCTTCATACCCTTGTGTGAAATATTTTCCAGTCGCAAAGAGCATCTACCTGTGAGTACAGTACCCTCAAACTAGGAGTGTGTCTGGTCTAATGGGTGTGTCCTCCCTTCTACTTGCTTCCCTAACCTCACATGACGGTCTACAACCCATTCCAAGAAAACTAGTTACACAAATTACTGCTTATCTACATTTATTTCTTAAAGTTTAAGTACAAGTTAATTCTTAAAAGTTAATTTCGTAAACGTTTTATTCTTATTTTCACAGATAAAAGAAAGGAAAGTAGGGTAGGCGTTTACACAGAAGCAATTGAGGTATATATTTTGTTTATTGGGATTGTACCGCTGAAAGCAAACGCAACAAACGAAATGTGAGGGCCCTCTTTTCCTCTCCACTCCAGATACATTCCTACAATGAGGATACTGTAAAGTAGTGTACTCAACGTTCATCAGATTTTTATTCCCGCAAATCGGGTCTTTTTAAAGCGATATTTTTAGCTTAAAGAACAGCCAAAACACAAAAAGCTATTACAGGAGAGTAGGGTGTGATACGTACTGCAAGAATCTTGTGTTTGTCAATAAAACTCTGAATTACATAAATGGTGTATTCATAAAGTAGGGGTGACCGTTTGCAGAGTTCGGCGTGCCCTGCGAGACTATCAGAGTTGCTTCTGGTTTGTCGTTAGCAACTTCAACATAGATTTAGCTGATAATGTCGTCAAGAAAATCGACTTGTATAAAACACAATTAATTTTAATCTTAAAACAATGTTAAAGATATTTATTTGTAACATAACTGAACCTATATATTACATATATACATATAATATATATACATTCTAAACCTATATATTCAAAATAGAAAATAAATTGAGCCACGCATTATAAAATACATTGACACAATCTGTAAAAAGAAGGACGTAATTATTGTAACCAACCTGAAATGAATGTCAATTCACGAATATGAAAGCTGTCGATCCTTTTGAAAATCAGCTGGTTACCGGACGCCTATACAAATTTTACAAAGGCATCTTGTCGCTCTGCCATGGATATCGTAAGAAACAATAATGATAGATTGAAGCTATATGTTTGCAATTTAGTAGGCCATGGCTGCAGACTGTTACTTGTTCAAAGGACTTAATTAATTCAAGTAGGCCTTACAAGAAGATTATTAAGTAAGTATTGTTTATAAAAATTGCTTTTTTTTAATTTATAGTATTTACAACGTTATAACTTGTGCTTAATATTTTAAAATTATGTTTCACTTAGTAATTCATTTTTATAACACTGATTAATTTTTAATAAGAGTGTAATTCAGGATCTCTAAACAAATTACTTTTATTTTATATAGTTCTACTAATCCAAAGTAAAGAAGTTATTCTCTAATTTATAATCCTCCTGAATAATTATTAGGAACACTTAACCGTAATCTATAAGTTATTAATAACTTGTATAACTAACCTCTTTATAATTTCAGTAAAAAAATTACATTACAAATTTAAATACCATACAGCTGATTTAACTTTAAAACTGCATTCATGGTATAAACACGTAGTATAAAATAACATATGGTGTCCAGTCTCCAGATATAACCAACAAGTTGACAGGAAACGGAAATAAGCATTCAAGGCAAACATCTTTATCAGTCGTAAGATAAACTATTGTCCTGTTATAGCCTGAAGAGATCATTATAGCTTTTGTCAGGAGTTGTGGTATTCCGTTAGGTGTCTTTACCACAAACAATAGACATTACATATGAAATAAGATTTCGCATGTGAACGTTAGACGTGGGACGACCTTACTGTTTGTTTTGTTCTTTTCCCAACCGCACACGTCTCTTGCCTAACGGATCAACCTCTGTGGAATCATGTTTATGTTTTAAGGACGGAATAATGACTGGTTTAAAATAACATATAAGTTGACGGTTGAAAAGGAATTAAATGGGAAACGTATTACCCGGGAGGTATGTCAGTAATTTTGCTTGGGAATGCATAGAAGATAAATAAGCTTTTATTTATGACTAGAGTGATTTGAATGAACGGATAGAACAGGTGATGTTTGCTGTTTTTTTTTATCATCTAGGTAAATGCATTTAACTTGGAAGAATATTAATTTAGCTTCATCATGGTAAAAGGTTATATGCACATTATAATATCTATAGGTTATTATATCTCTATATTTATTTTATATAAATGATTTAGAAACGTAAATTGTTCATAAAATTACTTTACATTGGTGTACGTTCATTTTATAGTTATGTGTAACATAAAAACAAAATAATAATAATACAGGTTTAAGTAATAATTAGGATAGAAACTGAAGCTGAAGTTGGTTTAGGAGAAGATGAGTACGAAACAAATCTCTTAGTCCTCTAGGTCGAGGCTTGGACGTCGTATTGACAACTGATCTCGTAAAAACAAATTGTTCAGAAAACTTAACATGGAAATAGTCGAACGGATATATGGAAAAGACAAGTTCTTCGACAAGGTTTAGTGATTTTAGAACGGGGAATATAAGGAATACTAATCAACCAGAAGCGACAAAGGCTTTGGAATGACACCTTTTGAAGTATTGAGTAATTAGATCTGTTTTCTGTATTTATTGCTCTCTTTAATTGGTAAATGATCTATCACTTGATTAGGTTTACTATTTTACTTTAATTGATTTTTTTTAAACACATGTAAAATATTTTCATGGACATTCTTTTCCAGTCCTGTTAAATTTCGTTAAACCAAGCCTGTATTTTTGTTCCCCATTTACATAAAAAGAGGGGTGAAATTTGTGGGGTATTTTTTATATTACGTAAAGTTTTAATTCACGATATTAGTGGTTTTAAAATTTCTATATAATAATACTATTGAATTAATTTAGTTACTACATATAGGTTTAACTGAATTATAAATACACATTTAGGAATAATTATTTAATATTTTAGGAATAGAAGACGATATATTTTTGTTTTAACAGAGTGTTTTAATTTTCAATAGAGAACCAAAAACGGTTCTAAAACTGTTATATCTATTTAAAACAATGTATTCTTTTTTTACAACTCTGTTTTCCTTTAACATTTTAATCACAAAAACATTAAATTATACAAACGAACATTCTTTACAGTTTATTTGTATTAAATGACACATGCTACAATTAAGATGATTTCATTGAATGCAAACATAAATTCCAAACATTGTTTTCGTTGCGACAATAAAGTTACAGTTGACTGTTTGTTACATGTAATTGCAAATAAATGGTTTTAATAATTGGCTCAGAACTTAAATCACAACTCAACTGTTCCTGTAATTACAAGTCAACGGGTCTGTTATTATTGTTATGTTATTGGATTTGTTATTTATCTCCTAACTTAATATAGACTAGAAACAGAGACATAGATGGTTACAATGTAGCTACACTCATTTAGCATGAATCAGTTCTCTGATTTAGAAACCAATACGAGAGTTGTGGAGGAAGACATCCTTTAGGCACAGATTGTAAAATAAAATAAACCTCGAACGAAATTTATTACAAATAAACTTGTTTAAGCAAAAATATCGACATCATCAGTAATCCATGAGCTATAATAATTAATATTGTATAGATTGATTATTAGATAGAAAAAAACTCGAACACAAAATCTCACAAAAACTACGTTTATTCCATCCATCGCGTTTCAACGACAAATTCGCCATCCTCAGTGATACATACGTCAAGAAAATTGAGTTAGTAAAGCAGGATACCCGAAGATTGTATTCGAATATAAAGACGTAGGTAGAACACCTTTGCAAAGTGTAAAGTATTTTTTCAGTCCAAGTTCAGTGAATTTGGTAGAAAAACTGTGGATTTTGGAGATGTTGATACTATGGTCGTTATAAGCTTTACACAGTATGAAGTTGATTTTGTATGAATAGTTGTCGGATGTCCTTCTATAATACTCAATGAATCCATAAATATCGTAGTAAAGAGGGCATTTATGCTTTAAACTCCTCTCAATTAATAAAAAAAAAAACATAAAAAGGGGTGTAACTGAAATGACCATATCATATCTGTTGATAACACGTCAGTAAAGAGATGTTATCAACCATTACTTTAATTACAAGAGTGTTCTAAACAAAGGGCAACGGCCCGACAAGGGTCCACTCCCAGGACTAGGTTCAGGCCTATGATGGCTCGCTTCACTTGACATTTGTTAAGCCTTGAGAATGGACATCTGTAAAGTGCCCGAAACCTCGGCTGTACTCAACGTGCAGACAATATTGAACCCGGTCGAACCCCGAAGAACAAGATCATAATGATGTTTGTGACCGAGGAAGTCTATCGTTTAAAATCAAGAATGTTCTAGTTATAAATATCAAATATTTATCACCGACCATGTAGGATTATCGGTGGTCGATAAGCCTGTTAACACTATCCAGTGAGGTACTATCTAAAAATTTAAGGGATGGTAATCATTTACAATTACAAGGTTGCTACAAAGGAACGGAATTTTGAAAGCCTGGAATGGTTTTTGCAAAGTCTGAAACACTTAAGGGGAAAATCTCCAAGAGTCTCGTGGGTTTTGTAAGGAATCTCGGAAGTATTTGCCAAAATTATTTTTAGTTAATATAAAAATAGGTATTCAACAATAAATCCATTTGGAATTTCCAAGGAGGAAAGCTACCAGTGACAATATGACCCCGAAATAAAAAAAAAAAACATTAAAGATATATTTTAAAAAGACGTAACACAATTTAAATCTAAAAACACATTCGACGATTGTAAAGAACATTTAGAGAGGTATTGTACGAATGAGTTTCAAAATTTAAACACTGAAAAAAATTATAATTAAAATTAAAATCATGTAAATATATAGATACTCTCCGACATTTTCAGATGTCAAATTTGTGGAATATATTTTTAGTTAAAATAAATGTTACATACTTTAAAGAAAAACTTCGTGTGAATATTTTTACATGCCTTTTTGTCATCGGTTGGTCTAGTGGTAAGATCTCCCCTTGTGTGTATGAGGTTCCAATTTCGATCCCCGTGATGATTTGAAAATGTTTAGATGTTAACCTTAGCATCATGAGGTATAGTGCGAATCCTAGTTACGAAACCTACAATTACAGTGACGAGAACTCGATTTGCTGACCATACATCGCCGATGAAATTTGTCTAGCTATCCAGGCCCAAAACGTACTGTTTCACTAAGTATTATTATTTATTTCTCACAAAATATTTAAATTATATTTAAAAAAAAAGTGTTTTAGAAAATGGAAAAACTATTTTTTAAAATTTAATGCCCCTTGTTGTTTTAAGGCAAAAACCTCTCGGTCATCACTGCTATTTAAAAAAAGAAAAGAAAGAGGGATACAATAAAGACCCCTAGCTCTCAAAATATGAAAAGAACAAGAGTTGGTATTAAGATATGTAATAGAAAAGATGATAGAAAGGGATTTAACTCAAGACTACACAAAGAACGGTGTAGCTTCAGCTATGATAGGTCGGGATAGCTACACCCGTACACGCTATGAATGAGCTCTTAAGGGTTGTACCCCTATAAGGTCCTTCATAATATAAATAGAAAAACAACCACAAGACTTGTATGAAGTAACTCTCGAACACTCGTAAAGATAGTAGAGAATAAAATAAAGAAATTATCTCGTACTGAACCAGAATGTATAACCAATTTCCCGACACACAAATCTAAATACTAAAAATCTAAATTTATAATCGTTCATTTAATGAGCGAAAAGAGACAATAACACTTATATCTTGAGGATTATTAAAAGACATTACAAATTTATGAGCATTACAAGAACGCACACAGCGGGACTATGAGTGATTTAGTTAGTTTCTAAAACCAAACCGATTTGAATTCAAATATGTAAACATGTCGTATATATAATTCATAGCCATGAGGGCTTTTTTAATAATACAATACATACTATATTCTTAAAAGCAATATATTTGAGAATTATATTTTATTCTGAGATATAATGAATTCTATTATAATAATACAACAATAGAAAGATAGATACAATCTTGTTGAGCAATGTAGTGTAATTCACAATAATGATTCGAATTTACCCCTAATCACAATGACTGGAAACTTTAAAATAAAACACAATTATTTGATTAATTGTTCTTTATTTATTTTTCCCACTAAATGCCTTGATGTACACTGAGTTTAGAAGCAAGATCCTCCGATGATGATAACCATGTTATCGAAATGTACATCAGGGCATTTATTGGGAAAAAATAAATAAAGAACAATTAATCAAATAATTGTGTTTTATTTTAAAGTTTCCAGTGATAGTGGTTAGGGGTAAATTCGAATCAACAACAGAAAGATAGTCATAATGAATTTCTCCAGATATACATATCTTAAAGTTTGCATAATTTGAACTTCGTAGACGGTGTTGAAATTTCCGTACTTTAAATTATTTCTCCGTGGTAATTAGTCTAACGAGAAATTTAAAAAAATTAAAAACAGATTTGTAAACTAAAGCTACAATTTGATCGTAGTAATTGACACCTTATGAACTGTTTCATCTCATCACAACATGTACAGGCGGCTGAAAAGAAACATATATTACTCCTCTTATTATTTTTAATATTTTAATTCGGTTTGGGGCAAACTCTTTAGGTGAGAGGGCCAACCTAAAAAAGCAAAGTTTTAGGTTTTGTAATTGTGAAGTGCTAGAGGATGGAGTTGTAAATAATTTCAAACTGCACATATACGTAGGCTTGTAATACCTTATTTTAAACGTCTCTGTGAAATAAAAAAAATGACAACGAATACTGATACCCAAAATAAAATGGCGTTATTTTATTTACAAATTTAGATTGGTATGCTACATCCCTTTGTATAACAATATTTTGTTTTTAACTCCTTTTAAATGTGCAAATTGTTCTCACTGTAGCTACATGTAGTAGTAGTGTACAGCCTTTCTTCAAAAATGTTTAATGTTTCGTTAGGTTAGGTTGGGTCTGGTTAGGTTAGGTTTGGTTAGGTTTGTATTCGGTTTTAAGAGATTCTACACACAATAAACATTTTAATTCCTATTTTTTAAATTTCTGATAATTTAAAAAAAATGTTGCTTCTTATCTAATCTTAGGTATTTGTAGACAACTTTCAAGAAATAATGTTTTCAGTTTTTGTCAATAACTCATTTATTTTGTAACTTACAATTTTTTTATCTTTCTTTTTTTTATATATATTTTTTTTAAACTAGTGGTTTTCAATACTTTCAACATTAAATAACGGCATTCATTTTTAATACAATAGGAGTACAATCTACATTTTTTGCACACTTGTATAATGTGTATATATAATCTGAAATCAATATCTTATCTACTATAAATTAAATGCTATAACGTTTTTTGTATAAAACAAAATAGTGGATTATCTGATAATAAAGCTGTTTCGAAAACACGTTCATGGGAACATTTTAATATATTTTTCTGGGAAGGATCCACTCCCAAAGCTTTTCAAAATATTTCAAAGAAACCATGTGTATGTGAAATAACTACATAAGTGCTACATGTTATTTTAAAGTGGTTTATACGACGTAATTTATATAGATTTAATTTTTAACCTACTATGATATACATATCATTCGTTACAAGTCTTATATATTTAAACATAAGAACTCCACCCTAATCCATAAATAAGAAGACTAAATACTTCGAAAACCTCTGGAATCATATTATTTATTCCTTGAATACATTACGAAAATAATTCGTGAGACTATAAAACTTAAAGTATATAAATTAGACGCAGCAAGGAATCCGAGAAAACACTAATACCCCATTAAAAGTTGTATAATTCGTGCATTAATATTTTCGTAAGCCGTAACTCTGACTTAGTAAACAAGAGGTGGAGCTACAGTTCGTTGCGTAACGTAACACTTTACACACCCAGTAGATATCGCTGTTGATGGTACAATGGCTGCGGTTTACAACAATGAACCAGCTGGTGTCGGCGGTACAATAGCTAAGCTTTATCACATTTAAACTATCTTGGTTCTTACAAGATGCAATATCAATAAAATTTACATTTTTTCCCCTTCGTTGGAGACTAGAAGTATTTATTAAATTTAATAGTTTTCGTTTTAGTTTGGAATTAAATTTATTTAAATATTCACATTAGTGTAGAAGGATGCCAACTCTTGGAGGAACATTATTGTTGAAGGACGTCGCCTTTTGGAAGAACAAGCGTGTGAAAAATACAAACTACTTTTATAGGTTGTACAATTAACGATTGATTAATTTGAAGTTTTATTTAGTATTTCCATTAGCCAAACGATTTTGATTTAGAAGTAATATAATGTGTATGTCTTAATTTAGAAAATTTGTAAAATTGTGCACAAACATTCTTATACAAAACAGAATTGAAATGAAACTCTAAATTTAAGAAAAAGACGACAAAAAACATCGTAAATTATCAATATTGTAACTACAATAATTAATCGAAGACCTTAAAAGTTTCAGAATCGTTAAAAGGACAAATAAACACAGAAACAGCCTTTCGTAAACGTTAACATATCTAAAAATCGGGTCAAGGAATTTCAATCAAATTTAAATGGAGATTTTTTTAATTGGAAACAAATGTGCTACAAGGAAAGAAAAGCATAATTATGGTCTGTGATTATATTTGGAAAAACCTAAATAAACAAGACTCTGATCATAAATCACAATCTTATTTTCCAAGTTATTTAAGAACAGTACTTTCTTAACATAATATTTATATTTTCATATTTTTGGTTAAAGTCTTTTTGGTTTTCAAAGCCTTATAAAAAAAGGAGGAAAGAAGATAAAATAAAGACCCCTTGTCCTCGAGTACTCTATAATACTCGAATACGGATAGTGTCAGGGTCGGAAAAGAACAAGAGTTGATTAATAGAGTTCTGATGGGAAATATGAAAGAGAAAGGTCTAACCTAAGACTACATGGAAAAAGGTAAAAATCCACCTCAAAAAGATAATGAATATAATGAAAAATGAGTATAATCATATGTTTATGATGGTGTTTTTAGTTTTAACATATTTTGTTCGGCTCAAATTTAGTAAAATTTGATTAAAATCGTGAGAGTCGATTTTGAGAAAATTCGAATTGTAAATTTGAGTATTTTGGTAATTCCCCCCATATTTTGGATTATTGAAAAATATACAAAACATATATAATAAGTAAAGTAACCACAAATATATTTAAATAAAAAATGTTTCATTAGTTTGGAGTTTAAAGCACGTCACATTTAATGAACGGATATGATTTCAAATTCCCCTTTTTTGAAAAGAAACGTATATTTTCGTAGAAACCTGAGCGCCGATTTTGTTTTTATTGACATAAATTTCTCTTACTACATTTGACAGGTAAAAGTATAGATTTAGAATAGAGGAACAGCTTAACACAAAAATCAAACATTCAGTTTTATTTTTTCAATTCTGCTCTCGATTTTCTAAAGAGCATAATAAGTAGTGTAATACAAAAATAAAACTAATTGGTTTTAAATTAATATCGTATTTATCAAAGTGAAATATAATTCGATTAGTTTTGTATACACTGCCTGTGTGATTAGAAACATCCTCCACTTTACATATGCATGAGCTGGAGTGATTCACAGGCGGTTTTAAAACAAAAAATAGAGTAGACACTGGCATCCGAAGAGAAAAGCCGAAGCAGAAATATATCCTGCAAATGGGAATATACTCAACTTTTTTTCAGTCAGTCTCAAGTAAACTTGAGTATTAGATATAAACAATAAAGTATGTAATATACAACGCCTTGTGTGGCTCATTAGTACAAATACTAACCTACTTCCAGATGAGCTAAAAACTTGAAATTTGGTAAACCTTCACCCTGTAACCGAGCGGAAAATTCTAAAAATTTCAATTTATATTGTTTAATCCTGAAAAATTAAAAATGGCTGACGCAACATTTTTGTCGATATAAACTTTTTTGGAGTTCTATTATAGCTAAACGTTAAGACTGATAAAACAAAATTATTGGACCAGCAGCTACGGATTTGTTGAGATATATAAGTTTGTTTTTTTATGATATTTTAGTGTCTCCATCGGATTTTTTGATTTTAGGTAAATTTTGTACATTTTCCACAAATTATTAAATCTTTTAACACACTTGGAGTACTGCTAGAATAATCACATTTGGTTCGCTTATGGCAGTTCGATGTACCAATATGCGTGCCAAATTCTATGATTATAGTATGCCAAAAGATTTTATAATTTGTAGAAATTGAACACAATTTACCTAAATTCAAAAAATCTTGCTCTCTTCATGGTGATAGGATGGAGACAAACTTGCAAATCTCACCAAATCGTGGCTGTTGGTGCAATTTATTTTTGAGGTGGTTTTAAGCTTCTTGTTGACAATCTTTGAAGTTTCTCTATTTTAATTAATACAAATAAAATTATTAATCTGAGATCTTTTCATAAATACAATATTTGGGGGGAGGGGGGCTTAATAAAGTTTTCTAGGTTGATGGACACGTTTTAATCAGTAATAATGTACGTGCAGACGTGCTGTCCAACACTCTGGAATTGAACTCTTCTATGGCATCTCCAAGAGACTTGCTGTTCAAGTCATCAGGACAAGAACGAGAAAAGAAGGAGTATATCAAATCTAAGGACTATGAAAAATCATTTCGCACGTCCTCTACATAAATTACTCCCGACCTTAGGGAGGAACAATATAATGAAGGTGGTGAGGTTCGTTTGAAAAAAAATCTACACAGAATGAACATATTCACTGGGAACATTCTGCGTGATCTATAAGGAGAAACTACAGTGCAACCGATTATCAAAAGCAAAAACCTCGATTGATAAAATACTAAGACCCTTGGATATTTGGCAAAGGGGCAAATAATCCCTTAGGAGTACATCGTCAGTAAGATTTTGAAGTTCATAGAGCTTACAGATCTTCCTGGAGGTGTCTAAAGTGCATCAAACTATTTGTTTAATTGGATAATGCAATACCCCATGTAGCTAAATTAAACAAGAACACCATCGTTAAGACTCGATAATGAAGGACTCAAAGCTGTACATATGTAAAGTAGCAACCACTCGCTACGATCCAGTCAATAATTCGGCCATACCGGACCTTATAACTAATCATATATCACATTTTCTTGGGAGGTTAGGATTTAAAATTACTTCGTTGTTTGTCGTCGAAGAAATGTGAAGGTTAGGTCAGGTTTACATATGAATAGAAGTTTGAAATTTTTTTATATAATTTACACGCGAGATATGAACAAAAAACTGTTTAAAATGGCCTCTATTTTGACATTTTATATTTGATTTCTTAATTTCAATAGGGTTGCATATGGCCACATTATAGTCCCCTATACCAAATTTTAAGTTCTTATTTTTACTTTTGTGGCCGCTATCGTGCTTACGACAGACAACAACAACACGATGGATGGACGGCATGTCAAAAATAAAATTTTCAGTTTCCAGAGGTCATGAAACTTCATAATCAATCAAAAAATGTGGTCAATTTTAGCCGGTAAGTTTATGTAGATCCAGCTAGATTACCACGTTCGAAATCACCCTTGAGAGTGAAAATTCAATAGAACCAGGTATGTTGGTTTTTAACGTTTTATTATTTAAATATTTTAACTTCACTGCACTAGTGTATATATCTAGCTATTTACAGGTGTAGTCCATTGTATTTATGTAACATGATGGTCATTCAAATAAACAAATTTTTATGGAGTAATAAATTTTATTAATGACTTATTGCAGCAATTAATAAACGAAAGACAATTGTTATAAACGACATTTAGAGCTGTCCATAAAGAATCGCTCTTCTAAGACGAACTCGAGACATTTATTGATATTTACAACTAAAATTCTTTGTTAAAAATAAAAGAGAAAACGTTTTGGAACGTATACAGTTTATTACATTTGGTAGTTCATTTGGAGTTATAGTTTAAATATTGTAGCTCATGAATCACTGAGAATGGCGACTTTGGCGTTGGAACGCGTTTGATTAAATAAACGTAATTTTTGTGATATCTTGTGTTCGAACTTTATTCTTTTATTCTATCTAATATTATCTCAAGAGTTAAGGTCAATATTTATTTACACATACAGGGTGATTCACAAAGATAAGCAGTGACTTTTGGAGCTCATAATACAACTAAGAATAAAGATAAAAATGCATGTAAACATATTTCCTATATCGCTTAGTTTACCATCTATCCGCCATTTTGATTTTTTTTTTTACAAAAAACTTTATAACTATGACAATGTAAAAATGTTTAATGCAGATAGATGCAAACTAAAGCGTTTTCGGACTTTTTATTATTATTTAAAGTTTAAAAATATTTAAAGTATGACGAGTTTCCAAAGTTTCTTAGTCGATCAACATATATATGCAAGATGTTTGGTAATTAAATAGTTTACTATATTATTAAATTAGGGAGCATATAGAGAAATTAAGTGTTTTTATCTAATGTTAGAGGTAATATTTTCTTTATATTTAAATCAAAGCGCAGAAAAGAAAATAATTCAATTTTACAAGTACATGAATTCTTAATAGATATTCACCCCTCAAGGTTTTCGACTGTAGCCGGTAAAACACAAGACAAATTTTAAAATGGCGTAGACTATACAACATACATTATTTACTACAGCCAATGTTTCGCTTAGCAACAGGCAATACAAATTGTAATTTTCGTCTCCTCATAAATCGCCCATTTCTATTGAATCCTATTAACCTAGAAAAATTAATTACACGTCCTGACGAAATTAATAAAGTATAAAAAATAATAATCCTGGGTCGTCAGACAGGTGGTCCGGCGAAATTACGCTCGTGACGGGGTCCGCCTACACTCTGTGGTTTGAAACTCGGTCCAAGATTGGACGGCGATTTATTCTGGGAAAATTTAAACAAAAAAAATAATGTATTATCATAACGGTTTTGAAGCCACTTCCTTGGCGATTGGCGTTTGATTGGGTGCAACTAAATTATATAGCATTTGATTGCAAAGTGTTTGATAGCAATCTATCTTTTAAAAGACTTTAATGAAGCGTTAGAAGAGGTTGTCTGCTTCACGACGGTGTTAACAGAGCGTGAAGTAGTGACACTCGTACGTGATCTTAGTTTATCTCTATATGCAATAACACGTATTGTTAATGTTGTAAACAACTTATGTCGCTTTATGTATAACACAAAGTATGGCAATTAGATATGTTATTTTATTTAACTGTACAGAAACATTACGCAAACTTTCTCACTGATAAATCTCTAAATACAATAATAAAAACAACCATGAAATTATTTCTCATCGAAAAAATCAGTTTGGTAGTAGCAATCAAAAAGTGATTGCTTAACTTTCTGTGTAATACCTATACAGAGTGGTTGGAACAGGTGCGAACACTTTTTTTGTTTTATAAATAAACACAAAAGTTACAAAAAAACATTAAAAGGTAACTTCATGATTTTTTTTTAATGAAAACTAGAGGTATTACCAAATTTTTCATATCACCAGCCAGTTTTCCAATTTTGCCGTCAGATCTACATTTTCTTGTACGAACTCGGGTTTTTTATGGCGATTTTGGATAAAAAATATTATTTTAAATTTTGTTTATCCTTAGATAATTCTTTATATCTTTAACCGTTTAGTATCTATAAGCGCTCAAAGTTGCCAAAGGTTAAAGACGTTTACAGTTGAACTGAATTTATAATTGAAACATGGATTGACTGTAATGTATAAAACTATTCAAATTTTTAAAACCAATTTTATTTTTAATGACGTGGCAGGAGTAAAAATGACAACATTTTTGATAAATTAATAATTATTTTCTTCCAAGTTACTTCAAATAACTAAATATAATTATATATTATAATAACCTATAATATTTATTAATCCGTCTTGTGGCTTCGTTGTCATAAAATTAATTCGCGTTTCGGGCCGTAGTCCCATCATCAGTTGTCTTTATTACTCCATTGGAGGTCGTTACATATTAAACACAAATATATAAACTCCAACACGTAATATGCACATACATAAACATATTATCATTGTTTTGAAAGGGCGAACATCAATATATATATATATATATATATATATATATATATATATATATATATATATTAGAACATTAGAAAATAGATGGGCAACGTCAATTAACACGGGTGACATTAATAAAATAATTTTGGCAATAAATACCAGGTAGGTAATTGATACACGTTATTCACTAAAACAGATGCAATGCAAATTTTACGTTTCACAGCAGTTTAGAAAAAGTATGTTAACATTTTTGGAAGTGTTGATTTTACTGACTTTTCTACCAATTTTCTATAACACCTACAGGCTTACACCACTTTGCAATTATTACTGGATGTATTAGACCTTGTGAATAAGATATTAACAGCCGAAACAAATGTATTAACAGTTCTTAATAATACAATTTGTCCCTAATTCACAAGGCGTAATAACATTTAGTAATAATAAACAGGTGCTGTAAGCCAATGGATGTTCTAGACAATTATGTTTATTGTTGACTGACCATAATCCATAACTATGTTATTCCACACCCTACGAAATAAATAAAAATAACAGTAGTGTTATTATACGTTTTACCCTAACTCTAGTTTAAATTTCATCTAAATTTGAATAAAGAATAAGAAAAATTGTCTCTGAAAACAGTTGAAATTTTTGGAATTTTAAAACATTTGTGTTTGTAGCTTTAAAACGGTTAGAGATATCGTAATATTTTCAAGAATAAAAGAGTTTAGTGTAGTGAGTTTTATCCTAAATTACCACAAATCAAATTTTAGAGCTGACCGCCATATTGAAAAAATGGCGGATTATAATAAAGATTTATTTTCGTGCTGTTACATTTTAAAGTTTTTTTTTATCTAACTTTTTTTACTTATGTAATAAAACAGCGGTAACACCTGTTTACACCACACTGTATATGGTTAAGTAGTTGGAAAGAACAGCCACAAATGTGTAGCCTCTACCTTTACTTACCAAGTACAGTTTTTATCCTGCCGTACTCTTGACTGAAGTTAATGGTCAATGAAAAAAAGGAGAACTAAAGAATTAATCGTTTTCAAAGTCTGTGAGAACTCAACGTTCTCTGAATTAATAATCCTCTTCCCCCCACCTCCTGGTAACTTTTATTGTTTCATACCAAACACAGTAGACATACTTGTTCCCATCCTAACAAATAAGTGATGCTAAGAGTAAAATAATTTGTCTTCTTCTGATGGAAGGTTTCCTTCTCGGAATGGAAGTACGTATTTACGAACAATTTGTAAAAGTAAAGCTGCTTCAGTGTGGCATACTTTAACGCTCCCTGATTTGAATTGTTTAATACCAACATCATTAATGTGAATGATTTACTTGGTATTGATTGACGAGTGTTGATGAAATGGAGTTTTTAATATTGATAGGATTACTAGTAAGTAATTAGTAGTGAACTGGTTTGAGAGTGTTATGGTATGTTTTAATTACTAGTACCCAGTATCGGCTTCTTTCATTGCAAGATTTGTTGTAAAGACGTTGTTGAAGTAGTTTCAATTAAAAGTTAGAAACCTGTGTATAATGATTAAATATGTGAAAGTATAAAAATTAGTGATTATTTGCAGATCTATTAAATGATAAAGAAAAAACATAAAAACGCTCAATTAATATTCACTATATTTTTAGGTTTCAAACAACCACCCTTAATTTTAAGATATCTAAAAATTAAAACAATATAGATACATCCAAAACATGCCCACATATCGAAATTAGTTCATTCAATTTTGCTATAAACCAGACAGACATCATTCAAAAAAATTATATTTATTTGTTTCAAATTACAATTTATTTCCTAAACAAAATCTATTAAAATAAAAATAAAAATCAACTTGATTAAAGACATATTATTTATGTAAAAATTTATATTTATGCTTTTTTTCAAAAATACTTAGTATAGAGAAAATATTAATTTGGATTTTGAAGTTCCCTGAGTAGCCTACATTAAATAATTATTTTTATTTTTTTTTTTTTTTTTAAGGATGTCTATCATCTACAGAAGAATAGAATGTACCAATTTCAATATGTGGACATGTTTTAATGTATTTAGTTTTTATTTTTTTTATTTTTAAATATCTTTAAATTTTTGGAGTTCTTATAAGACAAAACATCAAATTCCCAATTTTTGCTGTCATTTAAATTTTTGTTGTTTATTATAAGGATTTGAAGTTTTACAAAAACTGAAATTCTTGGATTTAAGTTAATATTTTGAAAAAAAAAATGCAGAGGAGACATAATTTTACAGGTCAGGTAATGCTGATGTCTGATTTTATTTTTTATATATAAATAAAGTTCAAATATTCAGATATTTTGGACCTACATTTGGTAATGGTTAAAGATAAGAATATAACCTCCATCACAAGTTTTTAAAATGAATTTAATTTGAGGAAATGGGTATGTTTTGAGATATCTTGAGGTATTATTATTATTTGTTGATGTCTTATAAATCATTTGAAAATTATTTAAACAAATAATAAAATTTTTTGAAAACAGAATGGAATGAGAAAAGAGGCTGCCAATTTAGCACATCAGTTAAAAACAAAACAAAATAAAGTAATCAAGAAGCCATAGTGAATAAGAAACCTTTTACGCATTATATTTAAAAACTTTAAAATTGTGCATTGGATTTATATTTGGATTTAAAAATGTCTAAAAATAAATCCAAATGAAATCCTCTTTTAGGATCTCACAAAAAATTGTTTTAAAATTATTCACATGCATATTACTACGGTTAAATTGTTAACAAAATTTACGATTGTCACAGGTGGTTTGAAACATAGTGTATGTTATTTATTTAAATTCAGTTAGTAATTATCTTAATAACCCCTTAAAATCCATGAAATTCAAACCAATCGAGTGAATAACCACCTTTCTATAACGCATATGAGAAGGAATTTCTTACCGATTTCTCTTTACTCCACTTGGCAAGGATCAAGACTTGAGTGACATTGGAACATCACTTCCTAAGTCGGTGAACGTGACCTTTGAGTACAAGAAATCAGCAACATGGATTGGTTTAATTAATCACAGATCTCAAAGTGGGTTGAAAACTTGACCTTCGAAAGATGTTAGAGTTCATGTCTGTAGATCAGATAGTTAACGACATCTGGTGGGCAGAACGTCAACGTACGCAGTGGATGTTTTAGAGGGCAAGGAAAATATCAGGTTTAGATTTGTACTTTTGATCTGTTCAAATAGTTTATAGAACGTACTGGAAATAACATACAAATTATTTTTAGAAACCGTTAGATCGTTTTCATTCATTATTGAAATCTAATAGTTTGTTGGTTTCTAATTGTTCTATAGGACTTAGAGACAAAAAAGATACACATAAATATCAACTCTAACGATTTTGACTAAATTTTGATCAAAATGTAACCTCGAAAGTTGCTAAAACATATTTGATCGTGATTACCCCAAAATATATTCTGTTAGGTTAGTTTACATTTGCTTATTTGTAAATCAAACGCTTTCAATACATACAAAGGCAATTTTGTGGTATTTGAAAATAAATCCATCTTTATGATTGTTAACTTTTTTGTTAGTTTATATTGAAAAGTTACTTAGTGTTTTAAACAATTATTTTAACATCTCTAACCAGATATTTAAATTTTTTTTTTTTTTGAAATTCATATAACTATAAACATTTATCAAAACGTGAAATGATTTTGAATTAAATATTTTTCAGAATATATACGTTCTTGACTATAATTAACAGATAAAATTTATAAAAATAGAATTAGTTACAATTTGTTCCTTATAGCTAACATATTACGAGGATGGGAAAATTCTCGTTGAAATCGGTTTGACTAATACATTTTATATAGTGAGAATATTATGTTTATTTATTGTAAAACCGATAAAACAAGGATCAACTCAGCTTAATTTAAATCACTTATACAGCAAATACTCTTTAATATGAGTAATATTTATTTTACTTCATTTGTGTAACTCCATGTTTGTCGATATCAAAATTATCCAGTTTTACTAAATGAGATATTAATGTTTCATGAGGAACTATAATATGCTTAAAATTACGAAAAATCGTTTCGGGGCAGCATTTTGAAATGAAATCGACGAAAAGTAAAATATAGTTCATCCGATAAATTTTATTAAAATCCTACGAAATTGTTCAAAAGATGTTATTGCTGGTTTTTACTTACCCAACGTGTAGGGGAAGTTTGATAATTGCAAACAATTCTACAGTATTCAGTTTTATTTCCTTCAGAAAAATGAAAAAAAAAAAATTTCAACACGGTTTCCGTCCGTCCTATCCGCCATTAAAAATGTCAAAATAGCGATGATTTAAAACAGTTTTTGTTTATACAACGTGTTTTTAAAATTATAACACAATAAATTAAATGCAAATTAACAGATTTTAGTTCTACATGTAATGGTAATAACCACAGCTTCTTACGATGACTAATAGCAATGCTACTGTTACTGTAATTACGAATACTGATTTCCCCCCCCCCCCAATGTGACATTCGTGTATTTACGAGATCCGGCAGGGCGGTATCACCGACACAAGTGTACCGCGTGGAGGTTTCTTCTCCTTGGCCGAGGCCCGCTAGAATAGAAGAATCTGACGTCAGTGAAGCGAATGGAAACTGTTTAATACGAAGACCGATAAGTCCTATGATACTCAAGATAGTAATAATATACACACAATGACGAGTTTCAGAAAACCAGTGTATCAACTGTTTTAAACAAACTTACCCTATTGGATAAGACCCCTTGATCTACCAATACAATTAAATAATTCCTACAAGACCCAAGAAAGTAATTCTTTGACATTACGTCTGTGGAATCTGTTTGTATTACATTGTATGATTGGGCTGGGTAAGTACAACGATGGTACCCATTAACCCCTCCCCCCCATTGTTTGTATAGCGAACTAGTTTATTGTTGTATACAGAGTGTAAAATAATTCGTGATATACCTCGTTAAAATTTAAATGGATTGCTATATCAGTGTAAAACCTCTACCATAACTATTATAACAGTTTTTCTGCTTAAGGGGGTTACAATTTATGTCCGCCCTTTGAAAAGGAGGGGGAAATTTTCATTTTTTAAATGGCAACCCCTATATTTTGACATGTAGACCTATGCAATAGAAAAATAATGGCACCTCCAAATGGTTTCTAGTACATCCCTGGTAATAGTTACATAGCAAAAATAGTTATAACATGTTCAGTAATATGCACACCGTGATGTAATAGTTAGAAAAAGTGATACTAAATTACTCCTAACATTACGATCTGTGAACGTTTCATGGTCTCAGGTGAAGGTTTTTCTATGAGAAAAATCGTAACTGATCATATTTATTTATTGGAAAATCCTTAAAAATAATATTTATATTTTTAAAATACAAATATATATGAATATATTATTATAGCATACATTATTTAATACTAATAAAAATATATAACTAACTGAAAATAAGAATACTGTGCAACTTTTATCACATATATATTGTATAATATAAGTTAACCTTTGCAAATAGTTCCACAACCAAGAATGATAAGTGTTTGTTTAATTGCCGTTTGTAGAGGTTAAAACTTGTTCTACAATTACTTTTTGCGGTTCACCTTAATCTCGTTGCCATGACAACTTACTGTCTCTGTAGATAACGTCCTTGCTTACCTATTTATGGTGTGCATTTGATCTGAAGCATGTACCTGAATATTTTAATAGACTGGAGGCTGTCGAGTACTTTAATTAAACAATATACCAACGCGTCTTGCAGCGTTTAATAATTGTGTATTTTATTTTTGAGAATAAATTGTATAGAAACTCTCTCATCGCCAAAATAAAAATAAACCTAAAATGTCTGGTGGGTAATTTTCAAACAAAACATGAAAATGTAGCAGTGCTCATCTTTAAGAAACAGTACTATTTAAACAAGGGCTAAAAAAGTTTTGCATGTGTCAAAAATGTTAATCTTAAATTGATATTTTAATGATCTTGACTAACTCTTTTTATATTTCGACCCTGATAGCTATTAGAACATTCGAGGACTAAGGGTCATTATTTGGTCTTCTTTTCTTCCTTTTTTATAAGGTGATGATGACTGAGAGGTTTTTGTTTTTATTTAACATCGAGGTGAAAGTTCCCAAACTGGTTCCTAGAAATACTTTTAAGGTTTTAAAATAGCTTTAATTTTTATGTAAATTGCATTTTCTTAAAATTTCGTAATTAAAAATATTCCTATTTTGTATCGCAAAGTGCTTTTACAAATATGCAATTTAAAAGAATAATTAAAACTTAAATCGACGACCTAAAATTGATTTTACGTTATGTTTTGAGTACTAGAAAATACCACGTTCTTTTGTCCTTATAAGAAACATCGTTTCCTACAAATTCTTTAAAATCATTTTATAATTTCTCCAAATATACCTAATTGTTTACAATAGTCAATTCTATAACAACTCAATAATTATACCTATCGACTTCGGACCATGTTATTTTCTGTGTAGTGTATTAATGAACAAATTTTTCTTTTTTAAAAAGTAAACTAAAAAAGCACTATTTTACAATTAAAATTTTTAATACTCTCTCTATCAAAAGGCAATTCTTTTATGGAAATTTAAAACGTCCCTAATATCCAATTCAAGCAATAAAATCCCCCCATGACCAAATTGTTTTATGCTTTATTTTACTCTCACTCTTTTAAAAAAAGGACATTTGCAGTTAGTATCCAAACTACTCCCAAACCCGACCAATAAAAACTATCAAGTACAATGTTCTCTCAAACAAACTAGATAACTGCAACTTGAACTAATCAATTTATAAATAAACCCGTTACACACGTTTACATCTTCCCCATCGTGTAACATAAACTGTAACAGCAAACTTAACTCTTCGCTGAGTAGAATTCATAAAATACACAATTACAATGTAATTTGAATACCGACAGAATAAGGAAGGATTACGCCCTCTTCCTGCCGAGGATAACCGGCGGCACAGCTACAGGATGAGTTGTCTTGATACATAGTAACGAGTCTGGGAGTCCAGCGTCCTCGTAAAATGTTTTATACTCGCAGTTTAAAGACTTCTTTAACAGCTAATTGAGTCCAGGTCGGTAAATTATATAAAGTGTTTAGTCATATTTACAATCAATACTGATTAATGTACTTGTTTCCGAGAACGTACAATAGCATGCAAAGTACTTGAGTTAGAGAATTGTTTCTTATAACATTAAATGGTTAGTAATTTATTTAAAATGTATAATTTGTAATATTAAGGTTGCAGGGTGAGCAATCGTGTTTTTTTCATAAATACATAGCCTTAATTAATATTTCCAATATTTTTACAAACTTCCAAATGACCTATTTTTCCACTCTTCTGACCTTCAACTGTGTAAGCTACATTTGTGGAAACTTCAATAACCAAACAAATCAAAACACGACTCCAAAAAAATTATTTCATATGTGCAACACAAACACAAAACGACGATTCACTGACTAATTCTTCGTCCTTCGCTGCTACATGCACACAAACCAACTGTATCACAGTTCACTGTCAGTAGGGTTTGTCTGTATTGTAAAAACTAAGGTTGACGATTTAGTCATTGTGTTGCACAGATAAAGTGATTTTATTGTGTGGAAAGTTGTGTTTTGATTCGTTTGGTTATGCATGTCCTTTTTTATGTATTTATCCGTTTTCAGATATTTAAGCACAAAATTGAGGTTGTTTAATTATGTCTGTCTGTCGTCTGTTCAGTGGTCTACAGCCTTTATGATAGATTTTAATAATGTTTTTATGTGGGCGTATTTTAGCCATAATAATCCGAATGTAAATAAAATATTAAACAACGATTTCATCAAAATAGGCTGAAACGATTATGAAAACTATTTGTTCAGATGTTACTAACGATATAACTAAAACTTATTGAAGGCGATTTAAAAAAAAATGCTAATTCATTATTATAAGGAAAAATCATCAACCGGATGTTATAAAATAAGTATTTCTCTAAATCGGCTCTACAAACTTCGATCAAATTTTAGTAAAACATGAAGGTAAATATGAAGTAACTTAATGCGGTGTGAAAATTTTCAATTAAAATCAGTACTTTAGTTCAGGAATAATTAATTCAAAACAAATGATTTGTATAACTTCAAATTTTGGGGTAGAAAACATGCACAAAATTACGATTTTAAAAAACAAGTTCTAAATACTTTGATGGAATTGTGTAGCGCATAAGAAGCCAAAAAATGTGTTAGTCGTAATCTTTAAGAGCTATTAATAAAAAAAAAACAAAATAAAATGTATTCTTACAGCTGTTATAAAATTCGTAGTTTCTCAAAATTGACTCTACCGTCATCGTTCATATTCAAGTGAAGTGTAAATATTAATTATCAGAATTCGCGTGCGAGATCAAAATACGGTTTACGAATAATCAGCAAAAAACTATAATGAATTTCGATCAGCTTCAATTAAAACACGATTTTAATCAAATACAATCTAATGGTGAGGACTTGTTTATGACACCAGCGAAACAAATTAAAATATATTTTTCAAACGGTTTCTATCGTTGTTTACACTGTTTGATTTGACAATTACAGAAGACATTTTTTGTGATGAACAGTTTTGGTTGGTTATTATTTGGTTGTGAGATTGGGTGAGTGAGAAAGTTTGTGCAATGTTTCTATACGTTTATAATATCTATAAGTCTGTTATCCTAGGGCGTAGAGAAACTAATTAACTATTCCTTTCTTTCATAATACTTGGTTTTATGATGTTAATATTTTTCGATATATCCCAAACAAAATTGAAAATGTACGAAAAAAGTTTACATTAAACGATAACAAATCTGAGCTCATATATCATCTTTTTCTAAAGTAATATATTTTACTAAGAAATAACACAACCAATTCGGCAGATGAAGTATGTAGAACAAACCGTTTTTGTAGAAACATTTTGTTGTTTGAAATGGAAAAACTATAATATATTATTAATATTGTTTAATCGGACATTTGACATAATTTATGTACATGAAAATAAAACACGAAGTTTCAAGGGAGTTAATCAACTCTCGTTATCAAATGTGAAACTAGAACTAATACTCTAGGACCATGTTGGAAAACAAAAAACTAAATCTATAATCTACAAAAAAAATAAATTAAAAAAATTTTTTTTAAAAATAACTAGACAATATTGATGTTTTTAGTTTTTTCTCTTTTATGTTCTAGTTTTATACTTGATAACGAAAGTTGATTTATACTCTCGAAACGTCTTACACAAATTATGGTAAATGTCCGATTAACAATATTAATATTATCAACAATCAATCATTACCAAATCACATCAAAACCAGAATGAAAGTAGTGTAATGTATTGTAAATAGTTAAAGTTTTCGATAGATTCCACACAAAATTATAATGACAGTTATTTCGATTAGTATATAATGTCAAAAGTTTACATAAAAACACCTAAATGAAATCTTGACTTGATAATTTACTATTTTTAAGGTTATAAATTGTTTCATTAATAAAGGTTAACGGGACAGCAAATGGAAAACAAATTTTTTTCGAATATATACGTTAAGGGATTTTTCTTTCTTAAAATGAAATAAGAAACACGCTGATAAAATACAAGTTACGATTTTATACACACCCTGTATATTATATATTTATTTGTATACATATCAGTTATAATGAAGTGATGAGTGTAAATATTTGATTGAATAAATATGTTCAAATTTTAGTAATACGATTGTATTAATCATATCTTGTTTTATTTTTTCACGTAGAATTCAATAGTTATTAAATAAAAACAACCTTATAAAATAATTGTAAAAAAAAAACTACATCGTTGCATAACGGTTAAAAGGTCTCTCAACTGTTACACTAGTCAAACAAACTAATACTAATTGAACCTTTTCCAATTATCATTTAAGTATAAAGTCAGTTCGCTTTGAAGTAATCTGCAGACAAACAGGTTTATATAAATTCAATGCCCCTGGATTAACAGATACTTTTTACAGAAACTAGTTCAGTTAAAAGAAACAAGTTATCGGTGGAAAAAGTAAGTTGAAGAGCACTGTTTAACTTTTCACATTGCAAAGTGAAATGTAACAAGTTACCTGACGTTAGGTTTTATATAGAAACTTATCCAGATCGTTGTTTGTTTTAGAAAAGAAAATACTTCAAATGGAATTTTTGTATTGTGTGTTTATTTTTCTTACATGTACGTTGCATAGAGAGTGATTTTCATGAGAGAATAAATCGATTGTGTTTTTTAAAATGAATTTAACGTTTTGTAGCGTCTGAGTCCAAAACGTAAATTTAGAAAATATAATTTTGTTACATAAACCTGTCTTTTACTGCTCTAGAAATATAGGTAAATTAATGATTAACAATAAGGATAAGAGGGATAGTTTAGAAAATAGAGGTGTATATAAAACTTCTTGTAATGATTGCAATTGTGAATACGGATAGATCTATCGTAAACTTTAATTTTTTTTCCAAAATGGCGCCCAGGATTTTTTTCACTTTTTGACTGACAGCTTCAAATTTTGAATTTTGAATAACGATTAGTTTTTGTTGGTGTTTACTTGATTTTGGAATTGAGTGAATGTGCAAATTTATGCCCTGTTTATTTCTTCACACTGTAAACAGTTTAACCAACATATATTTTTATAATTCAGGTCGATATATTTATCTAACAATGCATTAACTTTCTTCTAATCGTTGTAATTATTATCCCGGGTAACCTTCTTAAACTAAAAGTAAATCATATTACCACCTCCGGGGTACTTCATATAACTAGATAATAGAGGTGACCTCACTACGAGAGAATTATTAAAACGTAATTATCATAATATGCTACTTTCATCTTGAAAGTCTGCTCCTGAAACGTGAAGTGGTTTATGAGTTATGATCTTAAACCTTTAGCTGAAGTAGAGTTAATTACTAAGGTAGGCGAGAACAAAGAACAATGGGTTTTGTAGTACTGAGAAGCCGACAAGAGTGACTATTTGTATTTATTTAATTAAAACTTTATTGGGCGAGTAATAATCAGTTATTAAATATATGTTTAAAGGTTATAAATATTATTAAACAATCAATACTGTATATGAGATTAAAGAATGATTTCAATTACAGTACTTATTATTTTTATTTTCTACTTGTAAAGGATTAATTAAAAACATAATTCAATATAACGGAGTAGAAAATGTATAATAATCGACAGAGTGGTTTAAAAATACCCCCATACTTTTTTGCACATTTAATAACAGTTTTTTTTTAACCAATATCACTCTTTGCAAAAGTTAAAACAGTAATTTTTTAAGTATTTCGAAAACATTTTATGGTTTCTAGTTCCAAGATGTAGACGTCAACATAAAAAAATCTTTCTTTGCCGAAAGTACCTTCCGTTTCCGTACCTTAAGAGTAGGGTTATGCTGAACTAGCATCTTCCAGACTTGATCGGAGGACCGCTTCAGTAGCTTGGGGAGCGTCCTAATAAACACCCTTACAGTCTTCATAATGTCCTTCCTCAATCCGATGATCAACTTGTTTTATTCACCTAATGGGTTAAAGGTAGCAATCATTGTCTCCAACCAATGCTTTGTTGCATCGTTAAGGTAGGAAATAACTAGCGCTCCTATGTCCATGTAGATTCCTGAGAATGACGGAAAAGTTTCATTTTCCATGATTTAGAATTTATCGAATAACGTGTCCTCGATGTCTTCACTTTGTATAACCTTATCGGTAATTTTAGCCTCAGCATAGGTGTCGAGAACAACAGCCATTTTGCTGGTGAGGATATTCCCGTAAGTGGGAACTTCCTTACCAGATGACTGCAAAAGTCGGTGACTTTTGGTACATCAGAATCTCGAGTTTCACCTTTGGCAAACTTTGAAGAGCCCTCAGCTGAAGGCTGAATGACCGAATCGCATCTAGAGCACTCCCCCACCTTGGAAACCCCATTGTTGCCTGAAGTGTTTGCCAACTCTGACTTCCTCTTTTTCCTATCCTTGCTACTTGTTACGGTTCCATTGCTTACCACTTTTCTGGATTTAGACTTTGACGGCTTTTTTTTGTTGGGCAGTGTTAATATTAGTTCTCTTTATTTTTAGTCCGTTCGGTTCCCTACCAGCGTAGTCGAATAAACCAGTAAACGTTGATGTGCCTGGATTTTCAGAAGTTCGTCCTCTCCTACTGAGATAAGTGAAATCTCTCCCTGTTCCATTTAATCCAACTCTTTATCTATGTTTTCCTGGTTAGACGTCTTATCAGTTTCTTCAGGCCAAAATACCTCTAGGCTGATTGATTCCGGTGGATTATCCATCAGGCGATTGGCTCCTACACCCCACACCAAATTATATGTTTGTTAAACGTCAAAAATGTTGACGTCAGATTTTTGACTGATCACGTTTCATGGCCTCAGGAAATCCCAAAAAATGATTTTCCCGATTCCGTCTTTTCGTTGTCATTGTTGTTGTTATCGTATGAAATATTTAGCGCAACCAAAGTTAAAATAGGCACATGTTCGGTATAGGGGACAATTTGGTATTGTGTTCATAAAGAACATTATTGAAATTCAGATTACCCGAATTGAATATATTAAAATGGTTGCCATTTTATACAGTTTATTTTTATATCTTAGTATGTTATTCAATTTATAACACTCTCTATTATATACTAATATGGAAATTTTAGTTATCTATGAAATCATACTACCCCAAATTTCTGGAATTAGAAATAGTGAAGTTATTGTCAAAAAATAATTTCGAATCACGACCTTCCAACAAGATGTGAAATTCGTATAATTACGAAGGCTGCGTCATATACACAAGCGTAGCAAGTGAATGCTACTTAAATATATACAGCAACCAAACCCCCCCCCCCCCGTGGAGACACTGTCACGAGCGAAGCGAGTGGCGTCTTTATAATGTTTACTCAACTACGTAGCCGATGTCAAGGGAGTAATAATATGAACTTCAGAAAACTTGTATAACAATTGTTTTACAAACCTGTCCTACTAGATAAGACCCCTTGTACTACAAATAAAAATTCACATTTTTACCAACTTTTGGGTGTTAAATTTAGAGCATTGCTTGGTTTACATTAAATGATGGGACAGGGTAAGTATAACAACTTGTTATACGTTTACTTGTAAAAAGTAAATCCTTTTCTCGATTACAATCTCAAAAACAAAGAGCAATAGAACTTCGTTGTCATGTTCTCTGAAATGATGATTCACTAATGCGTGTAACAAGAAAATAAATAACTTTTCAGATTATTAAAAGATTCTATTGCACAAAACGGAACTGGTTTGTAGGTATTTGTCTACTATATACGTGGGAACGTGAGCCCAACAATCTTGACCTAATGTTGGGTGAGAAAATGGTGAAATACCTTGGATTTTTATTTATTTGTCATAGGCTTGGCATTTGCTTGTTCAACTTTGCTGTTCTTTAGACAGGAATGATTCCGGAGAAATGTCTATTGTGTATTTGTTTAGATATCACGTAACACTTTACTTGATTGTAGATTATAAAATTTAAACTATCAGTTGCTCGTTTTTTTTGTATTAATTTTGGTTTGGTATTTCGAAAATTTCGTTTGCAAATAAGAATCTGGATGTATGTTTTCCTGGAAAGATTTTTATTTCCATTTTGCAAAACTAACCTAACCTTCATATTGGTTTAAAGACGAAAATCCTTTCTAACATCAATGCCTTATAAATAAAGGACGAAAAGAATTGAAAAAGCATTCGTTGACTACTCCAATAAACTCAGGGTCGGAAGAGAAAAAGAGTTGGTAAAGTGATACATAGAAGAGATTAAAAAGAGGTATCTAACACAAGTCTATGTAAAGAAATATGTAGATCCAGCTATGGATCTCGGAATTGCCACGCTTGTACCCACTACAATGAATCCTTGCGATTGAGTATTGTGGATAAAAAACATAAAATAAAGACCCTTAGCCCTTTATGGTCAGATGAAGAAACTTTATAAGAAAGTTGGATATTAGTTTAACAAATCTTACATAAAAAATGTATACCCAGTTAGGTACCCTCGGGCTTGTCACATCCGCACAAACTATAAGTGACTTCAAGGGTAACATTTTGAATATCTATACAAGGGTAAGTATTAAAATATGGTTTATGCTAATACAATCTCTCCTATCATAGAAAATCATGATAAACCAACTACAGGATTCGTCTATAAATTGAAACAATATCTATCTCAAAAAATAGCAAACATCAAAAAAATGATTTAGACGTAAGTTATTTTTTATCGAGGCGAAGTAAAATTATATTATTGTATTTTATATATATAATTTTTAGGTCAACATTGATTTTATTTCTAGATACAAGTTCTTAAACATCAAGAGATCTTCAAATATTTTATTAAACAACTTGGGAAAACTAAAGTAAAGTTGAAAAATGTTTCAGACAAAAGTTATTAATTTTTTAGCGTTGACTAAAGAATGTTCATAAAAAGTGTGTATCGTTTAATTGAGATAATGACCTTCAAATGTCATTGAAAAAATAGAGAAAAAAATACTAATACCATTTAATTTCCACCTTTTTCCTAAGTACATTCCAGGTATTTTTTCTTCAAATTTTGCCTTTATTAAAGTATTGAATAGTTTCAATTTAATTTCGTTTCTCTTGTTGTTGTTTAAAGGGCCTCAAGGTCATAATCGCTTTAAAAAAGTTTAAAAAATAGATATCGTTAGCCCTTGCATACTCTCTAATAGCGTCAGGGTTGAAAAATAAACAATTATCAAGAGTTCTGATAGAAGTGAAAGCAAGGATTTACTTCAAGACTAGATGAAGAAAGGTATAGATCCAAATAAGTTACCTTGGGATTTTAATACCAGTACTCGTATATTTTTCCTTCATCTTAAAAGGGGAAAAATTCTGTCTTGAATCCGCCATTGAAACTGACTTCAAAGTTTTAATTGATTATGAAGTCATGACACATAATTTTGGACTTTTTTTATTGCTAAATAATTTCGGAAAATGTGTTTTAACATTAAAAAACTAAAAGTGATATGACTTGTAGACGAAGTGAAATGATCAAGAATGATATACAATGATTAAGTTAAAAACTTTAATTGTTTTTAAACATTAAGTTAAACTATAAGAGACTTTGTAGATACATTTAAACACTCTAAACAAATGCGAAATAACAAAATTGATAACAATAAAACATAATTCCCATTGCTGTTATTATCCCAACACTATTATTTATCTACTTATTAATGTCATCCAGCTGGTAACAATAATCAATAAATTGCTGACTCAACAAGAATATCCTGCATTAATGACCTTCTTTTCAGGACATAATGAAACACATTACTGTATGCAACGTAATACCAGTCTTATATCTCATGTTAAGATGAAAAATTGTTTACTTTTATTTTAGTTTTAAATTAAGAGTAATCATGTTATTGAATTACATTCCTCACTTTTTCTTTTACATTTCGTGAATTATTCAATATGATAATAAATTCTCCTTCTGTAATATATTCTCCGATATATTTATTGTTTTCGTGTGATATTAAACTGTTGAAAATGGTCTACTAGAGACTTTAACAGCAGGTAAAGAAAAAATTCTACATTTCTTACATTTTATTTAGGTGACACTCAATCGTCGGCTACGCTAATGAACAGGTACTGTGTACAGTAAGACTATGTCAAATAAGCCTTTACTTATGCATTATTAATTTGCAAGGTCCTTATATTTTCCTTGAATTACTGGAAATGTAGACATTTACTGTTGATGAAGGTTTCGTTTCAACACCTGAATGTATTTGAATAAATTTCTCGTTTATTACAAATCGTTCGTTAGTAAACTGGTAGTTGAATAAATACTAACTTCTCGTTATATAAAAAAACTTGTTAGGATAGTTTTTACTGATGTTGAAATCTTTTAGAAATTTGTATGCAAAACTAAATTGTTGATCATGTTTCATATATAAAATCATTCTTCGTACATTTTTCAAGAACCAAAAGAAGATCAAATGTCCAAGGATCACTGTGACCATATTCAGAACAAGGAAACCAAGGATGACAAAGAGCCGTTGTTTTTAGTATAACAAAAAGAAGAACTAAGAGTTTTTAGGTACAGCACGAAATAGTTTACATTGTAAAAACTTATTTCTACTACAATTAGCTCTATTGAAAAATTTTATAAATGTTATTATTATTATTAATTATTTATTAAAAATATAACAATTTTATGATTTTAAAAGGTGTAATGTAAATTTTGTAATAAAAATAAAACAAGTATGATTGCTTATGTTGACGAATTATTCAAATTGGACACCTTTTGGTTTCCGTTTCTAAGTTTGTAATAAAAATTAATAATACATAAAATATAATTTATTTTATGAATGATTTACACTTAGAGCTTCCGCACATTTAATTGATTTTTACCGATAAAAGGATATGCATTATCACAGTGATAATACAGCAGAATGATGTGGTACTACATGTTGTATTTTTTAGAAAATATTATCAATCTAGAAGTCACATTCAAGGCTTGGTATAAAGACTTAAATTTCATGATAATGTATTATAAAGGCTCTTTATATTTATTACCTGCAAATGTATAATTTGCTAATTATTTTTGTATAAGCTTTAAACAAAATGAACAGGCGTGCTTAAGACCAAGCGGTAGTAGTGTAAATGTCTTTGGTGATATTATAATACATATGTAATATTAGACAACAGTATTTAGGTATAAAATTATATAAAATTAAATTGCGTCGCATATTTAAACAAAAATATTTGTAATTTTTAAGGATTTATGTAAATCAAGCTATAACTGATTGGCAATCATTAAAATATTTAATTGTCGTTTTTGGTTTCATTTTCAGCCAGTAGTTTTTGTTTAAATATGTATTTTTAAGAGGAAATAAAACCATTAAAATGGTTTGCTAGCACTTTTTAACTATATGTTTTATTTTTGACACTTGTAACCAACGGATGTAAATTTTTAGATATAACAAAATTATATCGACCAGTATTTTAAATATAAACAGTTTAAATATCTGTTTTCTATGAATGATTGAATTTGTGTTTACGAACCAGTTTTCGCCCATTACATAAGTTTTTCTTTTCTTTTCGAAAAAAGTGGAAACATATCTTACTGCTGCTATATTTACCAGTTTCGTCCCTATATTACACTCTCTTAATAAATAGGGAACTACTCTTTTAAAAAGGAGTGAGCTATAACATTGCCCTTAATTTCCCTTAACATTACCCTTAATTAAGCAACTAAAATTTAAATACAAAATTAATTCCTTAATGTTACATAAATAATTGAGTTAGTTTACATATCTCCATTATGTAAAAGACATCATAGCATTAATAAAAGGTTTTGAAAGACTAAATATATGTCAATTACTAATATTTATTCGTCTTTGAAGAAGGTCGCCATTTCCTTGAAAATGATGTTGTATAAAAGTTTAAACCCGCCATTAATGAAACAAACACGACCAGTTTCACTCTTACAACCACGCTTTTGAAGTTTTTACAACCAAATTCTGCGAGTTGTTATCGTCATTTAAAATCAAACCAATCAACAGCTGGTTTCAACCCATCTTGCCATTTTTGGTCACTATTATTTTTTCTACATTCACCGAACACCTTTGCTCTACTGGCATTAAAGTCACTCATTTATTGTTTGTTTAATATATTTAACTGCATTTTTAAGAGAATTAAAATTAATAATATAAGTCCTTATTTCATATAATGATTATGGAATATACGAAAAATAATTACGACAATAGTTATGCAGTTGTATTCAGTTTCACTTTCTATTTAGATTTATTATAATTTTACAATATAGTGTAATATTTATTGAAATATTCATTCCTGGTTCAATCTCTGAGGAATGGAGTTTCTAAACGTTTTGGTATTGATACAAATATTGTAAGAAAACATGGCGAGTTACGATGTGTAACGTATTCTGGTTACAAAGGCTTATCTATAATTGCGGTAACTGGAATTCGATGTGTTAATCAAACATTACCCGACTAAAGAATCGTCTATAGGACTACGACAAACACAAGAACAGTATGGGAGATGAAGAGGAAGAAAAATCCCCCCTCTCCACATTACTCATGATAAGTAGAATTGTATAAATGATGGATGAAGGATGACGAGTTATCGAAAAGAGTGAGGGATTTCGGTCGTTCACACAGGTTCCTTCTTTACTTTGTGGTAGTTCTATAACAAGCATATGACATTCATTGATTCTTGTTTCACACGACTGTTATCCAATTATTACAGTAATACAATTTTTGTAAATTTGATTTTCTATGTTATCCTCGTTATTTTTAATTTGATGTAATTAAAAATTTTACTTTAAAAACGAAAAAATGTCTAGTTAATTTCATTTGTAGAGTAAACTTTTAATGATATTTATTTATAATATTATGTTCTATTACAAATCTATTTTAGAACTATTGTTCATGATATTAAATTAAAAATGATCGGTTTATTTTAATATTATTTGTGATAAACAGCTACTTTTTATGTCATTCCTCAGAAGTCGCTTGTCCTCTATATACTCATACTGTGTCCTCTGTCATCATTTCCCTCCATTGTTTCAAGGTTGAGCCATCTTTCCTCTGGCGTCCTTAAATCATGCCCAAACCAATTTATTTGTGTTTTAAAATTATTATTTTCAAATATTATCTTGTGCTTCTTTTCTGAACTTCATTATTATTTATTTTTTCAATTACTATTGTAAATATTTATTCAATATATTTATTTTTTACTGCTTTGTAAATAATAAGTTTCCACCAAACTACTATAATATTTAGATACAAGTTGCGATTACAAATTTCAGTTCCGTATAGAAGTCCTGAATCAACCATTGTACCAATATATATCTTTGGAATTTTGCAAATATCACCAAATTAAATAAAACTAAATTTTTCACAATAAATCCTTTATACTCTTAACAAAACGACGTTTCAGACACTACGCGATCATCTTTAGGTGTTATAGTTCACAAATCTTCTTCACCTTCAAAGAAACTTTGTTACAATAATCGTCATCTTGTTACAAATAAAGTATTTATAATGAAAAATTAAATCTCCATAAGCAACGTTTTTTTTTCCATTTTTGACCCAATTAACATAAATATTTTCAAAATATAAATAAAACCGGCACATCTAGGACCGCTAACCTTTTTTTTTTGGTACAGCCCGCATGTAAATCAGTCAAGTAGAACGGTCAGGGTCGCTGTCATTAGTTTTGTAAAATTTTATAATATATAAGATTGTATTATATTTCAAATAGTTATCGAAATTTCCACAAACGTGCTCTCATCTAAGAATGTTTGAACACATTTATTTTATTTTATTTAGTTTTACTTTTATTGCAAGGCCCAGCAAACGATAATCTGCCCCTTTTACAGTAAATAATTAAATATAATGTACCCTACACTATGTTAACAACTTTTTGAACTATTAACTTATTTTAATTATTTATAAAAGTTACTTATATTTTGTAATAACTTAAAAACTAAACCAGTGCATCAAAATCTTGGTTTCAATGAAACATTTTGCATCGTCTTATTTTCTAAACTACGAACTGATATATAATCAATTATTTTCACTTAAGTTAAAATCCCATACTTCGATTGCACTTATCTTCCTTTTTATAATAAATTCTAAATATTTTGATCCTTCTTATGAACTTTCTTAAATTGTAGAATGACACAATTCTAGAATATTATTCTTCGTAAAAAAAAAAAATTATATGAAATTTAAAAAATATTAATTACACTACTTTGAGAGGTTCCATAATTCAATTTTACATAACATACTCAAGTATATTTAATTTACTTAAAATTTACGTCGTTTATGTAAATTAAATCCTCCTTACTAATTTTCCTTCCTTGTTACTCAATATACAGGATACAGAGCTACAATTAGTGTAAAACTTCTGAAAAAAAGTATTTATTTAACAACTTGAATTAATTTTAATAATTTATTCGAACACTTTTATTCTCATAATGGAAAATTAAAATAGTTCAAGGAAAATATTTGTTCGATTCATTGTTACTGATTGTAATCACTGTTTGTGCAATTAATATAATTTTAATTATACTTTATTTAAATAATTTTTTTTTAAACAAGGTTTTCATTCTGAAAAAAAAAATCATGGTCGCTACTAATTAGTGAATATTAAAGTATGCGAAACAATATCTCTTTGTTCATCTTTATAATTAATATTTTTGCTATTATTATCAATTACGTTTAATGCCTATAATATTGCGTTAAAATAAATTATTAATCTAAAAACACAAAAGGACAAATATTTCATCACATTTATTTCCTACTTGAATACCCCTATTAACATTGACATGAGAAATAAACTATGTCAACTGAAAAAAAAGTATTTAAGTATTGAAATAGAACTAGGCCATTACAGCTAAGTAACAGCACAGTGAATAGACGTATATTTATCATAATAGGCTTGCAATTAGAATATCTTTAGGCGTAGTGGACGGCCTTGACGCCTTTATTAGGAAATTTGATGCCAAGACGTGTCCTATTTGACCTTCACGTACATGTACCGTTTAATATTTAAGTATTATTTTGTAGTAAATCTTCTTAAAATAAGATTTAGTTTTTATGCTTTGTCTTTTGTAATTTTTAAAAATTGTATTTTTACAAATAAATATAAATTGATTAAGGTATTTATATATATTATTAATCGTTGTTAAAAATCTTTTTCCCTTTGTCCCCCCCCTCTCCACCCACCAACCTTGAATACTCTAATAGAGTTTAGATCCAAATATATAAAGAGTTAGTCTGATAGCAACTGATAGGAAAGATAACAGTTAATTATCTAAGCTAGGACTAAATTAAAATGTATAGATCTAGTTATGAACCCTCGGGATTACCACAATTGTGCAACTTTAATGAGTTCTTGAGTGGTTAAAAACTCTTAAGAGCTAATTCATTTCGCATACAATAAAAATTCAATGAGATATAATGATTTTAACGTTCGGTCAGAAAACAAAAATTGAAATGATTGAAAAGATAAATAACCGGATATAAATTAAGGTTCCAAGACCACATATGGTTCCAAGACGGATAATAGAGTTGTAGTTTGAGTCCTTGGGTATGGATTTAAAATATCCTACCAAACAATAATTCAAACAGAATTATTGCTACAGAGCTTTGTACCACATAAATCCTTAGTCTGTGCTAAAGTTGTGGAAAGAAATATAAATATACTATTAAACACCCACACTTCGCTGAAAATATTAACGTCATTCATCTTTCAATTCAAGGTTTTTAGATTGTAATTTTTTGTGTTAAATTATCTATCAATGTCCTAAAATATGTCTCCGATCTTGAAAACAACGAAGTTGTTGACAGCCTTGTTCTAACTGGTGTAAAGTTACACCATTTATTTTAAGGTCTTCTATAGACCATGTTTCGTCGTGGATTGTTAAATATAGATTCTTCAACTGGAAGGCTTAGTCAGGACAAAGGGTTCATCATTTACTTCACGTTGAAAACAATAAAATAGTTTTCACTGAACAGACAGGAAAATTTCAAATCACAGGGTTTGTAGAACGACCTGTCTGTTGATTTTTCCGTTACGGAAAGGAGAGAGCGTAACACCTCCCCTGCGAATGTGAGGTGCTATTGGAGGGTTATCATACTTGGAAGGGCATGAGATCATAGAAGTTCTGATCCCAATGTCTTCATGACTTTATTTAATACTCATTTGCAAGTCTTGAAATGAAGAATGGTAATGTCATGATTCCACAATAAACTAACATTGAGTAGTTGTAGAGAAAACTGACATTGTGACCCCCTCCCCAAAAAAATATAATTGTCCATTTTAGTTGTAGATATTTATGTAGTTCTTTAAATATAATCAAATTCGATTCTATTTTTAATATTTTATTTTAGAAATCTATTCCTTTACAAGCATTTAAAATTGTTTGAATAAATATTGTTTAAATTGATAAGGTAGGGGGCACACTGTCATACCCCATACAAAAAAAATCTATTACCCCAACCATTTTCGTCACCTTAGGGTATTTACAAACGATCAAAATAAACCAATTAACAAAGTGACCCATTTGAATTCTGTCACTTTTTAATAATCCATGTTGAAACCGGTAGTGATATCAAAAAATTTTGTGTTGGTTATAACAGTAAAAAAAACAGAATTCCCAAACCAGAAAAACAAGAAACAAAAACAAAAACTGTTTTAGGAATATTTCTTATACTATCTTAATGTACATTTCGATGATATAGTAATCATTATCAGCTAACTGTACATTAAGCTAGTATAAGGAACAAAACTAGATAGTTAAAACTGTCTTCGTTTTAGCTTCCTGTTTTGTGGTCTTTGTTTTCATTATTGTGCTTCGTACTTCTTGAACAATTGACTATATCAATAATTTTCCTTTCCCCGTTATATTTTACCTCTAAGCAGTTAAAGCCTCAAATTTACAAATAATTGCTATTACGCAGTGAAATTAACATTTCAATTAATCACCATTCAGTTAAACAGAACTAAAATTTCGATAATTTATTTTTAATTTTAATAAAATTTATCGTTAAATATATTACAATGGCGGTACAATAAAAGAAGTAAAACCATTTGAGCTCTAAAAATTACTTATTGTATCCTCTGTTTAGAAGTGAGCAATATCCATTTATTTTCCATCCATACAAATATTTTATTGCAATACTGCATTTCATTGAAGATACGAAACAACTAAAACCCTTGTCGACATTTTCCGTCAACAACCAGTTTCCTGTGTTAAAAGTCCGGAATATAATGAAGCCTGCTATCTAAGAACCTCGTCTGGTATGTACCGCAATATATTTTTATGAGCGCTTACTTTAATATCCAGCACACGCTCACGTTAATCACTAAAGCTCTGTTAGTGAGCCGCACATTGAAGCACAAAAATTTCATTATATTTTTACTTCCACATTATACATTTTAAATAAAAGCACATTATTTTATTACAATTTACGTGTTTAAACTCGTATCAATTTTATTCTTTGCATTCAGGCGATATGTAGGTTTTCTTAAGTTGTGCAATTATAAATTTCTCATTTCCATCTTAATAAACCACCAGTAATTTAGTAACTCAGCGAGTATGAGGGTAGGTACACAATTTTCTCTCGTAGTTATGTTTTAATAAACAATAAAATTCTAAAACTTCTTGAACAAATCAAACTGGTTTTACACTTGTAAGGACAACAAGGTTTGTTTTTCTTCAAGTGATTCTATTGTAGGAATAAATACTTTTTTTTAATTATGCACCTACAACATATAATTATGCCTCATACATTTTTTTCTATTATAAGTAGATATGCAATTAAACTAATCATACAAATTGTGTAAAAGTTGAGCCTGTGTAACCAATGATTTCTTTCTTATTTTTATTGTAACATTCAAATAATAGAATGTTTAAATAATAATATCAAATAAATATCAAATAATAATAATAAATCAAATAATAGATTGTAACACTATCTTCTCATTGGTTGTATTAAATCCATTTTTTTTTCTTTTCATGATTAAAATAAAATAATTGGTTGGATATATAATGCTAATAACTTTAAACGTCTTAGCAATAAATTATTTCTTTATTTAAAAAAATGACGTAATACTTGTTACTTGCATAACAAAATTGACTGTGAATATTGACTGTGAATGTTGCTTATAAGAAGATGATATTCTATAAACAAACTGCTGTTTTGATACTCTTTATCTTTCTTCGATGTATTGACCAATTGACCCGTTATAGCTTGAATTTTCTTCCAGTCTCTTCATCCCAACTTATCTTATTTTTCTCTATTGGTATCTTAGTCTAACCTCCTGCAGTCTTCCACGTTGAATCCTTTGCACTAGTCTCTACCAGTTCGCCTGTAAGTTGTATACATATAACACTATTAGATCTATTAATAATTCAAAGTAAATTATCATTTCTTTTGTGGTCCATTTTGTGCAACCTGCTGTTAGGCGCTTATATTTCATTTCTGTAATAAAGGAGACGTCATTTATTTATAGGAGTCGTGAGATATAGTTGGTCTGGGTAGGGTTTTGGGCTTAAGCAACTGTGCTTAATCGATGGCTTTAAAATGCCTTTCAGTAATCCAATTATGGTTACATTTTTTACATAAATAAACTAAATGTAACACGAAAGAGTACTTTTTTAATTAGCTAAATAAAACAACCGAAAAAGGAACTAAACTGAAATGTCAACCTATTTATCTAACTAATTACACTTTTGAATTATAAAAATATCAAACTGTTAAAACTGTTAATTATCAAAATTATATAATTACAACTGTTAAAAAATATATTTAAATTGACGTACTTTCATTTTAGCAATATTTTAATTGTTGTAGTTATAATTACTATGAAATTTTAAAATAATAAAAGGTTATATATATTTAATACTGGTTCATTTTGTTTGAACTAAACTCAATGGGTTTAATTGCTTGTATTCTTGATTGGTTTGTAAAACATTCTGAGTTCAATATTTAAAAAGGGCACAAGTAGGGAGCCCATAATAAGTTACGGAAATAATTCAGCATTATGTGCAAATTGAACAGTTATAGTAAGTAGCGAATTCTGGTTGGGAAATTTATAATTATGGTGACGGGAACTCGAGGTGATCAGCACAAATTGTGAAACTGTTTAAAACAGCATCACGGCCTGTAGCATCGCACCATTACAAAACAATTTAAAATTCGTTGTTATATTTAGAAAAAAGTAAAAAAAGTCGTGTTCAATTTCTAAACAAACACAAAACTTGATTTTAATTAAACTAGATAAATAATATCTATTTAAAAGTTTTTTTTTAATGGGTGGATTTGAAAATGATTTAGTTTTAATCCACTGTAATAAAATAACACACTTCTTACAATTAAAATATTTCAATCATTCATTTACAACGATCAACTCTTTTGGAAATGCCAATAGCCCAAAGAATGAAAACACTTAATTTTTATTAACAACAAGACGAAGTGTCAGTGAGTACGTCATCTTCCAATTATTCATAATAACCAAAATATAACTCCCACTTAAACCTAACTTATAAATACAAATTTTGAATTAAAAATATAGCATTTAGGAGCGCACACCTACATTATAAAATAATTTTAAAACTCGCTTTACTTGTTTTTTTTTGTTTTTTTGTAACAAAAAATAACACTATTTCTACAGAGCACAAACTTTCTGAACAGCCCAAATAAAAAAATTCAAGCTTTATTAGAGTATCGAAAAAAGATGTTGGTAAAAAAGCATGAATATCCTTTCAACCATTTTGGCGATAGAATACCGCAGATTTATAAAACACTAAATAAATTCTGAATATTCAACGTTTTTTGAAAATGAATAATTTTTGGATTGGAGGGTAACGAAAAGTACAAAATTTTGATTAAAATATTTAAGAGAACAAGATAACCTACATAACGTGGAAGTATAATGTGTGCAAGGATAGGAAGTTCAATTAGCTTCCAGAAAAATTCAGGGAGGACTTTTTTCTATGTCCTACAACGACAGTACAAAAAAATCGCAGAAAAATAAATTACGGCCACAATTTAAATTAATTAATAATTGATAGTTACATCTAAGTTTGTGTGATCATTTAAAAGGCATGTAATAATAATTAGCAATGGAATTTACAAATAAAACCACTATTTATATTTTGGTAAATGTTCATATTTCATATTATTAAATCCTATTATCTGCAAACAAACACTATTTAACTACAAGTAAACGTAGGCTAGGCTAGGCTAGACTAGGCTATTAACATAACGAGTTAATAATCGACATACACGCATTTTGCCACTCTGTACTATACCGATAGTTGATACGAGGACGGAAAACTACATCCTCAATATCGATGACATTGTCACTCTATAATAAATTTTTGTCCGTTTAACAATGCATATATGGCGAAGCGATTATGAAAGGACACCATTCAATATTTTATACAACATGAGGTGCTCTTACTGAACAATAGAATTGATATTCTATAACAGTTGCATTGCTACTGTATTTATTGTTTATACTATATTCTTCGTAAAAACAAACAGTTTGTTTTTTAAAGTCTAAGATGGTTCTGATGAATCAAAACTCATGAATCGAAAATTTATTAAAGTTGTCTACTAATTTTGTTTATCTCGGACAGGTTAGGTTACTTTTTTTTATAAATATTCCTACCGTATTCAGGGAGATGACAGTAAAGAACAGAAGCAATAACATTTGTCATTTGGATTTTAAAATCACCACTTAAAAAGAGTAGAATTGTTAATTTAAGAACTAAATAATGGATTATATGTAAATTTAAATGCAAGTTTGTAATAATTATTAAATTATTTCAGTAAATTTATAATAATTTATTCAACCAGATATAGGCAAAAAATTTAAATACTAAATATTTTTAAAGTTTTTAATCTATTAAAGAAGAAATGCGAATATATCAAGAAATATAAACACAAGGTGTGTCATGCGTAGGTTGAATAACGTTTCACACTTAACAACCGTGGGTTGAACTTTCTACAGCACACCATATTCATTAACGAATATATCGGTCATAAATCAAGAAATTTCCTTCAGATAAATGGAATATCTCATCCACTAGAGACAAGCGTGGACACTTGTATAAAGTACGAGTGTAGAATTAATTATGTAAGAAGCAAGACTGTAAAATACAAATATAATATTGGTGGCAATACATGTACAACATGTCTCATTTGTATTAATTAATTCGAGGTTTATTATTTATTTATAACTTCTGGTAGATAGTATAATATAAACACTACTTGTAGGTAGGTTGATAATTTAGAATTATTGTCTTGTTTTTAAACATTCTTCTCTTCTATTCATTCGTTAAAGTCTCTGAAATATTGAGTTACGACATTGTTCAAAATGATTCCCCACAAAAATATATCGCCGTTTAAGCTAATGTTGTTATAATTTTTACAAAATACATACAGTACTGTATTTTTTATATAGTATATTTTTTATATACAAATAAAAGCTCTAGCCACTATATAAACTCGAGGCTTTTTTGTCATAACAATATAACCTAAAATTTCCGATCGGTCACGTGACTTCTGAGTATTATCTAAATTTTTCCTTAAATTTCATTTTATCTATTCTATTTTTGTTCTATAAATTATATATAATTAAAATAAAATAACTTATTACGATTTTTTCCCTTCAAAATACCTCCTTTTCTAATCGCATATCAGGCGTATCGTACAATATTATCCACTATTCCATCAATTTCCCAACAAAATAAACTCATAATTCATTCATTAAACCGTGATTTATGAATACAATTTAAAAAGACTTTAACGCTTAGTTTGCAATCCAAGCTATTTAATATGATTAATATCACGTGAAATTGACGTCTGTGAAGATACTTTGATTTATCACACCAACTGTAATAACACCACCTCTAGTACAGTAATTTCATATACTCTCTGAGGTCAATAATGCATCCCCTTATAGGGCAATTAGAATTCTATACGTCATCATTAGATGTGAAATAGTTTGGAATCAGTCAGTTCATGGTATATAACTAGCTCCAATCTTACAGGATATAGCATAATGATTAATTCCTAGCCTCATTAAAAGTGAATTATGATCCAAGATGAAAAGTACATACTTTGTTGAATCGTATATTGTTTTTACTGCAGTGAGAAGTAGAGGTAATGCAATTATTGAGATGTGGTAGATCCTCTTTCGTGTTGTTATTTTTTTGTAATCATATATATGTAGTATAAAGAAAGTTATGCGATAGGTCGAAAATCGAATGTTGAGTTTGTTGTGAGAATACCAGTTTATCGAGAGAAAAGTAATCATGTGATTACAGTCCAAAAACAACAAACTTTTTTTAATATATTTTTTTTAGATAAGATAAAATTCTGATCAGTCTGCTGTAATTACAAAATAAAATATCTTTGATCAAAATATTATAAAACACATCGACTGTAACGTTTTACAATTCTGAAGTTGTCTTTGAAAATGTAGAAAGAATTCATGGAAACCACACTAGAAATCGAATTTATTATTGATTTAAAGTGATTCCATATTTTGAAAATGGTAATCCTGAATATTTGTACTCTGATATAATGGAAATACCTAAACATAACCTATGGTTATCAGCGTTCATTTCTGTTTGAACTGATATTTTTGTAGACTATTGAGAAGACCTTCACATTTTAACAAAATTTTATTGAAATTGTTTTGAGAATTTTTGGATATTTTTCCTTGCAAAACTGCGATCATTGACTGTTTTCACTTCGTGCCTATAACCTCTCAAACCGACATATTTGTAGAGATTCCCAATAATTTTTTATGAAGAGAATTTGTTTTATGTTTACATACATAAGAAAGTCTGAGTAGTGTTTGTTTACCATTTATTTTTGTGTTTGTGCGTTTTTCATTTAGTTACAGATTGTACAAGATAGGTTACGTTAGGTTAGGTTAAATTAGGCCAGGTAAATTTAGGTTAAGTTAGGTGAGGTATGGTTAGGTTAGGTAAAAATAATCACAAAAAACTTTTACATTCAACAAACTGTTGTTTCAGCAAATCACCAATCATCTTCAGTTGTTTATGAGGAACTGACGAAAATAAATTGTCATTGTGAAATTTGTTTTGTTTATTTCATTTGGCGATTTAATTTCCTACACATGGATGGTTAAGTGTTAATCACTATTAATAACTAAAACAAGTTGATAGAAACCATCATGGTACCTATCCAGGCACACCCTGTACTACAAGCCTATTCTCCAAATGTAATGCCAAAAAGTTGGTTTTATTAGGGCTTTTAGATGTTAAATTTGCATTGAGAGATCAAGGAGTCTTACACTGGATAAGTTTGTTTAAAACCATTGTTAAACAGGTTTTATGAACCAGATTACAGTGTATACCACTATTTTCTTGGAGTCGGCTAAGTTCAAACTGTCTTTGTAGATTTGTATATATATATATATTAAAACGACTCTTCTCGCTACGCTCGTATCAGTGTCTAAGCCTTTGCGGGTATCTAAGATGTTCATATGTAAAGGTGCCTCCACTCGCTACGCTCATATGACTCCACCCTGTTAGATCTCGTAACTACACTAATATTAGGCCTATATTTTCTACGGATATAACAGATGGAATTACATTTTTAACAATAATTTCGTTAATAACTACATATAGGGTAAAGTTGGTACCATTACATGCAGAACTCAAATCTGCAAATTGCAATCTAATTAAGTGTGTTATAAGTAAAATAACACTATATATGAACAAACTGTTTTAAATTGTCACCATAATGAGATATTCATTTCTGGTATTCTGAATTTAAATAGAGTTATATAAAAACACTCTATATTAAGTCCCCTATGCCAAATATCACGTTTATAACTTAATTTTTTAAGAAGGTAACCTGCTTACTCTATACTAGGTAATATGGTAGTCGCCTTCTGTTATATCCCACCATTAAAGTCTTTTAACACAAGAACTCAATTTGTTCTACCTGTTAAAACACTACAAATAAAATTTGTTTTAAAATTATTGAGCAGAATATAACTAATAGCGTTCAAAAAAATTAATAAATTTTTTTTTAAAATTCTATTAGATAATTAACCATTTTGTTCTGAAGTGTCCATCGTACCAATTCACTAATATTATACAGATGTTCTTGTAAAATTCTTTTTTTTAAGTAACACTGGAAATGAATATTTTTTAAACTTTTACAATCATACATATCTGAATCGCCATCACAAGTTGAATGTTAATGACTCTCACAACTATGTAAACTACGGTACCGTTATATCTACATATGCTAATAACAATCTTCTCAAGTGTTGTTGGTCCTGCCAGAGGCTGCAATTATCACAGATAAATATCAAACCGTGTTCCACGTAGCGAAGTATCAAGTATAATAACCTAATTGCAGACTGGGTCCTGATACATTATGGTAGTTGAGCACCTATAGCAATTTGAACAATGACTATGCTATCAGTTCCCCAAAACCCGATACTTTACTGATCCCAGTTAACGATCGCTTATTTCTTCTGGTTTGAACCCACGGGGATTTGAAATTAGGCTATGACTTTCACACGAGAATTTTATTTATTGAAGGTTTTAATTTATCTAATTGAAGCCGAAATAAATTACAAACATTGCACTAACTTTCTCACCCACTAAAAATATTCGTCACCAAAAATATTGTCAGTTAAAAATTGAAAATGGATTATGGAAGCTCTTTTACAAAATATATTTACGTAAGTAAATAAACAACTAAACTTGCATCGATTGTACTTAAATGAATCCACAACTTAAATCGTTTTAAAATAAAAAGCTTCTAAACGACAATCGTTTTCAGTTTTGCCAATTATTGCTGAACCGTAAACATATTTCAAGCAAATTTGTTCTTTAATCTTCATATTTCAGTACAATTTGAACGTAATCGGTGAGCCGATTTAGAAATATGACGTTTTTTAATTATCTCCATAAGAGATTTTTAATTTTATTAAATGTTAACTCAAGAACTATTTTGGGGGGGGGGAGATTGGGACAAATACGTTTAGTAAAATTTGAACAAAATCGTTGTTGTCTATTTCGAGAAAGTCAACATTTTATATTCTTTCTTTAAGGCAGTTACTCCAAATGTTGAGTTATCAAACAAATAAAATTCCCCCGAGATATCGCCAAAATATGCCTATATACTCAGAACGTATATTTATATCAAGAACTAGAAAAACATTTTTTCCAACCTACCACATAAATTCTTCTATACCACATATATTTGAGAAAGTAATAATATTTATTAAATTTATAGAATATAAAAGTAAATGTAAACTACAGAAATAAAACTATCTAATAATTTTGTTTTCATGAAGCTATTTTGTAACATGAGCCACATGTTTAGAACAGCTTTAATTCGATGCACTGAAAGAATCTTAGAAATATAATCTCAAAAAACAGAATTTATCCATATACTAAGTACCATATATTTATCAAGCCCTAATCCTTTACCCATATTATTGACATTCACAGAAGTAAAACAACTGACTTTTAACCTTATTAATTAATACTAAAAATTTTAAAAGAAAATCCCTATTGAATGATATTTTATAAAATGATAAAATAATAGAGTGAAATAGCTTAAAATGAATATTTCTGTTTCCCATATTTTAAAATAGAGTATTCTCTTCTTCCACTGGTGCTGCAACCTTCAACAACCTAGGCCTATATGATTCGCCTTCAGTCCTTCCAACAAATCAAGTATTTTCCATCTTACTCCCACGACTTCCAAATCCTCCAACTATCTCCTTCTGTTCCACTCTTCTCCTTTCTCCTAATTTATCCGTAACTATTTCCATTACTGCCTTTTTATCGTCCATCCTTTCTACATCTTCCAACCACTTCAACCGTATATTTTTTATAGATTACCTTTGTATCTTTGTACGTTTCTTGTACCCTACATTAGTCCTAATTCTCCACGCACTGGTTAAACATTTTACTTAATATTTTTTACTCCTATGTAGGTTACATAATTCTCTATTTTCTTTATTTTATTGAGTAATAGTGAATATAGTCAGACACGTAAGTCGCCATTTTGAATAGAGCTATCTAAAGAAAATCTCTGAATTAAAAATTTTAGAAAAATGTCAAATCGAGTTTCACAAAATTCGTCATTTTGATTGTTGTGAACTAATTCGTGCTAATTTGACTATACTGTAATAAGATTTTATTATTTTAATAGAAATGAAAAAAAATAATAATTTTTTTTATTTTAACATGTTAACTTTTACAAAATTCAAAAACAAACCTTTGAAAAGCTTAGGACGAAAACTGAGTTTTTTAAAATTTGTGTGTGTTTCTATAACTTAATTTGATTAGAATTAAATTTGGAGTTGAAGTAGGTTGTTATTATTTGAGTGTTTTTAAATTTAGTACAAAAATTGCAATATTTTTCTATACGGATTGCAGATCAAAAGCTGTATAAATCCGTGAAAAAATCTCTTTGAAATCTCAAAAAGTTTACGAAAAATTGGAATTTAAAATTTGTTCCTAAAGAAATCATGAGTTTTTTTAAAACAATGCAGAATTGAAAATAGAGTAAACCTTGAAAAAATCACTTTCAAATTCCAGTTTACAAGGAATTGTAGTTAATATGTGAAAAAATACCAGATTTTAACATTTGAGGTTTCGCCACTTGCAATCCTTTTTTTTTTAAACGTGTGTAGCTCCCAACTATTCATCCAAATGATATGACCATTTACGTCAAGAAAGAAGAAAGTTCACATTTTTCTGTAGTTTTTCCAATAGAAAATATTTTATCGATTCTAAGAAATTACTTCCAGAAAACAGTCAAATTTCAACTTTTACAAAATCGTATGCAAACTGAAAGGTTTGTATGTCTACAACTTAATTGGAGGAGAATTAAATTTGGAATCGAGGTGTGGAGTTAGAATTCAAAAGGTTGTTTCATTAAAGCTGGGAAAAATAAATTAAATTTTAAAATATATGATTTTGGCAATTTTTTTCATGAGGATTTACAATTTTATTTTTAAGGAAAATTACTTTTAAAAGATTTTATTTTTAGGTTTAAATACACATATTTTAATAAATGACAACGTCGTACAAAACTGTATTTGTATTTGTTTAAACAACATGAAAATCGGTTCTGTTTTTCTTAACTTCCTGACATAATAAGATTTTAATTAAATTATTCTTAGAAACAGAAAACTAGTAATATCGTGAGGAAATGTTAAATGTCCTTTACAAACTTCAAAAGCAAGTATTTAGCTACGACAAAATCAAAGAAGTGATAAATATGAACGCCATATTGTACTGTAAACTTTGGCCTAACTACACCACTCAGGATGGTAACGTCTTTTGTAGATCTAATCTAGAGGATTGACCTCTGAAGAATCGGGCTAGGGGGTTTACCATGGGCGGTGTGACCTGTAGACAATGCTTGGAGGACGCCTACAGTTTGGCGCACATGACTAGCTCTATAGCTCATTCACCTGCATTGTGTGTCATGAGGTGGTCCTATATAAGTAGATCTTAGAGTATTACATCTACTGTATTCCTAAACAGTAATTTCCTGTTTAAATATTTTGTTGCAACAAAATGGTTTACAGGAGTTTATGAGGTTTTAATTTCTCATACGTAGTATAGAAAAGGTTATGTGATAGCCGTAAAGTCGATTTGGGGTCATTTGAATCCAAACAAAAATTTGTTTTTTTGTGTCTGTCTGTTATCAGTTAAAAAACTAATAGTTGATCGTTCAGGTTTTTATAAAAGTGACAATTTTTAAATATCGTCTCTACAGATTTCGTTCAAATATTGGTGAAGGTTAGCGATAAAAATCCGTGAGAAAAATATCAAATGAAAAAATATATATTTTACGAATAATTTACAAATCAAATTTTGTTCTAAATCAGAAAAAGTTAATAAGATACACAAAATAAGCCACATTTATGGTTATATAAATGTAAAATAAAATATTTTAAAACGACGACAATTTTCTAAATATTTTGAAATAATATTTAAATTATGCAAATTCAAGTAAAAAATCTACTACTGAAGCTATTATTGCTATTTTTTCCATTATATATATATATATATATATATATATATATAGATGTGTATAAGCCTTTAGGGCTACATTGACCAATAGAGCGACGGTCGCCTTATAGGCATGTCGTGAATAAATTAGCTATGTTTTCAGTTTACGGAAGTGTATAAAACTTTACTCTTTAGGGCTACACGTCAATAATTTGGAGCCATTAGGGCTACATCAAGCCGAAAGAAACCAGTGTTGCCAAACTAATAGATATGAATTGCACTATAACGGAAAATAATTTATTTATTGAGTGGTGGACACGAATCTATCATCAATTAGGAAGATACGTTATATTTTAAGATGGCTGCTAAATTTCAAACTTTTATATTTATAGAGAAATACGAATAAAACTAGGGTTCTAAAAATGATGTAGAAAATGCAAATTTCAATTTATCATAAATTAGGCTGCAACTCACTAATTTCAATATTAAAGGTAGCGGATAAAACTTAACGTTTTTAGATACAGACAGATTTGAGTGAAACTCGGTTTCCGAATCACTTATAGCGTTTCAAATACCATTTTATCATGAATTAGATCTCGACTCGTAATTTCAATATTAAAGGTGGCGGACAAATCTCTAATGTTTTTAGATTCTCGGATTTGTGAAACTCTTACATCAGAGATTAGAGACTATGAAATGCCAACTGATCCTACCTACTATACGTGTAATGTGTCACCATTTTCTGTGGGTTAGCACGGTTTTGTGAATAGTTGGACAAATTTGTTTTTTTCAAAACAGTTAGTTGCATTTTTGAAGATTCTAAGTAAAAGAAAATATTAATTTTTATTATTTTTTTAATGAGAATAAATAGTTTATTATTTATTGCGTTTTTAGTTCTTTCTATATGCAAATGTATGTCTTATATTACAAATATCTATATATATTTTTTTTTTAAATAACTAAAATGTAACTTATTCCTATACAGTGTTGATCTTTTTTTGAAATCCATAACATTAAAAGTTGGTAAGTTTATTATCTGCCGAAGCCCTTTCAGATTATTACACAAAAAAGTTAAAACGCCCACCAGTCATGTAACTACAGAGCTTTTTCACCATATATTCCTGTGTTGTATTTGGGTTGTGGTGACCGTGGTGAGTGGGAGACGATTTAGTCTAGTCTAGTGAGGAAGTTGTATTAGTGCCATATTGCAAAAATTGCATTGTGATAGCACCAACACGATTCTGTACTAGGAGTCATTTATATTTTATTATGAGTAGAAACTAAGTATTGTACTTTTCAATAATTATAATTACATTTACTTTATTGTTGCTTGTTTCGAAAACAATGAGCTGTAAGACTCAAAATAAAAATAAAAAAAATAAAAAATAAATAAATAAAGACAAGAAAAAAGAAATCACGGATCTTCGAATCTTCAAGTGTGGAGGGTTTGTAAAATATTGTAGTATGATGACCGGAAATAATAATGGTAAAAAGGAAAAAAAATCAGTCGACAGTTCCACTACTGAGTCATAAATTACGTTTTCAAAATCTCTGTAGTAAAAAATGTTTAGAACCAATAAGATTTAAATTTTAGAAACTATTTTGGTTTTAGGGACGGGTAAAAAATATATATTTGTTATTCCACTTTTTGATGATTAATATTCCAAGATTTGATCACAGAAGTTAAAAATTGCAATAAAATATTATTGGTAAATTTTAAATCAGCGTAACAAAAACATAGAAAATAATAAGATTAAAACGAATTATATAACAAAAATGTTAAAATTGTTAGCCGTCTTATGTTGGAGAGTCAGTATAAATCCTAAATAAAAGACTTTAGTAAATTTGAAATTAGGATATTAAAAATAAGTTTGATTAAAAATTGGTTGAGTAAAAATATAGTAATGTTTCTCCGCTATCTTTACATACGGAGGTCTGGTATACGTTATATCTAAAATCCAATACAAAATATATATGTTTTTGTTTTGAAAAATACATGTGAAAGTCCCACTTAAAATTTGATATTTGTAATAGGCAAATAAAACCTACGCATAGTACAGTGATTTGGATTCATCTAGCTAAATGGCTCGCGAAACGCTACACTCCCTCCCACGATAAGCCGAGAACAGCTTATTTGATAAAAATAAAAACGAACAAACAAATTATCAAAAAATGCCGGTTATCTTAAAATATTACTGTTCATAGATTTGAAAAATACGAAAATGAACCTTAATGTCGTTATTAGGAGGCCATTGGGGACAAGGAATATTCCGGACACATCATTAAAGTGGTCAATTGGGGACAGAAGGGATTAATGCTACCTGACAAGGGTTTTACAGATCTCTGCAAATATTTCAATACTGGATAATTGCGGACACTATCTTCTGAAAAAAAGAAAGAAGTAATCTATATTAATAAAAGCGAATGTCTGTCTGTCTGTGTGCGATCTAGCGGACAAACCTTGAGGACTAGAATTACGAAATTTCGTAGATAGGTTCTCCTAGGGGTGTCCTTGTGCACCTCGAAGCTATTTTTTCAAAATTCGATTATTTTTTAAATTAAGTAAATCAAGTAATTTAGCATAACCTATAAAAAAAACCAAGATGGAAACTAAGACACCAAATCGCAATGTCAGCTGATAATTAAATAGCTGACTTACTACATTTAAAAGTTTGTTTTTGTGTTTAAAGATTTTGAGGTTATAAGAAACGGTGTTTTGAAAAAAATAATAGTTAATTGTATGTATAGTATTAACTTAAAAGTCCTATCACTTTAAGATTGAGTTAAGTAAATCAAGTAATTTATCACTATAAGGAAAATAAAGAAAACAAATTACAATGTCAGCTGATAATTAAATAATCAATTTAATAAAAGGAAGTCTAGAATTGTGCATGCCGGTAAAACTCAAAAACAAATCCCGGTACAAACAAAGGGGGTATATGGTGTGATAGTCCTCTATTGCCTTTCCGTGAAAAAGGTTTCCGTTTTGTCTCTAAGGGCGTCCATTGGAAGATAAAAGGGCTTAAATATTGTAAAAGAAAATGAACCTTGACCGCCTTAATTAATAACTCGATGTCTACCAAAAATCCCGGTACAAAGGGGGTATAACACAAATTATTACAACAGAATCATATTTTTTTTTTTAAGTAATTGGGTATACAAAATTGTTTATCTATTATTGTTTGTTGCATTTATGTATTCGTCGAAAATTTCGCTAAATCGGTTTCAATTTTGCAATTTGGTCTCAGCGATCGTTGAACTTTCTCAAAGACTCCCCAAGTTTGTTTATTGCAAAATTAACATTAATGAGCCGGAATATTCGTCGCAAATTTTGAACAATCGGCCCATATTTTTATTAATGCTAAGTAGTAATGACAGTTCGTGATTCTACTTTTTCAGAGTCAAGTTGGTCTATGCTTAACTTAACCTAAATTTGTTTTGAAATTACGAAACCTGATAGACCTAATCAGCTGTTTTAAGTGTGTCTTATATAAATTGGTACATAAAAATAATACACATTGTTTCTGGGCTAGGCCTAACCTAGATTTGTTTCGAAATTATTAAAGCAACTGTTTTAAGTGTGTATTATTATATTCGTTGCTATGGTAACTAAATTTCTATTTGTAAAAATAAAATTAAGTTTAAGCTGTCATTATGTCGAACTATTAAAGTGAGTATTAACAACAAAAACAGGGCTATAGATTTATCAGTATATAATTAATACTTATATACTGATCCTCTTGACAAAGGTACATTTATCTGATTAAATTTCTACTTTGTAAAAATACTTTATTTAACTCATTACTACCATTTTTAGAATCTTGCGCATGATTCTTCAATTAGGTACTAGCAACCAGTGCTAGCAACCATATTCAACATTTATTCATGAATAACATCTGTTAGAAGTCCCGGGCGAAGCCAGGTTAAACAACTAGTCTAACTAATAAAAAAACAGCTTCGATATACACAGGTTTTTTAAGACTGATTTCCATCACACTTTACACAGGCTTTGGACTGTCAAAATGATAATATTATATTATATTAATTATTAAATATTTTAATATCATTTTAGTTTAACCTAACCTAACCTAAACTATCCTACCCTAACACTGTGAGGGTAGAAAACAAACTGAAAAGACACCAAATACCATTGGCCTCCCTACCCTGGTATTCCCACCCCCGTGAGCCATATCTTGTTGTGGTCCAGGCAATGACACTGTAATATCAACCATTATACCAAAATGTCTGCAATTATCTAGTATTGAAATATTTACAGAGACCTGTACAACCCTTGTGTCCCCAACTGCCCGCTTTATTGATGTGTCCTCAATATTCCGTGTCCGCAATGGCCCGGACACCTATAAATACAGGTACTATTTTTTTACATACACGTAGTATATAGAGTGTAATGTGATGGGTAAAAAAATCAAAGTCTAGTTTTGTTTTTGAATCCCTTTTGAGGTCCCCTGAGTCCAAAAAGGTGACTTTTAAAATATTGTCTGTCTGTCGTAAGTTCTACAGATTAAACGCGTGGAACGAATTTAATCAAATTTGTTATGTGGGCATATTTTGGTATTATCTCGGAATTTTTTTTTCCGTAATTGAAACTTAAAGGGTAGCTGCCTGCCATAAGAAAAATACAAAATTACGATTTTCTCATAATCGGATCAAAGATTTTCTTCTAAACATTTTTCGAATGTGTAGCCTCTTAAAGATCCAAAAAAAGTATTGGTTCCCATCTCTCCAAAATATAGTTCAGGGAGTTATCAAAACATCAATAATCGGTCATGGATCAGAGATTTTATTGGAATGTGAAGAATAATAACCCAAATTCGTGTGGTAAATCGCAAGTAAAAATAAGTACGTAATACATTTCAGGAATAATTGACAAAAAACAAAATTAACCTTGGTCGCCGTCATTAAAACCCCTAGATGTTTACCAAATACCGTTTACGGACGTGTTTATGGTGCAAGCATAGCAAGATTTGTCCCTTATCTATCTATCTATATACTGTATATATATAAAAGCCAAATATCACTCACTCACTGATCGCTATTTATCAAGAACGACAAAACGTATGAACTGGAAACTTGGCATGGTGGTTCCACTTAAGCTCTACATGTGCAATAAGAAGGGATTTAAAAAAAAATACGTTTCACTGCGGATATCGCGAAAAACCCGCGATAAATAAACAATACGTTTCCCCCTAAACCATAAAGCCTACAAACTTGCAATTTGGCACATACATTCACTTTGGTGACTAGGTGATCACTAAGAAAGGGGTTGTGAAGAAAGGGCGCTTACGAGGGGGGGGGGCAAAAATTCAAAAACTAACTGACTGATCGCAATTTATCAAGAACAACAAAACGTATTAGCCTGAATGGTGGTTCCATAAGCTCTAGATGTGCAATAAGAAAGGGATTTCAAAAAATGCTGCGTTTAAGCAAAAGGTAAAAAAAAGCTAGTTAAATATATAACTATTTTGCATAGCCATTGTTCATACTTCTTATTCATATTTTTTATTGACAACTTGCTAACTGTAATTTTTGGTGAGGATTTGTTTTTGTTACTTATGTATTACAGGCACATGTCTTCTCCCTATGAGTAAATATTTATATTAAAAAACTGTAACTTTGAATTAGATGATTTATTTGAGTTTCTACTTTTATTTTAAAGTCTGTTTTAAATGTTGGTTTATAGAAAAGTAGTCAAACTGTACTATAGACAAACCGTATCTAAAGTAAAGCACCGCCTCACGATGGCGCTTGCGACGGGTTAGGTTAGGTTAGGTCATTTTAGGGGCCAATGAGGGTAGATATTGTCACGTGTACGGCGTGTGACTCGGTGTAATGAACCAGATGTATTTTTGGACATAAATTGAGTGATATATAAGGATGTAAGTAGATGTCAGGAAGAAGTATAGAGTCATAAACCTTCCTTGGCACAAACTTTTGAAATATTTTCAGAAAAAATTTCCTTTCATGAAATATCTCAGTTATGACAAACAAGTTGTAAAGTAAACCTTGTGACTGAGAAGTGGACACATTTTCATTCAATGGCTTAACCCTTAATTAGTCACGTCGGGTCATAATGACCCAACTCACACTTTGTTATGTTTTTTCTACTGTTGTAAAACCATCACCCCTTTCATTCTCCTTCTTACTGTCTGTCTTGAACTAATTTCTGTCTTAACTAATTTTTAAGTGGCTTCAGCTTTTTAATTTGAATAAAGAAATAATACTCAAGAAGATAAATATCTTAAAATGACAGAAAATAAAATACAGAAGTAGTAAAATGAAAAAAAAAAAAAAAAAAAAAAAAAAAAGAAATAAAAAAGAGAAACAATTAAAACTATCATCCTTTATTCTCGTTCAATGGCAAGGAGTGTCATTGTATTGTCGTCCACACAGGAGGTAACCTAAAAAATACTTTTTGTTTTTATTTTGTTTTTTTAATTTTTGCGTCACGTAGCCTAATTGTCTTGAAAGTTAGATCTACATAATTTTGAGTAGAGAGATTTCAAAACGAATGTGAAAATTTATCGTAATTGTATGAACCTATTTCTGAAAGTTATGTATGTAACTTATTGGAAATCAAGTGAGTCTTGATTTATTAACATAATAATATTATTTTTAACGCGGTGTTTGGGTAATCTGACTTGCAATAAATTTGCATGAAGGAAGTTTGTGTTTGTCTTTAGTTGCACTTTCATTGTAAACACATCTCATACCATATATTTATCACAGTGATTTTTGGACAAAAAGGTTAAATGGCTTTGTCCATAATAGTTCATTATTTAACATTTTATGTTTCTTTGTAACAACCTTTAATTCTATAAGACATATAAAATCTATAAAAATCTTGTACAGGGTTTTTCTTTATTTTAAGAAAAAAGTAAATTGGAAATATTACTTAAGGATCTAGTTTCCTACGAAAAAGTCCAAAGCCAATATAAACACCTTACCTACTTATCAAAGTTTGCTCAAACAGAAGATGATAAATCATTATATTTGACACATGCATCAGTTTCTGCGGAAGACCCCTACTTAAGTGACAAAGATTGCGATGAAGCGATTGTTACAGGTAATCATACATATATTTTTTATAAGGGTTTCAATAATAATTTTGGGTTGGTAGACTGTTTATATCACATTTTAAGAATAGTTTGGTGGTGGGAAAATACTTTAAGTTAGGTCTACAGTATAACGCATATTTTCGTTTTTTATGTTTTCCTATGTTTGCATTTTCATTATTATAACTATTGAGTATTTGTTTTTTAAAAATTTAACTGTTTAGCAAAAATGAAACTGTTGAATTGAAATTTTACATTTACTTTTCAAACATTCCATAAGATCTTTGGGAATTTCTTATAAGGTGGCCCTTAATACTTTATTTGACATGCCTACCTGGGGTTTTTTGTATATTTTCAAAATATTCAGTGTTATTTAAGTTACTTAAAAGTATAACATTTTAATATCTATTTATAGGAAAACAATGATCTCTAAACAAATAATGTATATACTTTAAAGGTTTATGTACCAAGTACTTAGGCTCAAAAAGAATGAAAAAGAGTGAAAATAAACAATGTCAATTATTACATTTTCAATACACTATATTACTATTTTTTTTTGTAAAAAAATGTATTTTATATGTGGTTTTTATATAAGTGTTTTCTAAATCTTAGCCTAAACAACCAAAAATATTTAACTTAAAGTTTAGTTCATCTTTGTTTTGTTATATAATAAAGTAATTCAATTATATTTATTGATTACAACAATCTCCAATCAAAATCCTAACTGTAAACTTATGCGGATCACTAGAAAGTTTTTTTTATAACCATCGCATTTGAAAGGTAATTACCCAATCTGAATGACACCAAACGTAAATAATAGATGAGAATTTTATCTTTATTTTGATATAATAAAGTATTTCAATCAATCTTAAACTGAAGCAATGTTTGCAGTTCGGTTTTGCAATTTTATACGATTTTCGTTCTTTCAAAATTCATAACTAGATGAGTTAGAGATTTTAAACTTTCACAATAGTAATGACGTATACTGTTTTACAACTGGTAAAAATTTGAAATTGATAGGAAATAATTCAAATTTCAAAAACCCATCCGGATTCGTACATGTGCTTACCAGAATATTATTGCGTTTCACTGTTTATCATTTAATTTGAAAACTAATTAATCAATTTGAATAAAACTGAAAGAAAATGATAGATGGTAATTTTATCATGGTTTTGATATAAAATAAAGTATTTCAATCATATTTATTGATTAAAACAATCTCCAATCAAACTCCTAACTGAAAACTTATACAGATCACTCAAAACAGTTTATTTTATAATCATCGCATTTGAAAGACGATTATCCAATTTGAATGAAACTAAAAGTAAATGATAGATGAGTATTTTATCTTTATTTTTATATATAATAAGTTATTGAAATATAAATATAAACTTGTAAAATTCGTATAGTCAATCTGTACGGCAAAACAATTAATAACAAAATATGGCTTCGGTAACAAACATTTTTCATTAAAACTATCAATCCGATTGTAATGGAATTTGAAATATATATAAAAAACATATCTATAAATATTACATTAAAAAATGAGAACTCTACAATAATATTTAAACAAATAGGCCAACCACTATGTAAATCAAACGTTACGAAAGACATATTTTGACAGAACGAGGAAACACTGGTTCTTTTTTAAACAACGCAGTTGAAAACTAAGTATCCATTCTGAATGAATCTAAAAGTAAATGATAGATGAAAAATGTAACTTTAATTTGATTTAAAATAACTTATTGAAATATAAACCTAAAGTTATGAAATTCGCACGACCACTCTGTATGGCAAAAAACTTAATTACAAAATATGGCTTCGGTAACAATCGTTTTTCATTAAAACTATCAATCCAAATCTAATAGAAATTGACATATACATAAATAACATATCCATAAACATTATATTAAAAAAACGGGAACTCAACAATAATAATTAATAATAAATAGGGCTATTAACTATGTAAATCAAACGTTATAAAAGACATATTTTGACCGAAAGTCAAACACTGTTTTTTTTTAGCACCCTTTTCGAAAACTAATCATTATATTTGAATGAAATCAAAAGTAAATGATAGATAAGCAATTTCTATTTATTTTGATATATAATAAAGTATTTCAATTAAAAGTACAAGATAAGTTATTCGTATTTCACTGAAGTAATAATTGTCGTGCGGCACGATTTCGTCTAAAAACCTAGGAAGGGTACAATTATCTACTTTAATCTTGTATCTAGTTTTGTTTTCAAATTTTCGGTCATTTTAAAATTCTTCTTATTTAAAAACTGTATGATTTAGAGACATGCGGCTTGAAATATTGTATTCATAAATTCATACTTCATATTTGTGACAAGTTTTAATTAAAACAATTCAATATTTTTTTAGAAAACGGCATTTGATTAAATTTTCAAATAGCTATACGCTGTGCAAAACTATTGGCAATACAGGTGTAATTTTATAAGTTCCGGTTTATATATTGTTAACATGTTATATATAAAAGTTAAGCTAAGTTTATTCTTAATCTGTTTGTCCATTTTCAAATAATTTGGATAATTATATTTCGAGAAATGTCTGTTATACTATATGGGTGTTAAATGTTATTTTTAAATATTCTGGGGATCGTATGAAAATAAAATATATATTTTAGGCTAGAATGTCGCCTTTTTAACTTTTTTAATGTTTACAAATTCAAAAATTAACGGCATTTTTATTGCACGTGAATAACACAAAGTTATTTATTTTGTCATTAGTTGTTTGTTTTATTTTAGTAAAAAGGAGCTGCCAATTACTTGTACGAAGCTTCCTCTCACCCAAAACATAGAAAATTACCGGCAATTTTATTCTATGAGAACAAGAATATGTTATTGGGTCATTAGTGGTTTGTTTTAAATATTTCCGCCAAGTACCGACTTGCACGAAGTAGTAGGCTACTCAAAAATTACCGAGGTAGCATAGTGACATAATTATTTGGATTTGGGGTTCCCTCTCTTTATGTTATCTGAAGTTGAGTCTAAACAGTCACTGCCTTGAATTGAAGGGGCCTTCTTCGGGAGGTCATTCTCACGTAATAGATTCGCAGTTCTTGAGACGAAATGACACTCGGCAAACATGATTAGTTTAAACAATTATACACAAATCTTGTATGTGGCTATTACCTAATTCCTACATTTTTTATATCGGAATAATACAAAGTGTCATTATTCGCAAGCTTATCAAACATCCTAAAACAAAATTTTGCTGGAATATATCATCGTTATTCTTAATTTTTCCTAATCATCACTACCATACACTATACAGCTTTCTACGACCAATGGTTATCTTAATATGAAGCTATAAATATAATATAGATTTCTTCCCTCCAAAACCTATATATTTGGCCTAGTTAGCTTTTTTGTAAATTCTTTATGACATTATTTTAGAAGATGGTAGAACTACCGTATATTTGAAGTAACAAAATAAATTGAATTTTGTAGGTGTGCTTTTGACCAAAGAAAGGGTTGGGTAAACATTCACAAAAGTAAAAGTGAAATAAACCAAGCAATTACTCTCTCACTTAAAACAATTTGTTTTGTATGTAATGTGTTACTGCCATATAACGAAATATTCATTAAGCAATAGCTTTCTCGATTAATATAAATTGTAATGTAAGTATGTGATGTGATGTTTCCATGTATTAAAATAAACTCCAAAATTACCTAAATTATAACATTCTTAATTAATATCATTTTTATTGTATGCAATGTCTTACTGCCCTCGACCAAAATTAACCTCTCTTCGCTCTGGAAAGAGAAAAATTTAGTAAGCTTGGGGAAAATCTGCCCGACTCACACCGCCGGGGTCGAAAATCGACATATTGAAAATTTCTAGCTGTATTGTATTGTCGATTTGTATTAAACATGAGTATATATGGGAAAGCTCTTCTTCTTTTCCGTGTTTTAGTGTTTTACGAAATATTTTACTTCTAACATAATATGTCCAAGCTTAGACAGCAGTTTAAAGCAAAAATATTAAATTTAAACAAGGGATATACTACAAATATGATATTATTCATTAATAGCCTGTGAACTATATTTCATCCTCACTAAATATAGACACGAATACCTGTAAAACTTAATTTTTTTTTAATGATACATTTTAATAGGTTACATTCTAAAATTGACATCACTCTTTACAAATCACAGTGTAGTAAATAGTTAATAGCCCATGTAAATAAATTGTTGAATTTACTAACCACATTGAGACAAACACTTGTAAAATTGAGGTATTTTCCAAAATATGGTAAATTTGACAAACAAGTAATATCACGATATGACATTACTCATTATTAAACACAGTTGATTAACTGCACAGTCTATGAAATAAACTTCAACTTTACTGAGGATATATAAATGAATACTTATACAAATTAAAATATATTTCTAAAAACTGTGAATTTTGATGTAACTACATTTTAAACTTTACTCAGGACAGTGAACCAAACACTTGTTAATACGACTTATATTTCTCTAAAAATATTAGATTACACACAATATCTTGCATTACTCTCTAATGGTCACACAGTGTAGTAACTACTTCATAGACCATGTAACTACAATTTAACATCACATCACTAAGGACACGAAGGCAAAATTTTTACATGATTATTATATTTTGTATACGTTGTTAAATTTGATAAACAAGTGTAAGGTACAAAATTGACTTGCCCCTTATTAGTCACAGTATAGTAACCGTTTAACAACCCATGAAACTACACTTCAACTAAGCAAATAGACTAAAATTTTAAATTTATTTATTTTTCATAAAATGTTAACTTTAAAAAAGTTTATATCATTAAATAGTGAATAGTCATCACAGTAATAGAAGACTCACATTTCATACCGAATGTGGTCAAGATCCGTAAAATAAAAATCTGTTCTGTTCCATCACTTTTATAACCGATAACTTCCGTAGGATTCGTTGGGGGGGGGGGGTCAAATGTCACATATTATGTTTTTGGGGCCTATTGAGGAATAATTTTAGAGAAATGTAATGAATATTGTTATATCAGATGATGAGAAAATGAGAGTAATTTATTTAGTTTTTAAATTATAAGAGCTAAAGCGAAATTTTAGTTCCCAAAAAATATTGAAAAAATACATCCAAAACTGTGAAACTACATCTTCATACAAAATGTCGATCAACGTAATCAACTCCTGCGTGATGTAGTACTATAAAAAAATAACAGTAATAATGTTAAAATTGACAGCTGATAATTGGTATAAAAACTCGACATTAATTTTTTTACTCTTCAATAAACTTTCTCTACACAGTATAATATGTGCAAGAATAGTACGAGTACATATACACAATAGTAAGGGTGTACTTCACACACTTTCGTTTTTAGAGAACGCCAATTTTTATTAAGAGTTTTTATACCTACTGATTTCTTTGCGACGTATTTCTCTTATATTTGAAGCTATAGTGGACAAAATCCTTTGGGATAGTAGAAGATAGAAAACTGAAGATTTGCCATAATTGGTTGATTTATATTTTTCCAAATTACTATTGAAGCACAATATCAATGTAAATCATGACAATATTGTTGACCAAAATTTTGTGAAATTCTGTTAGAATTTTTTTATATGAAATTAATTTAGTATAAAACACAAACAGGTAGACAGACAGACAGACAGACAAAAAATGAATCTATTTATAAAAATTAAAAAAATTGAAGTTTTTTGACACTTTTTATGTGTTCTATCAATTTTCGAAGTTATGCCATATTATTCCAGGACACCCTGTATATATTACATATTATACATCTTTTTCGTAGTTATTTACTGATACCCTAACAGTTTATTCCAATAGATGGTTGATTGTCAAAATTTTAATTGTTAAAAATATTGTAAATTATAATTCGTGTAATTACTTTTATTGTATGTAATTGTTAAAAAAAAAATATTGTCATTACATTTGCATGGTAAATTATGTAATATTTTCCTTTATAGTTTGTATGAAATAGTACAATTATGATTATTTTTACATGTGGTCTAGTTTTGTAACTATTTTACTGTAAATTAGTAAATGAACATAATACAAATATACGTTTGAAAAAAATATATATATAAATTATTATTTTTTAAATTTATCTTGTTTTAACCAACTAATAAGATAAGATAAGAGCGGCATCCTTACTCTTTTTGTCGGATTTGTTATTTATTATTTTCTAATTGTTTGTCGTAAATCAAAACATTTGTAATTATTTATATACTATGTAGTTGTATAATTAATTATACTAACAAATAGAATAATTTTAATTATTTTTTCATTTGGTATATTGAGTTTTGACTGTTTTACTGTATCTTATAATATTGTATTAATTATAAACTTAATATAAATTGACGCTTGACTAAAATTATGTAAGATAAATATATTTTTTAATGTTTCTTATTCTAACCAACTAATAATATATAATTACAATGCAACCCTTACTGTTTTCATGTGAACGGTTGTTTCATTTTTAGTTTATAATTGTTTGTATAAAGTCAAAACTATTGTAATTATTGATCTTGTATGTAGTTTAAGAAATGTGTTATCAATATTATTTGAATTTACGTTGTGAAATTTTGACCTTTAGAATTAGTAAAAAAAAATATACAACGCTTAATAATTACTGCCCAATAATCAAATAATAATTTAATTATTATTTGTATATGTGGTCTAGTGGTTATTTTAATCCATATTACAGTAATATAATATTGTAACTTTTATGAACTTAATACAAATATGTCTAAATTAACGTATAGCCTATATGACAAATATTTTTTGCAACTGTTTCTGCTTCTAACCAGTTAATAGTATAAAATAACAATGAGTTATTTAAGTGAGTGATACAGATTTATGTCAATGGATATAATGATATCCAGGTTTGTTAATATAATTTTGTCCTTACTTAGTAAATAACAACTAATATGCTTTTAAAGTCTGGTGTCTTGAATATTTTTGATGAAGTTTATTGGCTTCGATATATTTCGCATTAAAAAAAATTAAACGACCTCCAGATTCAACATCTGAAAAAAAATATCCCGTATTTTAGTAAACGGTTTAGATAATACAAAAGAAGGTGAATTATTTAATCTGAATAAAAATCTCATTAATTTACAAAGTTTTAAATGTTTTTCATACAAAATACAAAAAAAGCGGAGAAATGAAAAACCATTGGCAGTTCAGGCTGTCATATCTTTTTTTATTTGTGTTCAACTTTTTATCCCTCAAATAAAAAGAATTTCTTTTTTATATACAAACAAAATCACTATTAATTTTTATCTGAATATCATAGGATACACGAGATATAGACAATAACTGAAACACACAAAATTAGCATAAGATAAAAATATTAAGGATTTATGATTATCCATTGCCAAGAAAATTACCATAAAATTATTAAAAAAATGGCTTTAAACATTTTATAATGTCGAGTTTGAAAGACAAACAAACCAAATTTTTTTTGTGTTTTGAACATTTTTGTAGACATTTTTTGGTTTCGGCATATTCAACATTATACATTTTAAACGGTCGCCATTTTAAAAATATATACAATCGTCCAGGGTTTTGGTACACAGAAAAGTTTAAAGGAAAATGTTTACATCAAATCTGGACTGAATATCTCTTAGAACTTATTTATGCCATCTATCCCCCACCTCAAAATAAAAACCTTTCCTTCTAAGACACAATATATTGCCCTATAACAATTTAAAGAAAAAGTGAGACGTGATTTGATGTTTCAAATTGGCGGATAGAAAGGATTTTTGCTACATAGGGATAGAACACACACATCTCATTTTGAAGTATTTTTGTGTGTTTATAAGATATTAGCAAATAGAAATCACTTAACTCCATTTGAAACTCAATCAAATTGACGGCTAATATTTGAACTTTGTTATTTATGTACTCAATGGAAAGAAACTCATTTGGCAAACTGGTAATTATTATAAATAGCTAGGAAAGAATGTACAGGCAGTGACGAAAACATCTGTCTCTTAAACCGACAATGTGCTTACTAAACTTTGTTTTGTTTTACTCTTGTGTGTTTTTGTAACATAAATAAAACTATAATTTATTTTAGGAATGTTTGTTAAAAAGGTTTCAATAGTATTTGTTTTTTGTATTTGTAAAAAGGTTATGTATTTTGTGTTATCAAAATTACACATTATAGGTAATATTTGTCTTGATTGCTTTGTCGAGTTTCGGGTAGCTAGGACGTTAGAACTGGCTACCCAAACCTCGCCTCTCAATTTTATTGACACGTACAAAAGGATGCTTATAAAGCAGTTCAATATTATTTAAACAACTTACATCGTACATGACGTCTACACAAACTCACATCAAGATGTGTGTGTGTGTGTGTGCGCGCGCCCGCGTGACCTCTTTTACACTGCATTGGGCACTGTTTTACAAAATTTATGTATGCAATTGTATAAATCTTAACAATGGTTATAAACCATTTAATTTGGCTATAGAATAAATATAGGTTGTCACTGAAATTGGGTTCTTTTTTGTCTTTCTTTTATTACGGTATTTATTGATTAATTAAGGATGCATATTTATTTTTTCATTAAAATATTTTGTACTTTTTTACTTTTATTTTATAGTATTAGTACATATTGTGCGCAAGTGTCTGAGTGTCAATGTTATTATTATTTTTGTTGTGTTTTACCTACGATTGTACGTTCATTTGTTTGTTTGTGTAATGTCAATAAAAAAAATTAAAAAAATTGTTATTCAAATCCATACGATTTATCAAAATGCTGTGTTATTTTTATTACTCTTGAAAACAAATATTCTAAACTTACAATCTATATAAACTCTTTTCGGATAACGTGCATGGAAATTGTGTAAGTATTTTTGAATTTTAAATGGACAGAGATATTTTTTTAGGAATATAAGTCGTTCAATATCTATGTACATTCCATCATAGTGGAAATAAACAAATACAACACAAAGAAAGAAATACGGACAAAAGTATTAAGAATATGAGCTAAATTAATAAATATCAAATAATTATAAAACATACACAATTCCTTGTTGTATTTTAAATCTAGGGTTATAATTCATAAATTGGCAACACTGGCAGAACTAAAAGATGTGCAGGTAGCCCAATTGATTTTAGATGTAGCTCTACAGAGCGAACCAATAGGGTTACATATTTCACGTTCACAACCATAGAGGAACGTATGTAGCCCTATGGTAGTAGCGGTAAACGTGATTGTAGCCAATAGAGCGACATCAATAGGGCTACCTCCAATGTAGCCCTATAGTCGTAGCCGTATATAAAATGTCGCCCTATGGTAGTATGCGTATCCCTATATATATATATATATATATATATATATATATATAATGATTATTATATTTCCTTTTCACAATTTTGTTTTGGATCTTAAAAAACTCATTTAAACATCGTTAGACGCAAATTAAAAAAACTTATCGAATTGAACTATTCAAAAGAGTCATCAAAATGTAATAGGTTAGGTTAGGTTTTCTTGAATTGTAATAATTGGTGATTGTTTTGAAATTATGAAAAAAGTTTTACGATATGTTCAATCATTTGTAAAACCGAGACTATATAAAAAAATGTGAGAAAAATCGAACAAAAATTCCGACCTATAAAGCGATTAATATATTAAAACAGTGAGATAAAAATATTTCATGAATTAGGATAGGTAGATATTTCTTGATCTCGCTTGTCGAATTTTACATGAAAGATATAATTTGATTATAGACGGTCCTTACCACACTTAATATTTATTTAAAACCAAGAAATACTAAAGCAAATCATTAATCAAACACGTTTGGAGATCGTTGAGTATATCTCCTCGTGCCGGAATATTTGATACTCCTGTTATGAAGATTTGTATCGAATTGCAGCTTAATTAGGTTCCTCCAGACTTGTACAGGTAGGTTATTCTAGACTACACCCATACCACTCATTCAAGTCTCCAATGTAAAATTTTATACCTGACTAGAAAGCCTAAATGGACTTAACTTTTCTATTCAATTCGTTACTTCAAAATGCAATCTATTTCAGATTTTAAAATTATTTGATAGAAGGTTCATATTAATATGATTTAAAGGGATATTTTACCACTCGTTTGTTTATAACTTGATTGCGTGAGTTGATTTATACTCTCGAAATGTCGTTTAGTAGTTTTTATATATACAAATCATGGTAAATGATAGTCCGTTAATAATAAATATATTTAATTTGGAATTATTTAAATTCGTGTGAGTTAAACCAAAATCCTTTTTTTTTTTTTTTTACAAAAAGGAAAAATTTGTCTTCATCGCTTTAAGGAAAAAAAGTTATAAAATAGATATCCAGTACTCCAAAACCATAATATTGTCAGGAAAGAATTAGTGGTGACCTATTGGAAAAGATGAAAGAAAGGGATAAAAAACTAATGAGGAAAGCTGTAGATCCAGCTTGAGTAGCTTGGAATGGCCACACGCGTACCCACTATAAGCATTGATTTTGCATACTAATAATTATCCATCACTATTCTATAGTTTGAAGTTCAGATATTAGAGGTTTTACCACTTATATTTAACTACCCACTTCCGGTAACTTAAAGGACACCGTACTTCGACTGAACCCACACTAGCGCATTCTGAACATAAACCCACAAAACCACAACTGTTCAACCCACGTATTGAGATTTTTTCTTAGATGCTATAAGGAAGCTCCTAAGAGCCAACTATAGTAAATTCTTCAGAGGAAAAATATTGTCAATGACAAATTAAATTATAATTATTTATAGTCGACAAATAGATCGCAAATTACCTCTCCTATTACTCTCGATTGTTGACGTTACCATTGCAAAGTAACTCTAATTTATATATTATAAATTAGCTGCTAGTACATGTGTATGTACCGTGTGCGTGATAGTTTATTCGTAATATATACCTCTCGTGTCTTGCTAACATACAGGAGCAGTAACCCGGTAATTTCAGTCAGTGATGAATAACCCAAGGAATATATTTAATCTAGTTAATTCCACAATCGCCATTAAAAATGAACAATTATGATTTGCCAGTCCTATTATTTCCTGTGATTAAACAGATTCAGAGATATAAGGTAGATTTTCATCCGCAACAGGTGAGTACGTGTTGATGGCTGTAGATGCAATTTACAATATGTCTTCTTTCATAGAAAAAGCTTAATAGAAACATTCTTGTATCTTATTACATCTGACTGACATTTCAACCCTTCATAAGGATAGTTAATGTAGAAATATTTCCTTTGAAACTATCTGCAATGGACATTTTCTTTTCATTTTCCACAGTTGGATGGTATAGACTAGAAACATGTATTCGAGATGGAATTGTATATTTTGTTTTTAAATTTTAACTCAAAAATACTTTACGATTACGATGAATTCAGAAAAGGTGTATTGGTGACAGTCTATCACCTGTAGTTCGGAGTGTTTAGTAAAATGTCATTTAAAGCTAGTGAACATCGGCGTGCAGAAATAAAAATGATCGCTTGATTTATTTTCAACAACAATTTTTTTTTTAAATAGACTAAAGAAAATTAAATAAATTGTACGAAAACATTACACACCCATCTTCCAAAACAAACAAAACTAACCTAAAATTATTTGTTAGGTAAAATTAAAAAGAATCATGGAAGCTGTAATTCAAAAATACTTATTTATGATGGTTGAAAAGAAACTATCATATCTCTCAATTTAAAAAATATTTGATATATTTGAACTCTGTTTTAACGTGAGAGGGGCGACCTAAAAAACCATAGGTTTAGGTTTATTTAGTCGGTTTTCTAAATATAATTTAAAATACCACGTATAGGTTTGTTATACGTAATATTAAATGTCTCTCTGGAGCTAAAAAAATACATTAAAATAATTCTGACCACCCAAAACAAAATGGCGATCAAAAAAGTTATTTTATTTTATACAATTTTATACAAAGCTAGATTGGTAAGGTACGATACTAATGTGTTTTTACCTCATATTAAATAATGTTCAAATTGTTTTACCTGTACAGTTTTTTTTCAAACATATCTTCAAACGTTTGCTCTGTTCATCTTCTTTATTCTATTACTATCAGTTATCTTAAATGGTCATTTAAAAGATTTCCCGCAAAACATGAAACAATGAACCAAAATTTTGAAAAATCGATTGTCTTGTCTTCTGAGTTTAATCTAGTTAAACATCTAGTTTCATAAATAACTATAAGTCTATGGCTGTCATTTTATTTTGGGTGACCAAAATTTAATTTTCTTTGTGTCATTTATTTTGTAAGAAGAGAGATTTAAAATGAGGTATCACAAGCCTATACGTACCATTTGAAAGTTTTGAGCAACCCACAGCCTGTACAATTAAAATAACCTAAACCACTGCCCCTCTCACCTAAGGAGATTATGGCAATAAAAGGACATTTCTGTAGTGTAATATTTCTTTACTTTGAGTGTTTAACACGGTTGTTAGTAATTGATATTTACACTTAATCGAAATTGGTGCATTCGATTTTGAGAAATTACCTATTTTATAATAACCAGATGGCCGATGTTTGATGTTTTTCCGATAACCAGAAATTTTTAATAGATGGCGAGCAAGAAGTTTTGGGTCCTACAAATTCTGTTATCGAAAAACTCTAGATATGGCCAATATATAAAAATACACCAACATAACAAATTTCATTGGATTCTATCCACTCGTTTGGTCGGAGAGTTGTGTACATACTACAGACTACACCAGAAAGACAAAAATAATACCAAAAAGTAAGTTTTTGAGGACCTCAATACTCGACATTGATATCATATACGTTTCGACAAAACTTATGTGAAAAAAATAGAACTATCGTACTGTGTAATTCATGAAAGTTGTATTTTCTGGTAGAATTCAAAATAAATCGAACAACTACAACTTATATTTTCTAGACATTAGTAGGTATTAGAAGGAAGAGTCTTATCAATATTTACATTACTCGTAATTAATTTTAATTTTATTTATGAATAATATTCTAAATGTATTTTTTACTGCAAGAAAATATTGTGTGGAAGGGCTCTTTACAATTTTTTTAGTACAAAAATAAACTTAATATACATAACTGTCTTTAAACCAATGATATGGACCAAAAAATATGCAGAATTAAAAAAGAGAGTAAACCCTGAACAAAATCACTGATTTCTCAAACGGTTTACGGAAAATTGCACTTCATATATATATTTGAAAAACATAACAGATTTTAACATTTGGAGTTTCGCCACTTTCAAGCCTAACTATTAATTCTAATGATTTGAATTTTTACATGAGGAAATCAAAAAGTCCACGCTCTCTCTGTTTTTTTTTTGCAAATGGAAATATCGTTTATAATGTCTGAGAAATTAATTCGATAAAATAGTAAATTTTCAACTTTTACAAAATTCAAAAAAAAACCTTTGAAAAGCTTAGGACGAAAACTGAGTTTTTTTTTTTAATTTGTGTGTGTTTCTATAACTTAATTTGATTAGAATTAAATTTGGAGTTGAAGTAGGTTGTTATTATTTGAGTGTTTTTAAATTTAGTACAAAAATTGCAATATTTTTCTATACGGATTGCAGATCAAAAGCTGTATAAATCCGTGAAAAAATCTCTTTGAAATCTCAAAAGGTTTACGAAAAATTGGAATTTAAAATTTGTTCCTAAAGAAATCATGAGTTTTTTAAAACAATGCAGAATTGAAAATAGAGTAAACCTTGAAAAAATCACTTTCAAATTCCAGTTTACAACTAATTGTAGTTAATATGTGAAAAAATACCAGATTTTAACATTTCAAGTTTCGCCACTTGCACTTCTTTTTTTTTAAACGTGTGTAGCTCCCAACTATTCATCCAAATGATATGACCATTTACGTCAAGAAAGAAGAAAGTTCACATTATTCTGTAGTTTTTCCAACAGAAAATATCTTATACAGTTTCTGAGCAATTACTTCTAGAAAACAGTCAGATTTCAACTTTTACAAAACCGTAAGCAATCTGAAAGGTTTGTATGTCTCTACAACCTAATAGGAGGAGAATTAAATTTGGAGTTGAGGTGTGGAGTTAGAATTCAAAAGGTTGTAATAATATATTTTTTTAATTAATCAATTTAGTACAAAAATTACAATATTTTTCAATATCACATCAAAAGCTGCCTAATGAGATCCGTGGAAAAAATTACTTTGAAATCTCAAATAGTTTACAAAAATACAGAAATTTTTAAAAATCAATGATATGGGCCTTCAAAGGTATAGGATTTAAAAGAGAAAAATCCTGGAAAAAAATCACTCTGAAATCTTAAACTGTCCACAACAAATTGCAATAAAGATCCATGCTGACACAATATTAGAGAAAAGGATATGAAAGTCAGTACAGGCGTTTGAGAATTAGGCTGAATTTCCAAACATACTGCAAATTGTTATTCGTCTAAAGAGATATTATATCAAGTTTTCACGAAATTGTATACTATGTTTATAAATTTTGGAAAACAGTAACAATTAAATTATCGGGATTTAAAAGTGTTCAAATTTGTTATAAAAATTATGTTGATACAGTAAATTTTAAATATTTTTTTTTCTTATTTCATTATTATATGTCCAAGAACAAACCGCACCTGCCACAATGTAAACTACAACAACAGTAAAACTGCATTATACAACCTTGAAGTAATCCAAATAAGGAAAACATGTGACTATTGCCCTTTAACATTACTTGAAGAGGACAAACGCTATAATAATATCCCTCTATTATTAAAATAATAACTGAATTACCTCGTTTAATAACCTACGACATCCATTTGGAGCATTATAATGCAAACATAAATGTTCAGATAAGATATAGAATTTTAATGCTGACATAAATATGCAGACAAGATATATTTATTAAATAATAGAGCAGCGCTGCTGTAACGTTGATTAATGCATTCTGTACAGCGTTGCGAGGTCGTGATTTCACTCTTAGTTTCTCATTTCAATACCTTGTGACGAGAGTTGTGTAACAAGTCGAATACTTGAGAAAGTCATGAAGACCTTGAACTTTCTGTTAATAGTGCCATTTATTGCCTGAGCTCGATGACTGTTAAAGCTCGCGAGAAAATGTGTTTCAAGGTGTCCTGGGGTCAGATATATTGTCATTATGATTGAAATCGAACAATAGATAATAAAACGGAAAGCGGGTCAATTCTTTGTTTTGTTGTTCAAAGGTAAACACATTAAATACAAACAATAAATTACGCATTCAGTTCTATTGAAACAGGAATGTGAATTGTTTCGCTTGTGTTTGTATGTGAGAGAATTTATAAAACTATTCATATGTATCTGTTATTTATGTTTTTTAATATATTAATTATTGGAAATGGCTTCATTGGAAGATATTTTATTAAGCACGGTATGCATGATGACCAAGTCATAATTTCAGATAGTGTGGATACATTCCTGTCGTGGAAATTGCAGAAAATAATTCTTAAATATAATCCTGACGTTTCCTTTAGTCCTGGATTTCAAGGATCACAGATCGTAAAATATTAACTTAAAAGTTGGGAGCCATATCCATATAAAATGTTGAGCTTGACTTATGAGAAAAACTATACAGTATAACAAGCACACAGAACACAATTCTCATAAAAAAATACGCCTAAGTATCAGACGCGTTTCAACGACAAGGTCGTCCTCTTCAGTGATACACCAGCTATACCAACCAAACCACAACTTGGTGCACAACTTTGTGCAACCACAACCAACCACCAAGTTGTGGTTTGGTTGGTATAGCTGGTGTATCACTGAAGAGGACGACCTTGTCGTTGAAACGCGTCTGATACTTAGGCGTATTTTTTTATGAGAATTGTGTTCTGTGTGCTTGTTATACTGTAAAAGTTGCGAAACAATGAAATTACACATATGCATCGTTTTTGTATCAAAAACTAACACGAAACGTTTTGATATAATAAATCAACTCCTATTATCAAGTGATAAAGCTAGAATATGAAACATTGAGAAACTAAAAGTACTCTAAAACCATGTTGAAAACTAAACGAATAACTAAGAAAAAACCCAGGCCTAAAACATTATCAGGTAAACCACAAGTTACAAACACACAAGGAACGTCAAAAAACTGGTTAACTAATTGATAGGGGTTGTATGCCTGCGGAGTGATGATCTTACGGTTTATCCTCTTTATAATAGGTTTAAATTTTAGAAACCACAGTATCTTGTATGAAATAAAGCGGATTTTGGAGGTAAGAGTGAAAAAAATATGTATTACAATTAACAAGACATTCAGAAACGTTAGGACATTTTTCTTTGATAATTTTTTTTTTCTGAAACAGAAATCATGGGGAAAACGTGGCAGAATGTTGAAATTTATTTGTCATATTGTCCTGTGATTGTGAATATATATATATTTTTTCATTTTCCATCTGTGTTATTTTAATATCTTTACGTTACATTTTTATTTTAAAATAATATTCTAAAAATTAATTTAAAAATAGTTGTTCATTTATTTTTTTTTATGGCTAATTCTAGAGTTATCTCAATTTAAAACCTTGGAATGAATGCCATTTTGAAACAAGTTGGGTTACAATATTGAAATTTAACACACTAACTGAAACTAGCAACTGAAATCTGATTCAATTGTATAAAAAAGATATTTGTTTGTGAAAAACGTATACGAACAGATAACAAAAACAGATAGACACTGGATTGTGTTGTTTTGGCTTCTTTTTATTGAAAGAACAATACCCAGAATTTTATAAGGATATTTTGGAAAACCCTGTCTGTATATTATAAATCAAAAATAGCTTTACTTCACTCATAAATTTATTCTACACTCTCATCTCAAATCAACAAAACATGATTGCTCATCACAATGAAACACCGAAACTGTGAAATGATTCATCAGACATAAGTTGCGTCAAAGTCTCCGCAATGAGACTGTGCCAAGGTCGCTAGAAATATCGTGATTGACTGTAATATCTGCCTGTATGCATTGCTTTCTTATGAAGTTGTTGAGATTAAAATAGGCGATATATACCCGAAGCAATAGTGTAAAGCTATAATTAGATTAGTGAATAAACTCGGCTAATAAAATCATAAGCAAACTATCACAGTGAACGTTTGACCTTTAGGAATGTTGCAAAGTAAGAATTTAAGAAATATGTTTTAACAGAGTAAACATTTTATTGGAGTGATTATTTATTTTACGTTTCCGTTGACATTAAAAAAAAAGAAAAAAAAAATTACTTATAAAATGAGAGGGAAACGCATTGCACAATGTAACATGACGTTATGTATGAATGCAAAATAAATTTTGTTGTTTTGTATAAACATACATAAAACTTAACAAATTTATCACAGCCGACTTTGTCGAAATTTTAATTAAGATTTATTGGGAGAGAAATTAGAAAGTAAACGCTGTCATAATCTGAAGTTATTATCACTAAGTGTACTAGTAATTTCCAAGTGACAAACTAAATTAGTAAATATATTGAACAACTCATCTATTCTCAAAACTAATAATCTATTCAAACTAATAATTACCAAAAATGTCAGTTCTATGTTGCCACTCATATAAAAACTCATGGATTCCAACTTTCAATATTTTTATATTTAAACAGTGCTTATGCGTCATCAAAGAAAAATTCATAGATTAAAATTTAGCTTTTAATGAGAGCTGTTGAGATACATTTTTATTTATTGTCATTTATTCTTAAACCGCATTTTCTTGCGATTTTCTTCACGGATTTTGTTCATTAATCTTCACGTTTCACTGAAATTTAAACGAAATCGGTGGAGCCGTTTTTGAAACATTACATCTTTTAACGTCAATATTTTAATTTATTACTACTAACTTACGAAACAGATATTTTATTTTATTTCTAGAATAGCTAGTTTGTGTTCTTAAAAAGCTATCTTAATTAGAATCGTTAGAGTTGTTTTTGAGAAAATCGTAATTTTGAGTATTATTTCTTGCGACAGCTAGTGCCAAATGACCGTTTTAATTTTAAAAAGACAGAGGTGGTGATACTAACTTTAGTGTTTTCTTTCCTACATTAGTATTCATAATTTATCCAGCTATTAGTTTTACACCAGCGTTCGTTCGTCTTTGAGCTCTTTTTCATCCGTACAATTTGTTCAGAATACAATAATTTAAGAATAAAAATCTGTAAGAAAGATCTACGCACCCATAAGAGAAAGACCAAGATCAAGTGACGGCATTTAAACAAGAAAAAGGAACATAGTGGAGAATATACAATTAAAACTATTTACGATGGTTTAGAATAGAAGAGAGTACAAAGCCAAACGTAATTTGTATGAAAGAACTAAGTGGGATATGATGGTGTAGAGACTAAGATTGAAATGGATAAGGTTATCTGAAACGAAGGGGGATAGCAAGGTGGAGATAAGGAGGTGAAGACAGACAACTTCTTTTTTCTCTTAACGTGTTTTCTTCCGTTAGACTAATGAAGAGGTAGGTGACACACGGAAATACTCAATACTATAAAACGAGCTCAAATCTTCGTAAGCTACGAGGGTGCAATACTCGGACTATTAGAAAAGTACGCACTGTACCAACTGAGCTAAGCCGATTCCAAGGGCGACAAAGCAATGGACATATCGTCATATTATGAGGAAACTAATCGAATCCTAAATAAATCCCGAGGTAATCAGGCTTGATCTACATCTTTGTTCATCTAATCTTGGGTTATATCCCTCTCATTTACGAAATACTAGATTTAAACAGTTAGATACCCTTAGGGTTATTTTATAGTGAGTACAAGCGTGACAATTCCGAGTGAACCTAACTGGATGTACATCTTTTTTCAAGTAGTCCAGGATTGCATACCTTTCTTTCATCATTCTAATTAAGTTTCTCTTGACTAATTCTTATTCTTTTCAAAGCTAACGCTATTAGAAAATGCGATGGCTATGGGTCTATTTTACCACGTTTTTATTAGTTCGGTTTCTGTCATATCTGTCAGTCTGTCCGGGTGTAATTTTGCAATCGAGTTTAAACTAACTTCCCGATAAGATAGAGATCTGAAATTTTAAACATAGGTCATAATTGGATGATAATACAGTATTCAGTTAGTTTCTTGTCTCTACATTTGTTTAAACAATAGATATTAAAACAAATAAAAATTGGCCAATGAGATATAGATTTTTTTAAACCGCGTTATCGCTTTTGAATGGTAACTGGAATATAGTAGGATGAGGCAAATTTTTCATGGCTTGTGAGAGTTATTGGATTAATAATAAATCAAATATATATTTTTTAACATACTACAATAATGTGCTAAGCGTATATGTGAATATTACATTTCTGACAATCGTTACAACGGTTAAAGAGACGGCTACTCAACGGAAGCGCCGATTAGAGAAGAAGAAGCAAACACGGCAAGTTGGGATACAATAAAAATCTGATGCAGATAAGTTAGCAATATTAGCCAAACGCCGTAAGCGAGCTACAGAACGTCCCGAAAAAACAGCGCAAGATCAAACTTGAAAATGATAAGAAACGAAAGGCTCTAGCGAGGTCGCGTGAAACGGGGGACCCAAATTCTTCTCGACTTGCCGATGATGTGCATAGACAATCTCAAGCAAGAGGAAACGAGGCTCCCGAAGCCCGTGTTGCTCGGCTTGCTCGCGATGCACGCCGCCATTCTGAAAAACAAACGTGCAAAACTCCCGAGACGCAAACCGCTCGCCTAGTAACGATGTACGCCACCATTCTGAAAAAAATAATTTGCGAGACTCATGAAGCGCATACCACCCGCCTAGCTAGTGACTGTCAGAGTCTCATCAATATATACAAAACCGATTGAAATCTTTCACCCGGACATAAGACTAAAAAACAAAAAATAATAAATCAAATAATTTTTTTTTTTAACATACCACGTTTTTAAAACGGACTAAAAAGTATAAAATAATTTTTCATGACTTCTACAATTTTGAGGGAGGATTGTTAGTGGCTATGGATATATTTGGAATACTTGGAGAGAAAACGTGGGGCGCAGCCAGTAAATAATACAAGTATACAATCCGGATGAATTCACAGCTAATTTCAGTGAATCGGAATTTATTTACTCCTTCTTAACTATCATAGATTGCCTGCGCCCCACGTTTTCTCTCTAAGTATTCCAAATATATGCATAGCCACTAACAATCCTCCCTCAAAATTGTAGAAGGGTCATGAAAAATTATTTTATACTTTTTAGTCCGTTTTAAAAACGTGGTATGTGAAAAAAAAAAAAAAAAGATTTATTATTATTCCTTGTTTTACGTTGGCCAATAGTTCTTTCACCTTTAACAATAAATATTTAAAAAAACAAAAAAAATAAATAAACAGATGGATTAATGAATACAATAGATTTACTGTAAGGTTGTCTTACTCTACCGTTGAAAACACAAATTACAATGAATATTTAGCCAGAGAATTAAATAGGCAACAATTTTATAAACAGTTCCATCCACCTGTTCAGAGGTTGAAGGTTAAAACTTCTTTAATTAACGGTGTTCTTCCCACTGTGCAATTATAATACAGGACGTTAAGTTATGGTGATTAAAATTTGCATTTAATGACTAAATTAAATAGTAGGAATTCTACATAGAACCAGTTGTATTAATTGTATTCCATTTGTTTTTTTTTTTATTTTAAAGTTCTTTATAGAAATGTATATTTAAATTTTGTTAATTTTACATTCTCACATAAAGAAAGTTGAGCTATGTGATTGATCGAAATTGTTTTGAAAATATATGTGTTTTGAGGTCCCCTAAATACACAAAAGTGTTTTTAATTTAGGTTTGAGGGTTTGAAAAAATAAAAATTCGACCATGGGGCTGTAAAAGAGATCTCAAAAACAATTTGGTTGATTTCGTATACATTTTACTATGTGAAGATTTATGATGCAAACCTGTGTGAAAAATTGCAAGCAAATAAATAGTATAACTTAGGAATAATTGGCAAGAAACACAAAATGTATCATTGCCGATATATGTTGACAAAATGCGACATTCCCTGATGACACATGCAAAGCAAGGCCTCATTTAAATATAAAAAGACGGGAACTTTTTTATATTTTCACTTTTTGACTGGCAACTACCAAATTGTCACTTTTGATGACCAATTGTTTGATGACCCCAAAGATTCATTATGGCAACCCCGAGAAAAAAAAGCTCGATCTAAATACTTTCTCATATTCTCATAGGTTTGAACCCTCTCTTTCATCTTTCTTATTAAGTATCTCTTGACCAACTTGTTCTTTTCCCACCCTATTAAAGTATTCAATTGTCCTAGGGGGTCTTCATTTTATGTTCTTCTTCTTATTATTATTTTAGGAGGCGATGATGACTCAAGAGTCTTTTTGTCCTTAAATAACAAGGAAAAAATGAACATCTATTTACAGAGATAACATTGTCACCTTATATACCCTATATTCTAACTTTACAAACTATATCAGTTGGTCTAAAATGGTTGTATATTTCAGTTAGATGTTTGATTATGTACAGCCAACTCGTTCATCTATAAATATACAACCCAAGTACAAAATGCAGATTAAGGCTGTCTTTTTGATTTACTATAATATACACATAAATTCGTGTATACCTGCTCGCGTGCTTGCAGCTATTAGTAGCTAGTCACAATATCTCTAATCTTCCTGACCGTCCTACTCGGTTGATTTGCCCTACATGTTTACTACTAATGTTGTAGCAATTCACTTGGCAGGATTACTATCTACCTGTTTCTTTTATGGAAATTAAAAATAAATAATTTGTATAGAAATATATAAATAGTACGAGCGAGAAAAAGTTTCTCATTCAGAGTCTGGTTAGTCTGCTTTTAAAATAAACTTGAAATGTACATATTTTATTAAAATTGTAAACACCTCAGTATCTTTAATGAAATAAAAGTGTTTTACAGATATAATTTAACAATAAAAATATGTAACTTGTTAGAAGTATATTGAAATTGACTATTCAAAAGTTCTCCCACTCACAAATCCAAAGGTAACAACAACAAATTTAAATCGCCTTTAAAGAAGGTTCTCAAGCGAGAAATCAGAAATCAGAAGGCTTATGATTTAAAATCATTGGGAAAAAATCACATTGTAAAACATAAAATTATGTTTCGAAAATAATTATGTTTTATCTGTATCTTGACTCATTGGTTTCGATCATATATCTACATACGTGACTTAAATTTGATCAAAATATGTTTTGTAGATTTTGAAATATTCTATCTTTTTATAGATGATCTATTTTACATTATATCCTTAACCGGAGAAATAGCAATTTTCCAATTTTAAATTTATTGAAAAACAATACATATTCTTGACATAGTTTAATAGAACATTTTCCATCATTTGTGTATATCAAATCTAATAAACAAGGTATAAATCTATTACCGTTATCAAGTGAAAATAAGTTATTGTGCACTTATTTTTAACATATTTTTTACAGTCTTGGTTATTCATATTTCTGGCCTAGCTTTAAACGTGGGTTTTTTTTTGAGGTTACTAATTTTAGATTTAGTTCATAACACAATCCTAGATTATGTTGACATTATTCTAGTTTTTCTCTTGAAAACGAAGGTTGATTCACACTCTTGAAACGTAAATATATATGCAAATATATATCAATAATGCAATACGTTTTGTTCGATCCTCACGGGCTTCATTGAGGTTAAATAATGTCAAAATCATTAAATCCAAAATAGTTTATGAATTTAAATATAGTCAATCCTCACCCATTTGACTTTAAAATTATGTATTTTTTACTGAAAACTTCAGAATCTTCGACTCCAAACTTCAGTTTTGACTGAAACTCTAGAACTGATATATTCTAAGATAAACTGATCAATATTTTCATTCTAGTTCTCAGGAGCGAAATTTTACTAAAATCATTAGATCTGAAATCATTTATACTAGGTTTCCTAATATATTGATTAAAATGAAAATAAACCTAAAAATGAAAAACGTATACCTTGACACAATGCTAAAATATACCCACATGTCAAATATGAGCAATAACTACCCGTTTTGTTTATTAGGCACTGCTAAGAAGACAGACAAATAAAATAAAATACCTTTTTAGAATTGATGAAAGTTGTAACGGAAATGTATCTCAGAGGTTCAAGGGATATTAACGGGATCTATACCTCTTTTCATGTAGTCTTCAGTTAAATCCCTCTGTTTAATCTCTTCTTACAGCTCTCTCTTGACCAACTCTTGTTCTCTTCAGACTCTGACATTATTAGATTATTCGAGTCTCATTATATTATGATTATTTCTACCTTTTTATAAGGTGACGGTGATCGAGAAGTTTTTCGCTTTTAATCATCAATAAAAAAAACTATAAGAGAACGTAATATTAATTTTGTTGACCACTACAAAATGTTCTTTTTTACAAAATTATGTATTAAAAAGGAGATAAAAAATACAATTTTTATAATAAAAACTGTAAAACCGTATGTTTATCAAATAGATTATTTGTTTTCACCTTACAACAGATACGATAAGACGTTAGATTGTAATAAGTGTAATGAACTCACGGTCAGTCCCTTCACTAGTTTTATGTGTTATTGTTCGTTGTATTGTTTATCTTTTACATTAAGTCTGCACGTGTAAAGAGTAAATACACCTGAAGATGCTATTAACCTTCAGTTAAATGTGAGAGTTCGGTTGAAAATCTTATTTAAACAGTAATATCCTTTTGGTAAATAACTTCATGAAATCTTTGTTAAATCCAATAAAAATAATTCGTTGGTTTTTATGAATTTAAGTTTATGTGTGACACGGCTGATGGTTATAGAAGTTCTTATCAAAAGAAATCGACTGTTAGATAATATCAGCTGGGAATTAAGGTTAGAAAGTATAAAAAGTATAATGTGAGTGGAAAACGCAATTATTAAAAGACAGAAAGGCAAATAATAATATAGTATAGATGGAATGATTTAGACGAATAGAAGAAGTAATAATTCCATTTGCAGTGACGGATTGTGAGAAGGAAAGAAGAAGATAAAAAGGAAAACAAGGGAGCAATGTAGATTGTGTGAGAGATGTGAACGAATATGAACTGCAACTAGAAGATACCTTCAGGTAGAGTGAGTTACAATCCAAAACTATCCTACTTGATTTGGCCCTCTTCCATGCTATCTTCGATTACACCCTTCTTTTCCGACTTTCCTACCAGGTATCTCTTGATCAACTCTTGATCACTTCGAACCATAATGTTATGAACGTATTCGAGGGCTAGGGGGGTCTTTATTTAATCTTACTTTTTTTTTAAGACTATGATCACCGAGAGGTTTTAAAGTATAAATGAAAAATCAACTTTACATACTTGAATGAAAAGAGAAAATACATACATGGTTAGTGTAATTTCTTTTATTTGTAAAAGATATGTTTGCTTATTTTGTTTTATGGTTGGAGAAACCTCTTAAACTCCAAATTATATCTGTTAATATACATAGTCACACAAAGATAGAAATATCGATAACATTACGTTTTAAGTCATATACATACGAAAGAATAAACAATTGTCATGAAAATGCAACCCCTCTTTTCGCTCGTGTCACAAGAGTCCTCATAAATCAGAAGTTCAAATAGGAAGAGTGGGAACTTACACCATTTGTGATTTTGAACTTCCAGACATTGGGCCTTGTGATTTCCACGTGTTCGGTTCAAAGAAAGAAACTCTTGCAAAACAGTTATTCGAAAACCACGAAGAAATAAAAATACATTATGAGAATGGTTAGTCAGAAATTGGACGCAATTTTCTTAATGGAGTTGAAAAAATTGTCACTCTTCCAAAGAAAGTAGTTTTATTTGTAGTTTTAGAAAGAATAAAAACATTTTTAATTTTTACAACTTTTAATTTTTTTTAGGTTAGTGAAATATTCTTTTTAATTGCCCCTCGTAGATCCTAGGTTGTATCACTAGTTAATCCATTTTTATTAAAATGTGGTCCACTATTTTTACAAATATTTAACCCCATTAAGCTAATAATGATGGAAAACTATTCTACAAAGAAAAAGAGATGCTGGGTATACTAAGGATCAAATCTCTCGATCCGAGGAACCTCACAGTGATGAACCCACTCCTTAGACCCCTCGGTGGCCTAATTTAAATATGAATAGTAAACATTTAACCCCACAGGAAATTGTACAGTATTTTGCTATCTTACTCAACTGGTTTACAAATCACCCGGATTTATTTTATATTTCCCTTTTTAATAGGCGTTTAAGTCTCTACATTTTATATCTCTCCAGGAGGTGTATATAGTTTATTTTATATTTAAACTAGTCTATATAAATAGGTAGCAGAAACTACCAGTCGTTGTACATCCTATTAGATATTACCCTGTCTATAAAAACTGATAAACTCGACCGGCTTCGTTGAGAAATACATTTCCTTCGCGGAGTTGTTAAAAATACAGTAGATTACAACCACATCAAATTAATTTGATATAAAATTGAAAACAGTAGAAGGACGGCTGAGGCGAACTCATGCGGCGTGATTGTGAGTAACTAGATTGCAATAACGATGTAATAGCTGATACTTTGGTTCGAAGAACGTCTATCAAAATATTGTTGCGGTAGAATATAACAGTGTCTGTTATATTAACGTCACGTTCTTCTTCGGTAGGGTAAAACTAATTATTATAACAAGTAGTTATATAGGTGTAACTCGTACGCCTGGTTAATATGATGGATTATGATAAAACTTTTATAAATGGTTTAATAGCTTCTAGAAAATTGTACGATCATGATGGTGCCAGATTCGATTATATTATGTGTGAAACGTGATTCAAAGTTATGTTGTTTAAAGTTCCTGAGAAGCTATAATGATGAAAAGAGTAAAGTTGTTGTAAACAAATTTCCGAAAACTATTTGTTTTCAGTATATGTATTTTTATTTATAAAATGAATTTATTAGTTAGTTTATTTAAAACAGTATACGAAATTATTTTCTCTTTTTTTAAACTGGGCGTTAACGATTTTAACGCACGCAACGTTCACATTTTACAAACATTTTAAAACACAATGGTTATTATTAGTTATTATTTTATATATATATATATATATATATATATATATATATATAAATTATACAAACATATGCAAATTCCAAGCAATTCCCAACATATAAAAGAACTCACTTTTTTCCCTATATATATATATATATTTGTTTTATATATATATGTGTGTACATGAGTGTGTATATACTCTATGTATGTGTTTATTGTTGCGATTATTTAAAAAAAAGAAGCTGTTCAAATAGCTTTTTGTGACTAAATGTTCAATTCTCATTCTTGTACCAACTTGACTTTATCATTTAATTTTTAAAAATATAATTCTGTTCTTTCTGTATGTTAAAGAGTTATCAACTTATAGTCTTTTGACTCTAGTTGTTTATCTTTTGAGTTTTGAATTTTGTGTTAACTTTTGACAACCAACTTTGAAACGGTTGTGTAACTCTAGGTTTGGATTCGAATTGGATGCCATTCTATCTCTCATAAGCTCTCCCATTCGAAAAAATGGCACATAACCAGAGATCCACAGGAAGGTTATTGCTTTGTTATTTAGCTGTTGTAGCAGATGTTAATTTTTTTCACTCTAAGGTAATGATTATACTGAATTAAAAGAGGGGATAGAATGGTTCCCAATAGAATTGAAAAGAGAAAAAAGAGAAAATTTCGTTTACTATAAGTTACATAAAAAAAATTGAATATTTGTCATCGAATATATTTTAGTTCGTAAATTGCAAAACAAAAATTGGATTTCAAACACACTTAGTTTTGGAAATAATGAGATGATTATTTAATTCCACAAAACAGCTTTAATTGCGACATCTGTTTCGACGTTAGGAGTTTTCAAGCAACTAAATTGAAAACAAAACAAGTCTAAACTAAAAATGTGAGACAAAAGGAATGGTTAGAAGAGTAAAGGGGTTGAGAAATGACAAAAGAAAGGTCAATGATCTAACCTGTGGGATGGAAGTGGGGGTGTTTTAGAAAACAAAGGTTACATAATAGGTCTCAATAATGGTGATGAGTTAAGATGTATTTGTAAGTAATGCCTAACGGCGAAACATATGTTGCAATTAAAGCTGTTTTGTGGAATTAAATAATCATCTCATTATTTCCATTATCATGGAATTCTATCATGTACCGATTGTTGTAACATTAAATTACACTTAGTTTTTACTAAATTTTACAAACTTTACTACTACAAAAAAAAATAAAATAAAAAACATAAAATACTAATAATATACTTATATTATATTAATACAACTAGTAATAGTGTGGCTCTATCTAAGTAATATCTACTGAGGAATAAACATTAATAATAATAAGGGATTTCAAAAATATTTTTATAAGGAAACATTGCATTGTTTATAATTTCACTATAATAAAATGCATTTTAAATTACAACAATTCTTCGAGAGGAAGTGTTAATTTGTAATTAAAATAAATTGTTTATTTGCATACTGAGATGGGTACCGCGGCTGATTAATATAAATTTGAATATATTAATTAAAACACTAAATTACTTTTCATCAAGACATTTTTTTGCATTAATCAATTTTAATAATGTGGCGGTTTTAATTAATTATAAATCTTGGACTTTGCGGAGTAATAAATTCTGAATTGTTTGGAAAAATATTCTCCGGCGTAATAAATATACGCTTGTAAAGTTCTTTTAAAATAATTAAATTTACTAATTTAATTTTAACGTGTTTTTCGACTTGAATCTTAAGATAAGCACAACATATAGTTGATTGCAGAGTACTGATTACACTTTTGTTATATACTACAGACTAGTGATTTAGTTAGTGAAACTATATTATGTTTTGTCGTTACTTACTGGACTCTGATTAGATAACAAAACTATTGTCTGCCGTTAGTATTATAAATAAGAGTTTATAAAATGTTTTAATTTATAATAATTACATTAAAAAATTATTTTTGTTTGTACAGAATGGACATAACTTGCCGCCATACACTTAAAAATCACGTCAAACACGGATCTATCCTGACTATTTAAGAGCTAAATATTGTATTTATGATTTTTATGTTTATATTATTTTCATAATTTCTAATAGAAAATGTTTTATTTTTATTATTTGGGATACATTTTAATATTATTTATCTCTCAAAATTATTCACTATAGATTAGAACATGTCGTTTGTCGAACTGTTACTCGTTTATTTCAAAAATAATTTTAAGGAAACCTGTTACATATAAACCCGCCAGGTCTTAGTAAGGTTTAAATAAGTAAAATTTCCTAAACGCTATTTACAAAAAAAACCACCATTGATTTTTTTTTTAATGTAAAATATTATTTCTGTGTATTTTGAAGTAAAGTTCTACAGTTTAATTCTTGCGTTTGTTAATTACCTTAAATGATGACAAATACTATGAACACTATCTGAAATGTGGTTTTAACCCTGAAATTTACAAATTTGACTAAATTATTTGTAACGCTGTTGTAGTCGAGTAGAAAAAATGAGTAGATTTTTAAAAGGTAACATTTACAGCTATTCACTTTGTTTTAAAATCAATATATTAAATTTTATAAGCGTTACTTTATTTCTAAATTGGAAAACCACAATTAAAGTAAACCGTTTTTGAGCCCTTATTTTAAAGATCTTTACGCCGTGGGTTTGGAAAAAATATATAATATAGAAAAATGTAAAGATTTTTTAAAATAAATTAAAATTAAGAAAATGTTCCGATATTTCAGTACGAAATTAATTACTTTGTTTGCAGTGTAACAAAGTCCTAGGTTAATATTAATTACATAATATTTTTCTGAAGTTAAATAGCTTTATTATATTTTATGAGGTTATGTTTATACCACTGCTCAAAATTGATGCTCAAAACTTCTGTGCAATTGTTATTTTTTTTTATTGAGGTTTAAATCTACATTTTTTTTAATTGTAATAAAATTATTATATAATTCTAAATTAATTATCTTGAACAATAAAAATATAATCTTTCAGGTTTTTAAGATTCAAGATACTATCTAACAAAATAATTTAACTTACCTTTTCAGAAACTTTTATTTCACTATTTGAAAAAGATAATCTATGAAACTATCATGTACGAAAACCCATCACATGCAGTTACTCACAGATACAGTCTCCGCACGACATGGTAGAGATGACAAACAATCTTACCTGTTGAAGGTGAGAGAGACAGAAGCTTACGTCACGGCTCGTGCCTCAGATTCACACCCGGCATTTACCTTGGTGATTATCGCATCTTAGAATCCCAGACTAGTGCACGCTATTTCCACGGTCTGACATCTGCTATTGTTCTTTAGATATAACTGTTTACCCTTCGTTTGGTTGTTTTAGTTTTAGCAAGTTGGTTCTTTTGCAACTTATCCCTTCAACTCTACAACGAAAATCGGTCTCCCTCCCCCCACAGGTTTCTTATCCCTACCCTAATCAGAAATATTCGTTTTTTTTTATTTGATCATGTCACAGTTATCCAAGTTTACGTGTAGATCTATATCAATATGTCTTTCTTAAATTAAAACCTAAATTTTGTTAATTATATATTAAGTAGAAAATGAACATAAACATTGGAAATTGATCTTACATTCTCTCAATGGATGTTCTATTCTCTCTAACGTCATACTATAGAACAAAATTATTACTAAAGGAGGAAAAAGCTTTTTGAATTTATTTTTTGTTCATTTAATTAACTCAAACAGATTCTTGTGAATAGAAAAAAAAACTATTCAACATTTATTGTTATAGATAATAAAAAAAAAATAAAAAAATTGAATATATTTAACTTACATTTATAATCATTTAAAAGATTCAAAATTATTTATTTTATTTTAAAATATTTTACCTTAATCAAAATTAAAATGATTAAAATCTAATTCAATACAAACATAAAGATTTAAAAAAAGGAAATATTTCATATTAGGAAATATATTTACCTTAGTCATTTCTTTTAATGACAATTCTTTAAGAAAATATTTGGTGATTAATACAAGTTCCTAACATTTTGAAAAATTCACTAATATTCTTTGAATAATTTTTGTTATAGATAAGAAAAATAATTCAATCTATATATTTAAAAATATAAGCTGTTGTACAGTTTAAAAACTATTTATATTATAAAGAACATTATATTTTAAAACAATGCATAAATGTTTAAAATCTAATTCTATTATTTAAATAACTAATTTACGTTAGTGTTTTCTTTTAATGATAATTCTTAAAATAAGTAAAAAATATGGTGAATAATAAAAATTCCAAAAGTTTTTCCCAACTCAGCAATAATGTTTGACTTTGAATTGTCGTTAAATAATTCCAACGGGGTTTTATGAATCGTCCCCCCCAAATATGATGACGGTACAAATAGATATTTTTCGAATAGTTTGGAAATATTCCATGTCCACAAAAATCGGTTGAACAATTTCAAAAACGCTGCTTTTTTACTTAGTTCTTACATAAAATAAAATTTTCTATATCTACAATATCCAACAATAGGTATTGTGAGCATCTTAAAAATCTGCACAAAAATATATACATCTACTATAGTGTTTACTGATTTAAAAATGAAGAGTATTAAAACCAAAATATACTTTCGTAACATAATCTAAAAATTTAATTATTTAGAATTTAATAAGATTTAATTAAAATATGGCACCTAAGTTAGGTTTTACTATGGTTTAAAATTTTTGTTTCTAATAAATACACTTCTTCAAATTACAAAATGTTAGCATTTGAAACGGTTTTACCGATTATCTTTTTACCTGTAACAATCCTACAGTAGTTTGTAATTTTCATTTTATTCAATATGTCCATCACCAAGGTCGAAGTCGCTAACCACACGAACAACGCCTCTTATCAAGTCAGCACATCAGCGGCTAGTTTTATTTTAATCAGTCGTGAAATTCTCGAGATCACAAGGAAGTTGTTTTGAAAAAGCCCGTCATCATTATCTTACAGTTTTTTAGCTGATTGCTATTATAAAGAAATGATTTGTGTTCAGTGTAGTTAGATTCACATTATATTAAATAATAACTTCTTCAAACTCGTATGCAAGTTAATAATCCTTATAATTTAAATCAGGAATAGTCACACATTGGGTCAAATGTTGTCAAGTTTAGGAGTCTACATAAGTGATTTATATTGTTATAACAACACAAATTATTGTATTTGTACACAACAATGAATATTTTAACATTTGTAATTATTAATTAAAAACAAGATATTATATCACTACGTTAGAAATAAATAAAAATTCAATCCATGTTGTAATAGAGACTATTAAATTTTTGTCTCGCATCTTACTAAAATTGTATTTAAACCTATAATGATAAACATTTTTACCAAACAATTAAATAAAGTTGTAAAAATCTTACAAAAAACTATAATATTTGATTCCGCAATAGAATTCAATTTAAAACTCAAATATATAAACAAGCTTAGTGAACTGGCACAAAATTTCTCACTGGTGTACTTCCGATTTGCTTAATCTCTCTTTATATAATTCACGTTAATTAGATAAATAATTACAATTGCACAGTTTAGATATTAAATCATAATTAATAATAAAAACTGGTTTTGAATAATTATTAAATATCAAGGATATTAAAGGATGTAATAGATCGTGCTATACCAGGAATGACAATGTGGCAACGCTGCAAGACCTGGCGGCTACATTACGTTGTCTTCATGAGACTATGTTACTTGTTAATAGTCACTATATTTATTTAATAAGTAAACTTTAATACGTAATTTAGTTACCCAAAGTCATATCGCTTTGGTAATTAATCTTTCCTTTTCATAATATATTTAAAATTTCTTATTAACATATTGTGCTAAAAATGTGTATAAGCATTTCTCAATTTAATTAATTAGAACTGATTTTGTTTGAAGTCAGCTAAGATATAAGACAGTGTATTGAGATGAAAGGTATTTATTATTTGCAAAATGTAAGCAGATATATATATATATTTTTAAATAAAATATAATAGAATGTGTAATATTTAATAAGACTTGTGTCTAATGGACAAATTTAGAATACCATTTATTCTATGGTGATAAGTTCAAAATAATATCATCTAGTTGATTTTTTGAAGAAAAACTTATTTCTTCCTTGACCAATTCGTTTCACTTTAAATTAAAACATTAAAATTTCAATGAGATAGATTAAAATAACTTTTTTTTTTAAATTTGTTGTGTACTTTTTTGTGTGGCTATACTGCCTATACATCAGTGCATGTACAATATACAATTTCAGATTTTGCAATCTGATTATCCATTGCGAAGCTGACATCTTACCCAACAAATTTGACTAACTGTATTTTATTAATAAATGTTTTAAATATCACATTATCGGTATGATAATGCTTAAGTTTTGTACGTAGACTCAATTTTATAACATTGGATTTTTAGAACGAAAAATAGGTGTGTATTAAATTAGCGCGGTCAATTTAAAATTTTAAAAGATATTTATTTAACTATTCTTCGCTCAAACGTTTCAATGTGTTCTTAAAATCTACATACAAAAATTTTCACGTTTGTTTTCTTTTATAAAAAAGTAAGACAGTATAAACCATCGTTGTTAGAATAAAACCCTAAAATTAGAAAAATCAACAAAAATAGCTCTAGTGGTTTGAAGTTTTATTTATATTTATCACATTAAAGAGGGAGAAGTAAACTTTAAAAATGATGAATACCGTTACCTTATTTTGTGCAACCGGCATTCTGCACATTTATTTGTCATGTATGTTGGCAAACGAGTAGATACAGAATAAATAGCAATATAGTTTAACGTCCAGTTAACAAATAACATACATATCGATTTTTTTACAACAATATTACATACATGAATTTTAGAAATAATAATAAATGAAAACTGCATGTTTTAAATAAATACATATATTAATTTAAAATATTGGCATCACGAAATTTTGATTATTTTTAACCCACTTTATAATTTCAATATTTATATAATAATTAATTAAATAAAATTACCTGCAAATAAGGGCTGCATGCTGATAGTAGCACTCGATGTGCTTTAAGTCTCTTATTCTGACAACAAAGCGTGACATCAACGAATACTTCTGACGTCAGCATTTGTCTAAGATAAGTCAGAAGACCAACCTGATGGTGTCTCCATCGAACCTGCATTTCTTGTCCCGCCATAATCTGTGCAAAGAGAAACAAAAACAAATTGTAGAGCAATTCCAAAGAGGAAGCAAGATATTACTAGTACACCTCCGGGTTAATGATGGATTCAACATTTACACGCGCTTTCGAACACGCCCCTTTACCGTTATGGGCAAGTTTTTCACTAGTTTCCGCTACCGAGCAAGTTCAATACACGGCGTTCATTTCTGCCCCAGCGTTGAAGTCTAACTGCATTCTACGAGATAAAACACAAGTAAGAAAAGTAATTAAGGCGGACAATTTATAAAGCTGCATGATATAATTGCCACAGTTAATTCAGAGCGACGATGCAAATTAGATAAACATTAAGTAATGTACCTAGTCTTATCGAATTTTTTTCTTTACGACTTAATATTCCTTGGGTCATAAACTCAGCGTATGATAACTGGAGTGTGTTCTCTTAATGTAGGAAACGACAAGTTTTTATATAGTTTAATTACTTTGAAAGCATTAACATAAAATGAATATAATTTAATCTTAAAATATATGGAATACTATAATTTATAAATAAATGCAATTGTATGCTTTAAATGTGATTGATTTAGGGGCTAGTGGTGTCGCTTTGAGTTCAAGAAGTATAAATCTGGTAAGGTCTCAGAAGTTACAGTGTTGACAATGCATCGTGAGGTAAAGTATGAAGCAACGATTGGTGGCTGTTGAAAATGTTAGAATTACGATAAAGGATATAGATTTGCTGACTACACATCATCTGGAAAAACGTCTAGCAGGCTTAGACCCTCCATTGCGTCTTTTGATATTACTGTACTATTTTATTACTAATCCTACCACTACTAATACTATTATGGCCCTATTATCTTTCTTGGGTCTTCCTAAATTTCTTCCTCCATAAATCTCTATCAAGCACATTTCTTCTCCATCTTCTTTCGTTCAGGATTGCCCCAGCATCTTATTTTCCAATCTTATCACGATATTTAAAAGCTAAATATTTCTCCTCTGTACTGTAATTTAATCTCTCTGATGGTTTTCAGGCATCGTTTACTATGTGTCCTGATCATCGGAGTTTCTTCAGTTTTACATATTTAATTAGTGGTGGTTCTTCTTTCATATCATCCTTCTTCCCCAGTTTCAATTTATTTGGATTAGTTGCAATATTTGTGTTTATATATTTTTCTTGGAACACATCTAGAAAAAATGTTTGACCTCCCTACTCCAAAACCCGTGTTTCACTTCTCATGGCTATTTTGCTAATGGATTGTTATCAGTATGTTTTAAATTAAACACATTATAAACAATTTTGTTTTGAAATAGATTGTTTCCTAAATTTTGTTTACATATATATTCATGAAATATCCTGTACCTGATTTTGAAAAAGTATGACTATTAAGGAACTTTTTTCAGTTTGAATTTTAATATTTGTGGGCGAAAGCATATAAACAAATGATTTAGTCCGAGACATCGAGACTACTTTTAAATAATGATAGTAACCGTATTTTTAATAAAATTCTATAAAATCTGAATCATGTGCATGTTTTCTCATAATAGAGACTTTTCAAATCTTGGGGGAAGAAAATCTACTATATCCTTGTTAATACCGGATTAAAATTAAACCAAAAAATAGTTCATAATATAGTGAATAATATCTTCTATACTTTATTTAATTGTATAAAATCTTCTATACTTTATTTAATTGTATAATATCTTCCAGGCTTTATTTAATTATATAATATCTTTTAGACTTCATATAAATGTGAATCTTCTAGAATTTATTTAAATTTAACTTAGATATTTAAATTAAAAATATCTTCTGGACTTTAGTTAAATGTTATCTTCAAAGGAATTCATAGAAAACAATCTCAAAATGTTAATAAGGATCTTTATAAACAAATCCTACATATCTACTAGAGAAAAATCAGTGAAATTACTTAGTGTAGGTAAATTAATTTTTGGGAGAAAATTACTTACATTATGTTCGATTAGTATTTAGTTCTTTGGATGAATTTGAAACAGTTAGTACAATGTATTCTTTTTCATTTTCAAGTCAATTTTTTTGTAGCAAAGAAAAAAAATTTATCGTTAATTAAAAGTAAAATAATATCAATTTTTGTACAGGAATATGCAGGACCACTTTATCATACACAGAGATACACATAACTAGTCTGTTAATTCGATTGACCTCAGTTAATTTGTACAAATTCCAAGTTAAACGAACGTTGCTCTCTACTTTTCAATTAGAACACGATTCTCTGGCTTCACTCCAGAGTATATATCTACCACAATGGAACTAGTTTTTTTTTTCGATGTCAAGTGATAGTTGTTGCAAAGTTTGAGAGGTGTGTTAAGTGAGACCTTGTCCTCCTCTTCAGTGGTCTGACCTTCAGTAATGCTTGAATAGCGCGTCGTGTCTAGAACACTAGCCAGCATGAATCAAACAACCTATATATCCATTGCACTCTAGGATAACTTGCTGAAGATCGGACGTTAGTGATTGAAGTACGGTGCCAAGAATAACAGGTATTAGTTGTAAGGATAGACCATTGTTAGAACACGTCCTGTAAATAAAATATGAACATCCGTTGGGTTTTGTTTTATTACTGTATCACTCATAATACAGGAAATGTCATGTGATAGATAAAAAATATTGAAAGTTGAGTTTTTGCGGAGTGTTTTGGGGTCTCTTAGTCCAAAAAAGTATTTTTATGATATGCTATCTGTCTCATATTATTGATATAGTTTAATAGTACATGTTCCATAATGTATGTGTATACACGACGTTTCGAGAATATAAATCAACTCCAGTTATCAATTGATAATCGCGGATGATGGAAAAAGTTAAAAACTCCAATATAATCTAGTATTCTAAGGCAATATTGTAAACTAAAATAAAACTAGTTAACTATAAAAGGAACCTAGGTCTAAAACTAACTCTATAAGAATTAATTAAAGTTTTTCATACGTTTAAGGATTATCACTTGATAACGAGTGTGCGTTTTTACTCTGAAACGTCGTGTAGTGGTTTTTATATAAACGAATGATGAAAAATATCCACGTAAAATGAATCAATAACGAGTAAAATACAGCATTACCTAAACCAAAATAGATGTCTGTCAGTCTATCGATTGCAGTCTCGCAATCAAACAAGTGGAGCAATTTTTAACAAATTTGATATTTGGGAAAAATACAACTATTACGAGGAGGTTGTATGAACATTTTTTTATTTCCAGCCACCAGGATTCTATAAAAAATTAATTGTTTTATTACCTTTTTGGTTCGTCCCGTTCTTTATTCGAAATAACTGTATTCATTACCAGGTTTCGACGATTAAATTGTCATAATCATATCAGTTCAATTGCTTCATTAAAATACAAAAATACAGAACATAAAAAGATATAAACAAGACAATATACTAAATTTTTCAAAAAACAAAGTCCATTGAAATCACCATTCATATTTCGTTATTGAATGTAATGTGTGCACTATTTTTTTGATACAAATTTCAGAAGTACAAGATCACATAAAGTCGTATGTATAATTTAAATCATATTTTTTATAAACGTAACCTATAAAGATTTAAATAAATGACTAAAAAAGCTGTAATAATTATCATCTTCTCAGAAACTCGGTTAGGGACTTACCGGTGATAACCAATGAGCTAATTTCTCAGAAACGGTTTTATATATTTTCTCCAAATTCTGATGAAACGTGAAATCCCAAACTAGTATCACAAATGACAAGCAAACTAAATTAACTGTTTATGAATAATTGTTATAAAATTAAAATTCACATTGACCTCCTTTATTTAAAAATCAATTTAAAAGGAAAAAAAATTAAGTTTAAAGTCAGTTTTCGTTTCAGGAGTTGTCGTAAAAAACAAACAAAAACGAAACTTGTGACGATGTCACCGGTTAGGCGACCGGAATTTTGGTTGCAATCTGATTTCGCGGTGAACGTATTGCAATGACAGTTTAACAGCTGATATGCAGTTCACAGATCAGCCGCTAGGGTGGGTCAAGGTTTTTAGTGTCCGGCACAAATAGTGACCTATTCTAGTATTTCTGATTTTCTCTTAAAACATCCCTATTATATTTTCTAAATTAGAATTGGTAAATAATTAATTGGGTTAATGGTCGGAAAGGCCTAACCCAACCGGACGGTTATATATGTTGGTTATGTCCAGATGTGAGGAATAATGGCTTAGTGGCTTATTTCCCATACGTGCAAGTGAGAGTGAGAGTGTTTGGTGTGGTTTTTAGTGTTATATTAAGGCCCCCTCTTGTGATTAATTTGTAAAGTTCAGTTATCTATGTTGGTTACCCAAGAGTGATGCTTACTGAGACTGGAATAAGTAAATTAAGATCTCAAATAAGATTGGACAATACCTAGTACGTTTTCATGACTGGGCCTTAGATTTAGGTTGAATTGACGTTGGTGTGAAGAGTCAGTATGATCATAGGTGTAGACTGAGGAACAAGAAGATTTGAAGAAGAACATGTCAAGAGAAGTACATATTTTAAAGTGGAGGTGTTGTTAGAATGGAGGACCAACTTCGGTCCAAAATATGTACAAAATGTTGCACTCAGAGACTTGCTTATAGTTAGTATGTGGGCAGATATCCTGAAAGATCCTAGTTGGATCTACTCCTTTTTTATGTAGTCTTGGTTAGATCCCTCGCTTTCATCTTTAAAATCAAATCTCTTGATCAACTTTTGTTCTTTCCTACTCTGATGTTAAAGAGTTTTCGAGGTTTAACGACTTTTGTGTCTTTTTTTTCTTTTTTTATAAAGCGATGATGACCATAAAAGCATTTTGATTTTAAACGACAAAGAAAAAATATACTTAATCGATTTCTACGGACAGACATAGGAAAAGAGGAAATAACAGACATAGGACTAGCTCTAAGGTCAAGAGGTCATATACTGGAGAATGATTGGCTTTTATTTTAGGGCGAGGTTAGGATCATCTGATCCTCTCTTTCATTTAACCTCTTCAAAATGAAAAGATAATATAAAATTAATAAAACAATAACTCACACACACAAGGTAACATAATATTTAGAAGAAGAAAGACAAAACTCTATAAAAAGTAAATAAAAAAACACCAAATGAGTCATAATTTAAAAAGTAATTATTTGTAAAATAATTACGAAGAAAACAGCAATTAAATTTTTATACATCATACAAGAATATATCGATTTTAAAAAGACTTTAGTGGCTTTGATTGTTTTTCAAATTGGTAATTTTATAGATTTGTATAAAATTGTATTTAGTGAAATTTTGTTATTGAAGTGTCAAATTGGTTTAGCACCTCTATTCCTCCAAAAGGATAGAATTTTGTTCGTTAGAGAACGTACATAAGTCTTTATTAATATTATTTGGATTTATCTATTTATTTTAATTATTAATGCTACCGACTATTTTGAAATTACATTTTAATTAAACAATTAAAATTATCGGAATAACATTGTATCCTACACTAATCTCTGTATTAAGTAATAGAAATTGTCTACTTAATAAACATACTACGTCTCTGTGAAATATAAAAAAAAGGAAATAAGTTGTCTTCCCAGGCTTCATCCTTACGTGGAATCCCCTTCTATCCGCGTAAACAAGGGACATGCAAGACGTTGACAGATGCTTCTCTAGGATACATGGAAGAATGTATTCAGTCGGCTACATATGTCTGGCCGCTCCTTAGGATTTATTTCCTAAATGAGCACATCTGTATCGCAAGGCTTATTAATTTAATGTAAGGTTGAGTTGCTTTTGGTTCCTTATAAGGTGTCCAGTGGGTTGTTTTAATTGCTAGCTGGTCTGGTACACGTGTTTTATACATTCTAAGCACGAGGTAATTATAGTTCAATTATGATATATATAGTTCGATAACATTCCTTAAGGCTGCTTTATTAGGATGTTTGTATCCTGGTTGCGTCCTTTTAGTTTAGATTATAGGATAAGAGTAAACAATGTATAGATATTTGACAATCTAACAACGAAATATATTTTCTAAATACCAATTTTTAGGAACAAATCATAGAATATTGCAGGAGTAAATAACCTATACAAAAATTCGAAAAATAGTGTCAACCCTTAAAAGATTATTATTAGTGTTTTAAACAATAAATTTTATTTATACACCGAAGAATGCAAGTATGACCCAGAAAACAATCTTGACGTTTCAGCGACTAAATCGCCATCTTCAAATATTCACAGATATAAAAACTGTGTGCAACTGAACTAAAAACGTTGGACCAATGCCTCAGCAACGTAATGCATTCATAGTAACGTCCAGACAAATCACGTGGAAAAAAAATAGATTTTAGAATATTTTATTATGAAAACAAAATCAATTGTTTATTTAACCAAAAAGTAAAAAAAAAAAAGTACTTTAAAAACTTTTCTTTACATAATTTAGAGCAGACTATGAAATTTGACGTATTTTTTTAACAAACTGTTATTTTATGAAATAAAATCGTTTGAAAAAGCCCGAATTCAAACAGGAAGATAAAAACAAAATTTGCAAAAAAATAAAATAAATAATAATAACAAAATATTTTATATATTTTGTTATATCTTATATATTTTCATATATAAAATATATGACTTAATGTTTTAAGTCTGAGAATGACATAAAATAAAATTTAAAAGTATGCTTCAAATTCACTACACTTTCCAAAAAAATGGACTTTTTGGAGATTTTCCTTTAAGAAAACTTTAAGGGTGACAACGAATTTCATTATTAGTTTTAATAATTTTTCAATATCCCAAATTTTGGGTGTAGCTGCAATAAGAGAAATTACAATTTTCTCAAAATCTGCATTAAATATTATGATCAAGTTTTACTCAAGTCAATTTTCTAAATTAGTGTAGGTACATTCGTCGCCATCTCCTTGTAGATTGGATATTTATCGGGGAGATAAACCAAACTCAGTAGTGAAGGAGTGACAAAATATAACCGATAGTGTGAAGTTCAACCGATGTCTTTAAAATTTTAGTAAAACGTGAAAATTAACGACCCAAACCAGAGTAAAGATTGGATTAAAAAATATTACTGTTTAGGAATAATTGGCTAAAATTTACGTCATTAAGATCTATTTTAATCAAATACGATTTACGTTAAGGCTTCGTTTAAAACACAAGGAAAGCAAGTTTAGGCCCTAATTTAAAAATATAAATATGTTTGTCAAAAATGGCGTCCACAGGTCATTTTTATTTTTCAATTGATATTTTTGATGAACGTAGTTGTGTGGATAAGTGAGAAAGTTTGTGCAACTTGTTTACTCGTTTAAAAAAATTGTAATGAAACCTGGCTGCTTAATCCCTTCATTCACCTTTGAGATAAGAAACTATGGGTTTGGTTCAACTTGATAATCCAGACAGGGATATTACTGCAGTTTATTGTTTTGTTGTTAATTTATTGTTTTGTTGTTGTTTTGGTACTTTTAATTCAGGACAGTAGGTTAATTGTTTCCTTTTAATAATAATGTATTGCAGTATTGTGCTTTATTAATTTATTTGTGGTGTTGTTATATGAAATACAATAAAACATTATATTACCTTTCTTTAGCATGCCTCTAATGATGGTCGAACACACGATTTTAAAATTCATGAAGCTGACATTTAGTAAAAATTTAACTATATCATTCCACTTCTTTCCAATAGTCTATAAAGGATTTTTTTTTTCACCAAGATTAAAACAATTATTTATGGAACTAATAGTGATTTTACAGTGATGATCACCGAGTAATAACGGCGATTTTCAACGGTGATTAACATTTATTTAAGTGTCTGTCCACTATTACAACCGTACCTTCATAAAATAACACAAGTGATTCTGATTTCACGCTAAAAAATTCCAGACACGCAGTGGAAGAATAAAATTGTATTCCCTGAAAACAGTAATTAGTTTTTAAACAAAGCCAACTGTTGTTTATAATTTATGCTTGTATTACATTGGAATGTGTTATCCAATATATATATTTAAAGATTATCATTGATTATAAATTGAATTGGTCTCTACATATTTACATGTCAAGCAGATTATAAAACAATTGTTTGCTTTTAAAGAATTTTTGTCACATGAACATTTAAAAACGGACAACTATTTTAAAATTAATATGAGTACATTGTTCCGCCTTTCCCAACTCGTTTACTCATCCTAATTATAATATCCCTTGCGGAGATAAAAATGATATAGAAAAGAAGACGAAAAAGTAAAAGATTACTATTCTTATAAAACATCTGTTTACAATAGGGTATTTAGCTTGTCGCGGTACTCTGTTTTCTGTTATAAAGACTAGGTATATCACAGACAGCTGTTATTAAATCTAGTCCAATAAAGCTCTGGAAGATTTCAACATATCTATTTTTTAGAGAATTTTCGCCTCTTGATATTGAACAAATGTTCTAAAAAAATTGTGATTGTACAGTATATCAAAAATAATGAAAACAACTTTTTTTTTTAAAAGGAATAAAAACTATTTTTGAAACCTATATGTACGAAGCGAGCGTAAAAGCAGTTTCGTTTTTATCACACCGAAATTAACTGAAATTAAATTGTTCTGTTCTCTACTGTTAAACGTGTTTACTCGTGTTCATGAGTTTACTTTATTTTATTCTTTTGTCGATGTTCATAGAAAGTTTACCTATTTTGTATTTTGGAAAAGAAAAGAAAAATTCGTTAGTAAATAACTTGCTTTCAGATATATGTTCGAAGTATAATTATCACGACATCAAGACAGTCGAAGCAACGAGCATAGCTGGTAGATACTATACTAAAGTTCCTAGTAGATAATCTATAGTAGGAATCAACGTAAAAATATTAATAAAATCGTCCAATCCCTAAACGTACATATTTACGTTGTTCTTCTCGTCCAAATAAGTGTTCTTCTCGTCCAATAAAAATTCTTCACCTTTTACGTTTGACATAAATTAGTACAAGGACAAAAACCTTTTCCCCGCTAAAACTTGATGAACATAATTTAAGAAATTTATCCTTAAAAGGGTGTCCACGAAATACCTAAAACTTGGGCGGGATCAAGCTATGCGTAATTGGCAACCTAAAAGGAATAAAAATAAAAAAAGCTCGTCCAGAACAGGATTGTTTATCTCTAGAAGCCACACGAAAACACGCCAACCCGAGCCTCGGCAACCGCCAATAGAATCGCAATATTCGGTTGCTCCGGCCCGCCATTTCGACACATCCGCTCTTCCTTCAATTTATGACCCAGTTTTATTGGCCATGGCGTTATTATTCTAATTTGGTTTCTGAGGGCAGATTCAAGTCTAAGATAGCAGGAGAGATCTAACTCTAAAAGTTGCTCTTCGTGTTACGTTTATAATAAAGTAGTCAAGTGTGTAATAATTTGTTTTAAGAATTAACTTAAATACAGGTTCAACAGTTCCCATAAAATATTAAATATAGTAAAAATATTACTCTGCTTAGCGTTTAATGTTTGAACAATTTATTTAAAATGTTTGTTTGAAGTACCACTAACAAAATTTACATCAAAACTTGCAAACTATCTTAATTCTATTAATATTCTATAAATTCTTAAGTATTTAAAACTATCTTAAGTCCTTATAGTTGATATTTGTACATTTATATAACAGCATAATTATTTATATAGAGTTTTTTTTTAATGCTACAGGATTAAACAGAAAATGTTCAATAAAATTCAAATTTATTTTGAATAAAAAAACTCAAACATTGATTTACACTGTTTATCCAATCAACATATTTATGCAATGATTAGGCTAATTGTGTCTATAAAATACCCAAAATATTGCCACACAAATATGAATAAATTAAATATGAAAGAAGCTTTTAAGATTAGGTAACCAAATTTAAATATTTATAGAAAAATTTGAAAATTAATATAATAACGCCTTCTATTTATAAAATTAAAATAAATAAACTTGATTATGGTTCAAAATTGCACTGATTCAAAATTGTGGAACCTGATTATAGTAGGAAAAAAAACTAACTCAACATAAACATTTGTCTGAAAATGCTTCGTTATTCAGTAGTGATTGAAAAATATTTCTCACAGATTTCAAGTCCAAGACTGAAATGAAGCCATAGTGTAATGTGTGGGATACAATTTATGGGAGAAATTTACTGCTTTATATGATTTACATCTGGAAAATGAAATATAATAGGTCCTTCAGTAATTTCCGGAAAAACAGGGGGAAATGGAGTAAAAACTTTTGTAAATAAATAATGGTTCACTTTAACTTGCTAAATAAATAATAGTTAAAGTTAAACAAACTTTCTCGAAAATCATACTTTTATAAACTAAAACGCGTTTCAATGCGTTTCAGTGATGCATGACATACAATAATAAGTTATAAAAAGGTAATTTAAAAAAAAAGAAAAAAGTTTATTATTAAAATAACTTTGTTAAATACCTAATAAACAGAAAGCCTACACATTTTAAACAAACTTCTAATAACTTATTCTGAGATAATTGATGTAAATATAGTCAAACGAAAACAGTTCAGAGTTACAGAAATTGATTTTTATTGAGAACGAAACTGAGAAAAATGTGTAACACGTTCAAATAAATAGAATACAAATCTTCTTTATAATGCTATTAAATATCTGTTGTATATTTTTTTCAAATTGACTTATATACATTTTACCACAAGTTACATACATATTCTAAAAGTTATGATGAAAATTTTATGTTTTTAATAGCCATTTTAAATAGTTATTGTCAAACTAACATAAATGTGTTTTTATATACAAATTTTCTTGGAAATTAAGAAACGTAGTGTTTGGGACATTTTTTTCCCCAAATAAAACCACCACATTTGTTCCATAATTTAAATCAAAGGATTACAGTATCTTTTCATTTTTTCTTTTGGATAAAAAATCAGGGTGAATTTGTTTGCTAGCAACACGAAATAGCTAGCCTCTTACCATGAAGTTTTGACTCACTCTGTATACTATTGGATTTAATAAAAAAATAATTGGTTCACTAAAATGAGGGAAAATTCAATAGAAAAATTTTAGGACCCACCTAAGATCGGACCAATGATTTTATGAAAAATATGGGAAAATAACAACTAGGGACACCTGAAAATGGTAGACAAGGAGAGTTTGGCGAAGAAGATCCTTTTTTAACAAGAAGACAAAAATACATATGTCTCGTGAATAAAATAAGTTGTCAAACCCTACAACAGATCGAATTGAAAGAATAAGATATTGACGACAGGGGTTGGTTCAGAATGAAGGTCGCAAAGGAGAAGCATCTTGCAAAAGGCAAAAACCATAAAGGGTATAAGCCGAAAGCTTGAAGAAGTCACAGGATGAAAGATTACTGACACAGAAAATAAAATGAAGTTTGTAATGTGGGCCATAAAAAGCTGTATCGAACTAAAAAACAATTATATATTTACTAGAGGCAATACAATGAAAAAGAAATATTTTAATAAAAGAACATTTGAGCAAAGAAATGTCGTAAAGTAAGAAGGCAATTAAAGAAGTTCACAACACTATTAAATCATAACTCATAACTTTCATTGCTCATTTGTCACGGATGTTGTAGTGACCATTACATAATAATAATAATAATAATAATAATGATGATGGTGTGAAAAAAGTTAAACTTTATTTAATTGATGTTTCTCAATAGCTCTACGCATACAAGTTTAGAAATGTTTTACCAATTAAGGCAAAATATTGCTTTTTATAATTAGAAAAACACCTTGGCTATAGTTCAAATAATTTACTATCATAGTCGATCAGGTTTTCATTTGGGAATACCACTTGGCAATATTTCGATTTATTGTACGGTACGAAATGGTCTCCATTTAAACTACGAACCAGCAATTAAATTTAGTTTCAATAACTAAAGCGTATTAATTTGTTTAAAAAAATACACAGTTTAATTAAAAATGAACCATGAACATGGTCTTTAAAGGTCGAATCTATTAAAATTGATCTAAAATATTTTTACAACATCAAAATGTCAAAATGATTAAATGAAAGATGTTTAATTTCAACATGTAAAAAAAAAAATCCAAGTTCATTTTGTGTTTTTGACACGCCTATCCGGTTTTTATGAAAAAAAAAGTTTTTGGAGTCATTAGAGATTATAATTAGTTAAATGCGGATGAAGACAAATTTTTTTGCGGTGTTTAGAGATAATATTAAGTTACCATAACTTAAATCTTGATTTGGGAAAATAAAAATTTGATTTTAGTTCCGAGGGCAGGTACACTTCAGTTTTTGAAAATCCAATAATGGAAAATAATAAAACCCAAATCAGAAAAAAAATTAGTCGAATAATTTTAAACATTACAACTGGGATAAGTACAAACTTGATGACACTTCATTGTAAAACCCAGTTTGTAAATCAGGGACCTTCTAAAAGAGTATATTCACAATCTCGAAAAACTTTGTAATTTAGAGAGCTAAAATTTGTGGCAAATACCGGTTGCGAGAACTAAAGGTTCTCTTACGGCAACTCGGAATGCTGACCATTTATTACCCGTCTGAAAACTCGCCTAGTAATGAAGTAGTTTTGTTGGTTAAAAAAAAAATATAGTTACAAATTGCGTTTACAAACCAGCTGTCACAACTACTAAATAAATTAACCACTACAAACACTATATTTGAAACAAGAATGAATTAATGACTAATCAGTTCTTGCAATTACTGAAGATGATTGAATTAATTTTCGAAACTGTATCTACTTTCAAACATAGTAGATTTTGTAAAAATTGTATGTTTTTAAAAAAATATTTATAATTTTTTTAAATATTTAAAAATGTATAAAATTTTTTAATGTTTTTTGGAAAAAAATCACTATCTTGTAAAAATTGTACATTTTCTATGGTAATTGAAGTTCCCACAGGTAAAACTGTCACAATTTAAGCAAACTAACAGCATCCAATTTGTCATTTTGAATGGAGATAAAAATCTGTAAAGGTAAATGCAAACAGTAAAGTTCTCACAGATGTAATAAATAATTGCAATCATTAAAATTACGCAATTTTTATTTATTTGCAAATTATATTACAAATAGAAAAACGACGATTTCCAATCGTAATTACGCACAACACTTGTCCAATTATCGCGGGAATAAACACCCCGTGATTTATTATAATTAAAGACTTTACATTCGTCTGTATCATTAACTCAAAGACGCAATTCTTCGGTTTGTTTTATTGAAAAGGCTGAAAATAAATTGCGTGATTCTGCAATTCTAGGATTCGTGAGAGTAATGCATAACGTGCTCAAAACGTGACCTTGACTAACGAAACGTGACATACCGCTCCCTCCTTCTCCAGCCACCGAGATATCAAACTTTAAATAGGAAGTTATTAGCTTTGCCAACTTGATAGTTGGGAATAAATTATTACATAGCCTAGAAAACGAGGCTATGCTTTGAGGCGCTAAGTGTACAGCTTTTGACATAAATCTTAATTTGTAATTTCCTCGTCTCACATGCTTGTGTTCGCCATGATTATAAACATTCATACAAGAATGATCATGTTGTTGTTTTTTTTTAAGTGATGAAACGGATTTACGCCTTTAAAATGAACGTTGAGGATGTTTTACTCACGGCATTTCATTACATTTGTTGCAGGTATTCCTATTAGAATTAGAAGAGGCTAATCTGTTAAATATTGAGCAGTTTGTTCTTATACTTAAAATGATATCTAATTAGGACATATTTTACTTAAGCATATATTATAAAGCTTATGAACTCAATATATATTTCAATTATGTATCTGTCGCCTGTGACATGGTTTACAGACTACACGATTGGTGGTTCAATCGCGGATATATTTTGGTCATATATCGAGGGTTTTTTTCCATTTTTTGGAGAAACAAAATTTGATGGTAGTTATCGTCACAAAAGAAAGCAGGTAAGGATGTTGAGGTAAAATTTCTAATATCTTAAAATCGGATAAAACAATTTGGATTACATTAGGTACAACGTAAATTTATAATCAAAGACAATGAGTGAAATAGCAAGTAAAATAAAGTGTTTTTTTTCCTAATTGATATAATATAATATGTCCTTCGCTTTATTGACCAAATTAGTTGTTATTTTAATAAAATTAGATTTTTGTCATATTTGGGAGTTCTTTTTCAATTTTCTAATATTTCAAAATTTCGTTTTCTGAAAATTTACATTTTGGATTTTAATGAAACTTTCCTAAGTTTATCCTCTAAAAATCCAAATAAAGTTTAATTTTCACCATATCAAAAATATAATTTTGAGTTATGATTGGAAGGAACAAATTAATTATGAGCGTAATAATTGTAAAAGTAACGATATATTGAAATGAGCTATAGCAATTTTGATCAAAATTTGGTGAAGCGAAGATATGTTTTATACAACAATAGGAATACAATTTAACCATTTTTATTTGTTATATACGCAATATTTGTTAAGTCCATAAATATTACCATATATAGGCCTAAAATGCACAAAAACATTACAGTATTTTTAAATTTGAATAGTATCAAGAAATTTCTTAAAGATAATTTGTTATTTTTACAAATAATTAAATTCCGCGCGTGGTTAAAAATGCTAAAAACACGTTTTCGTTTTATCGCTTTTGATGTATAGCGTGTGATTAAAACGAGTTCTCACTGCAAATAAGATATTTTGACACCGTCAGTGAGTAAAGTATATATCGTCACCAATAATGGTTCATAATGACTTCTTTATTGGGTTTATCAAATACGAGCGGCTTGTTTGTACTAAAAAGTAGCCCCACTGCGATCTTTCCAGATGTAAAAAAAAAAAAAAACGACGTTAGGAAAACAAGTCCAGAATCGACAATTAGAGGGGCTTTCGCGGCGTTGGAAAGCCGTTTATAATAAATGGCGCCAGTTTAAGGGAGCTTCATTAACAGTTCCGTAATTTATTATGTTTTGTTTTTTATATAATTTGGTAACGTTATAAAGTGTTTTAATCAAAGGGAAGGGAAATAAACGGAAACCATGTGGCACAAACTTTAAACCTATACGCAAAAATAATTACCAATTACGGTTTTAAAATTTAAGGAGGAAGCTGTCATAAGATAAAAACTCATAATTGGGTCTAACGATTTTGATACAATTTGGGTGAAATATAGATTCCAAGAGTTCAAGAAAGGGTATATAGTATTAAATGCAAATTGAGGGTGGGTTATTTTTATTTTAAGTAGTTTGCGTATACAAATATTTTTATTTCTTATGCAGTGATCATGAGTTAATATATTTTTCGGCCTACAAGTGTAGAAACGGGCAATTTTAGAGGACAAAACAATACTGTAGCGATTTAAAAAATTAGAGTTGCAGAAACTAAATGATATGATATTTATAAATTTTATAAAAACTAAAACTTTGTAGATATATACAAGACAAAAATTATAAAATATCTTTAAAATAGAGTTTCCATCTACTTGGATTCCAAGTTAGAGTAAAATTTGTTTCCTATTCAACTTTCCACCATTATTTCTTATCCTCAATTGGTTATATTTATAATCGAAATAGAAAAGAAGGTCTTTCCTTCCCATTATTAAAGTCTCCAATATATTAAATATTTACTTTACATTTTGCGATATTCGTTTTAATAGTCTATATAAATTTCTTGTGGTGAAATTTCTTTTGTCGTATACAGGTATATTATCATGGTCAAAAACATGAGAGGTACTTGAAGAAAAATCGCGAATTATAGAATTCGTTTCTTGAATGTAACTAAGTTGTTCAAAAATTTATTGCCTCCTCAAATTTCATTTTAAGAGTTATCGTTAAAAACTTTTTATAAACCAACTACAAGGGCTCTCTAAATAATGGATAATTTCACAAAATCAGTTTCGGTTAAAGGTTCCTGAATTGTGAAAATTAATGACCGAAAACAGTGCGCCAAATAGCTAGAAAAGAAAATAACTTTCCAAAAATAAAAATTGATCATAATCGACTGTATTCACTGTATTCGACTGCACTAAAAACTGGATTCCAATTAAATGCGATTAATATTTATGAATAGATTATAGTACAAGCAAAACAAATCTATATTCCATTTAAATATACAGAGTGTTCCATAATTATGAAACCTATCACGTATTTTCAAGCTTGTTTGTTTTATAGTAGTCTAATAAAAATCTGTGTATGATTTATTAGTAAATTTTATTTGAACTGGTAAATTTTATCGTAAGTTACAAATTTTATAGATATAAACCATGTTATAAAAATAAAAATTACAGTATTATTATTTAAAAGTTGTAAGTCTAACTAACCGAATTTTCTTTTCGCTCATTTTGACTGATTTTACGTAAAAAGGCTCTATAGGCAATACACGCTCAACAACGCACAATAACAATATAAAATTAGTTTCACAACTAACTATCAGGAATCGATTCATTTGGATATTATCTACCCTAGTTAAGGGAAGAGAATCTCATGACCATTTGGTAAACCCAAACTAAACAAAAAAGTTATAGGGCCAATTTAAACAGATTTGATGTTGCAAGTGTTAAAAATTTATCGTCAGACCTTTAAAGTTTTATACCTATTTCGTCAACCTTCCTTAAAGTTAAAAAAAATGTATACATAACAATTATGTGAACTTCCATCTTTATGTATTTTTCTAATTGAATTATTAACTATGAGTTACCTACGTCAGGATTCAAAAGTTCCCTCCGGGGGGGGGGGGGGGTTGAATTATTTTTTATACAGGGCCTATTTATCCAAAGACATTAATAAAATTTTATTTCCTATTTCAATAAAATCAAAAATTATGGAAAAAGTCCCATACTTTTGGGACGTCCATTTTATGTATAAGTAAAACTCTACTATATAAAATATACTCTCCAATACGTGGAGGAATTCAGTAGTGAAGAAAAATTACCGATTCTCATGCATAAGAAAATGCCATTTTTTGTTATGTAACAACTTGTTTTCTGTTCTAATTTACACCCACTATGATATATATATATATATATATATATATATATATATATATATATATATATATATATATATTCGAATAGGTCAATATATACAATAATTTTTATTTTATTGATTTTAACGCTTAAACGTTTTTACCAGCTAGGATTTAATAGACAATAATAATTCAAGTGAAAATATACTAACTAGACTGGGAATTGAACACAGAACCTTTGGCTTTACGCGTTGGCAGAATATTGGCGAGTAACGCCAAAGGCCCTGTGTTCATTTCCCAGTCTAGATAGTATATTTTTCACTTGAAATATTATTATATTTTAAAATGAAACTTGTGCAATACCGTCATTCCATTCCATCATTAAAGTCTCCAATTAAAATATGTACTTTATATTTTTCGATATACCTTTAAATATAGAAGCGAAAATTTAAAATTATTTAATATTATATTCTAAAAAATAATATTTTTGTTATAATATCCTTTCATGGACGGAAGTGTAAGAATCTTTCTATACAATTTATTTAATTACATCTTAACAAATGCAATGGAACACAACGTAATTAAATGTATAAATTCCCTTGCAACGAATAGTCCAATTAAAATACATTTTTTCAACATCTCATTTTTTCCGCTATTTAAAACATACCTTCCGTTGGGCTTGGATGACAGCGAATTGTAAAGTCAACCGACCAGAAACAAGTAGCCACTATGCTTCACATAAACCACTAGACACTAGTCTCGGTCTTGGCACTTCCTTACGGATTTATCACTTCCAGATTACCATCTCGTGTTTACTGTGAAGCTGTCGTATAGTTTATAGTTTTTACAATATTATTTTGAGAGTTTAATTGAATAAATGGTTGAATAAACAAATAAATATTTACTGTTTTTATTATAAAAATTACCTAATTTAGTTTGATTATATCCATTTTAAATGTATGTACTTCTATTATTTAAAAACATTACTACACGTTATTAGTCAATTTTAAGTTTCCAAAGTTTATATGGTATAAGAAGCATACTTAATTAGGCATTGTGATTTTCAATGTGGATATTAAACGCGGATGTTGTAAGTTGTTGAAAAGAATTGTACGTACGGTTAAAATACATTTAGCCTATAATTAATAATACATAATAAACATTAGAGATTTATTTTTATTTTCTATTATTATTATTCCCTAATCAAATGAAAATTAAATATTGCAATCAAACAAAGGTAAAATATCAATATAAAACAGCTTTTTAACCATCTAAATATAAATAAAATTATTGAATTAAAACAAAAAATAAAATAATTACTAACTATTAAAATTGAATCTTAAATAATTACAATTGAACTTTTGGACTTAATTACGTATTAATATAATTATCCAAAAATATTGCACAAACTCTCTTATTTACCCATTCCCAAAACCAAATTAAAAGTAAGTAAAAATGTTATTTCAGTAATTGTAATAAATGAGTCATTATGGTAAATTGTATTTTGTTAAAGTTGAGCTTTCAGTGATATCGGACAAGGTTAATTTTTTTCGCCAATATGGTAATATTTTTTTTACTTGCAGTTTTACACATGAGTTTGGTTGTACACACATTATTTACCACATTTCATTAAGACTTGAACAAAATTGATAGAAGCGATTTTAAGACAACGTATTTGTAACAGCAGATTGTTACCGACAACTCAATAACAGACGTGTTTGGAGAAATGTTCATCGATACTTTATTGGTCTTTAAAGGCTACATGCGAGCAAAAATTCATCAAAAACGTTCATTATTATTTTTTTTTCTATTGTGGCAGCGACACTACAATTTTGATTAATTAAAAAAAAATTCCTGATATATGGCCAAAATATGAAAACAAACAAAAATATCATTAACATCGGTACACGCGTTTGGATTAAGACACCTCAGAGATGACAGTGCGCGAGACAAAATAAATATCGATATAATTTCAAAGAAGAATTGGACAATTCAAACTCATTTTGAACACGCTAAATATTCCAGTATTTATTCGCAGGGAACATTAATTATAAAAACAGCGAAATATTCATAGAGTGAAATATACACTTGTGACCCATTATGAACAGTCTATTGGGTTATTACTCATTAATGACTTGACATGTTTTTTCAAAGTCACATTGAATGATATATGACCGTCTTACAGTAGTAAGGAAGGTCAGATGTATAAGATCTTGCGTGTGGTCGACAGTGGCATCAAGATGTAATTGCAACTTTTTACCCTCTGATTTGCGGTTACTTTTATCTGATTTAGATGCGTGGAGAAATCTGATGTCTTGGATGCATTAAACGAGATATAATCCTTGATTTTATACACTAATTTACTTGAAAACCGTTGTAGTTATTATCAAAGACGTTAGATAGAGAGTGTTCCAAAAATATGTGCCCTAATTCGGGAAGTGATTGAGAGCATCAAATTAAAGAAACAAGTTCTTTTTTTCGACTTATAATTTCTTTTAGGTTAGGTTATGTTATGTTAGTTTAGTTTTTATTTAGTTTAGTTTTTGTTAGGTTAGGTTAATTTAGGTTATGTTAGGTTAGTTTTTGTTAGGTTAGTTTTTGTTAGGTTAAGTTTGGTTATTTGTTGTTTGGTTATGTTAATTTAGGTTATGTTAGTTTATTTTTTGTAAGGTTGGGTTAGTTTATGTTATGTTAGGTTAGTTCAGGTTATGTTAGGTTAGTTTAGGTTAGGTTATTTTAGATTAGGAAATTGGTGACTAATAATTTCTGTTGGTTTTCGTTTGGCTTTGAGTATGTGGGAGTGAGAAAGTTTGTGGAATGTTTTTAAACAGTTTTTTTTAATTGTTACGAGACTAAAAGATCTTCAGATAATGATGACAACATTTTTTATGTTTAAGGTCAAAATGTGCACTCTCTTTTTATTCTGCTATAAAATTTAAAATTTGAATAAGGCAAGAATAAAACATATGCGAACATACCAAGGTCGCAGAACACTGTATCGCACGACATTCCTCATTTAATGACAGTTCTTGACATTTATAAAATAATTCTTACTTCTACAAAGGTATGCTTTCTAACAGAATGACGTACAGAAAAATTACATATATCGGGTCTTCATATATCGGAAAAAATTTGGAATTTTAATCAAGCCTTTATTTAAAAATAAATACATATCAATCTAATTTTCTCTTACAAATATAAACAATCGATTCTATGCTGTTCAAAGAAACAAAGGCAATGAATATGGCCAAAATTACGAAAAAATCGATTTAATTTAACTGTATTAAATAAAATACAATTATAAAACAAAAAATATAATAAATTGAATTTAATAAAATGTGAACTAGCACATCAACTAGTTTTAAAATCTAAATTTCCTTTCGGCCTTTGTTTTATTTAAACTCTTTGGCAATTTACTATTGATTTTCTAACATCAGCTGATCACATTCTTTCACAGTTTTTGATGAAACGGTTTTAAAAGTTAGATTAGGTGGTGGTTTAAGAGAATTCTCACAAAACAAAAAGGTTTAAAATGAGGTATCACAGGCTTATATATGCCATTTGAAATCTTAGAAACTCCCCCCCCCCCCCATCTTCTAGGCCCACACAATAATTGTGGAATAAAACAACATTCCAATAAAACTGTATTTTTATTATTATTACATATTTATACAGTTAGTAGTTGAAAAGAAAGGCCAATTACTAAAGTGTTTGTACAAAAAAAAACTTAAAAATTAAGATTTAAGGCAATTTTTCCGATTTAAAGACCATCATTGGTTTCTTCAACTTCGAAATCGCTGATATTATCTGCAGCTGTGTCATCAGTTGGCCAGTTGCAAATTTCTTCATAAAATTCCCTGTGTTCCTCTGGAATGTAGGCTTTCAGTTTTTTTATATCTTCTACCTTGGCAGTTTTTATTAGCACTTTACTTGGGTAAGTCTGATCCGAAGGTGGAGATAGAATCTCAGTTGTTGTCTTAGCCAGTAAACAGGTATGATTGACAATACCATTTATTGTAGGGTAGGCTTTAACACAACCTTTGGTCTTAGATTCATACTGGAACATGAAGAGAGTACTTATCTGGAAGTACATTTTGTCTTTCTTTTGTATTTTTTTGCCTTTTGTTTCTTGTGATATACAGGATCTTTTGTAAAACACATTTTGCCGCTTCTTGAAATCTAACACGATGTCAAGTGACATAATTTCATGAACAGTGAACTTATTGAAACGTGATGAGCTTTGTAAAATTATTTCTGTTATCTCATGAACATTAAAAATACGGTCATGTTTCTTTAAAGCTTTAGAAATTATCCCAATATCACTGTCACACAGGAGGAAACTATGGCCGCGGACAGGGATGTACCGAGTGACCTTATGGAAACGGCCTGAATCTGTAAGGTATAGGCAGAACCTTGATAATGCTTGATTTTTGTTCTGGCCTGAACAGGCGAAGCTCAGTGTATTGGCTAGGCACTGATTTTAGGTATTTATTAAGAAAAGAGCAAACTTCATTGGGGCCTTTTCGAGCTACTCCCTCGTGGTACAAGAATAATGTTGTCTCGTTACTCAAGGGACAACTTCTTTGCCTCTGTGACTGACATAGGGCTGTCCTTTAATTCGGGCCTCTTTCACCACCTTTACTTTATAAAGGTGTGGGTTTTGACCTTTCCTTTTGCCCGGTTTAAAGGTTATAATGCACAAATAACATGAAAACAGCACTCTACAAAGATGAGAAGTTACAGCCGGCAGTGCCGATTTTTTTTTTAACGGGCGTATTCAAGCAATAAAACAGCTGATTGCATAGAGGTTACTGACTTACGCCTATTTAAAAAATACTGTATTTGACTTACGCACGTTTAAACTGAATCACATAAATACAATGCTGATTTCTACCATAACAACTAATGATCGGATCGCCCTTTTAACAGAAATCGATGTATCTAGTTGTGTAAAGTAAAAAAACAACTAAACCTGAAAATCGAAAAAAATCTGACTTACGCCCTTTTAAAAAAACCCGATTCAATTAAAATAACCTAACTTTTGCTTTCGGGTCACTTCTTTCCACACAAAAATAAAATAACTCAAATATTTACAAAAATAAGAGGTGGTGGTAGTTATAGTCACCCTTTCTATATATATATATATATATATATATATATATATATATATATATATATATATATATATAGAGAGAGAGAGAGAGAGAGAGAGAGAGAGAGAGAGAGAGAGAGAGAGTAAAATCATGTCATGCTATTCACGGATACAAAAAAGTAAACAATTTTGTTTTTATCTATAAATGGCAGTGATGAATATATCAATACTTGGTCATATAATAATAATTGATTAGTTTTTTGTTAAACATGAGTAATTAACAGTTTTTAGGCTTCAAGTACATGCTGTTAAAAAGTACAATCATAAAATATGTTCAGACGATATGGAAAAAAAATTCCTGAAATGACGATAATAACGACCCAAAATAATACTTTTTATTACTATACTTGTAAAATTTGAATAATGACATGCGAAATAATTCTCAATAGACCATGCTACAAATTACTCTTTTATCATCAAAAAAAGTATTTGAAAATATTTTAATTTTATAACTCATACCAAAATTTAATCTATTTAAATTACAATACCTTGTTGACAGTGAAACCATTCTTAATCCATCTAGGGATACTATAAATCTGATAATAAAAATCGTACACAATCTTTATTACTCTCACATCCCCAAAGTGTTAGATAAAATATCCTTAAAAACACATTTTGTAACAAGTAAATGAATTATTGGTAAACAATTGCTGTTGATACTTTAGTAAGCCTTTTCACACTTAATTTTAAGCCAAATAAAAAACTTTAAAAGTTATTACCCCACACATATAATAAGATAGAAGTTATATTACAGAAATGTCACATTAATTTAATGTCAAGCTGAAACAAAATTCCCACAACCAGAGTACATGAACCTTTAACCCTTACACAGTTGAAATATGTACACGATTTTTATTACATAAATTATCGTACATGTCTTCCAGAGTATGTATAACACTGTAAAACAATTTGGCAACGCCGCGTCAAACAAAACATTCCGTTTCATCGGCTCAGCTATAAAACGCCAAATAAAACAGATTTGTGTGAAGCCGAAAGTACCCGCGTCAGTTTATCGTGAGAAAATATAGACGTGCTTCCCACCTCAAGGTCAAAGTACAAAGTCAAACATCCACTTGGGGTTGTAAACATCGTATAAAAGTGAATTACCACTTTGAAAAGGGAAATTCTTTACATTTACAATGGAGCATTTCAATTACATGTGTTGTTGGGTTTAGGGGATTTAAGTTTCCTCTTTTATTAATCAAATCTCAAATATTCGTCCTGTAAAATTAGTAAATTTCTTTTTCCTGGAGTTAAGGATATAAAAATACAAATTGATTAGATAAAACTCTCAGGTTTTAAATAATCAGATTGTATACACGTACAAAATAACAAAAACAAAACCAGTGAAAAGTTTTCAAGATAATTTGGCTGACAATAGAAGACCTATTGTAGTTTTTATAAAAACTAAAAATTTTAGCCGTTTGAAAAAGTTCAAAAGCATGAGTAGGGGAAATAAATCATAAAAAATGTGGAATATTGAAATACAAATTATGTTTAATTCATTTGAGTACAATTTTTTTTTGTCAACGCGTTTCGGATTTCCTCCATCATTTAGTAATTTTATTCGAGTAAATTAAGTTTCGAAGACGGAGGAACTCCGAAACGCGAGATTGGCAGAAGAATGAACTCAAATTAATTATATAAATCCTAGCAGATTTAATTATTATAATTGTTTTACAAAGAATATCCTCTATGACTTTTTGAAAAGTGAAATAATTGTAAACATAAAAATGCTTGTAAGAATATTTCTGTAGAAGCATGTATTTTGACTCTAGATAAATATTTTTTCCTTTCTAGGTGGAATATATTTCTCTTGAAATTATTATTTAATTGATAATACTAGCTTGGTAAAAAAAATATATATAAGAGTTAAAATCAATAAAATAATATAAATATTTTTGTTTGAAAAACTTTTTCTCCAGCTAACGGACTATTTCTCCCACATAAAAAAAAATTTCATAAAAATGTTGAACAAATATATAATATAATTTTATCATCCATTTTAATTATAAATAAATATTAACCTTGTCTTGTGAGATGTTTTTAAATTAAAATAAAACTTTTACACAAATTATCACAAATTCGTTTATTAACTTGAACGTGTTTCTACGACAATCTCGTCGTCTTCAGTAATACATGATCTACAATAATGAAACGACAAGAAATTAAACCACCCTTTAAATTATAATTAAGCATACTTTCCTTCAACCATAAACTTTCCCTATACAATATCCCCTTTGAATTAAATCTAGTTTTTAATATCGACATTCAAGGTTCATTGATTTTTATTAATTATTCTAGAACTGCAATTTTTTTACTGTGATTTAATACGTTAGGTTACGACTTTAATTTTATAGTAATACCAAAATTTTATTAAAATCGGTAGAGCAAACATTGAGAAATTATGTACTTTACAACAGCGATGGATTATTTTTACAAATAATTCCAGAACCATAATTTTTACGGAGATTATATTTGAAATAATTTCTAACCGTCGTTCTTGAAGACAAAATAAATGGCCTTTGTTGAATTTTTCTCTGTAGACATGTTTTATTGATTATAATTTAATTTTCCATTAACTTAAAATTTGAGTCGAGTTACCTGATTTACTCAAAAAATTGGTTACAACGATTTTATTGAAATCTTGCTGCTTAGAAGCCAGTTAAATCATATTGGTTGCCAGAAATATCGATTATGTCAACACAGATTTAAAAGTCGATAGCGGTATTTAATTTTATATTGGTAACCCTATTCCAAGGATCCTCACAGTTTTTAGTGGAATATGAAAATTTATAAGTAATAACATTGTGTCAAAGTAAACAACGAAAATCCAATACAAATATTTTCTAAATTACATTAAATAAATATTTAACAATTACTTGACCGGCGTTTTATAAGAACTGTTTTCCACATCGTAACTCAGATACCGTTAGTCTATTTAAATTTGACCCATGTTGAGAAATAATATAAATGAGTCCTTTTAAAATGTTGCAATCCCTCTAATGCTTTCTATTCGGACGAGGAACCGGTTTGAGCATTAAATCAACCTGTAAATATAGAGAAGAGTTTTATAAGAAATTTTACAAAGTTTTTTTGATGTTAATTAATTACATCAAATTATGGAAACTGGTTCCGAAGCGTTGGATAAGAGTAATAAATTAAGAATGCATTAAACGTAATATCCAGCTGTGATTTAAAAAATATCTTTCCTGGTTGGAAAACAATGTTTTATATTTATTTCGTCAAAAGGAGTGATAAATCTTTATTTAACTTTAAATAAGTAATGTAAGTTGGAAATACAACAAATCATTGTGTCGGAAGATAAATTTAAAGACACGTTTTTGGAGAATTGTTGTAAACTGTATTCGTTGCCTTTCCTTATCCATAAACTTTTATTGTATCGTCCATTAGAGTTGTATTATTACATAATTAATATATAAAACATTTACAATGTTATCACGAAATAATTCGTCTTTCATTTTTATGAGCAACGAAAGAATTATTTTCGACATGCGTCCCTTCGTTGTTGTCTGTACGTAAGCACGATAGCTGCCACAAAAATGAATATTTTCATTTATTTACTCTGACAACTACGGAAGTGACTTTTTGTTTTAGACGAATAGTTTTGTTTGGTTAGTGTTTGGACTTTGCATGAGTGTGTGAGAAAGTTAGTGCAATATTTTTTCACTGTTTATTTACTGCAACAACAGGAATACTTTCATGTTTAAGTAAAAATCTCTCCTGGGAAGTTTATGATTCAATGAAAATTAACAAATTATAACTGATTTTGTTGTTTTTTGGAACATCCTATATAAAGGACCTAAATTTCGTCACATCTCGTAAGTAGATTTTTAAAGGAGGGTTAAAACGCAACCTAAGTAAAAATATATCCTCTGAAGTTTACGATTTCTTTAAAATATTATTAACAATTTTTTTTTTTTTAATTCCTATATGAAGGACCGCAATTTCGTTACTGCCTGTGAGTAGGTTTTATAAAGAGAGTGTTAAACCTCTACCTATGTAAAAATATCTCCTGTTAAGTTTATGATTCCATGAAAATAAAATTAACAAAATGTATTTCTTTTTTTTGGAAATTCCTATATGAGGGATCGCAATTTCGTTATAGCCTGTGAATAGATTTTATAAAGAGAGGGTTAAACCTCTACCTATGTAAAACATCTCCTGTTAAGTTTATTATTCCATGAAAATAATATTAACAAAATGTATTTCTTTTTTTTGGAAATTCCTATATGAAGGACCGCAATTTCGTTACTGCCTGTGAGTAGGTTTTATAAAGAGAGGGTTAAACCTCTACCTATGTAAAAATATCTCCTGTTAAGTTTATGATTCCATGAAAATAAAATTAACAAAATGTATTTCTTTTTTTTGGAAATTCCTATATGAGGGATCGCAATTTCGTTATAGCCTGTGAATAGATTTTATAAAGAGAGGGTTAAACCTCTACCTATGTAAAACATCTCCTGTTAAGTTTATTATTCCATGAAAATAATATTAACAAAATGTATTTCTTTTTTTTGGAAATTCCTATATGAAGGACCGCAATTTCGTTACTGCCTGTGAGTAGGTTTTATAAAGAGAGGGTTAAACCTCTACCTATGTAAAAATATCTCCTGTTAAGTTTATGATTCCATGAAAATAAAATTAACAAAATGTATTTCTTTTTTTTGGAAATTCCTATATGAGGGATCGCAATTTCGTTATAGCCTGTGAATAGATTTTATAAAGAGAGGGTTAAACCTCTACCTATGTAAAACATCTCCTGTTAAGTTTATTATTCCATGAAAATAAAATTAACAAAATGTATTTCTTTTTTTTGGAAATTCCTATATGAGGGATCGCAATTTCGTTATAGCCTGTGAATAGATTTTATAAAGAGAGGGTTAAACCTCTACCTATGTAAAACATCTCCTGTTAAGTTTATTATTCCATGAAAATAATATTAACAAAATGTATTTCTTTTTTTTGGAAATTCCTATATGAAGGACCGCAATTTCGTTACTGCCTGTGAGTAGATTTTATAAATAGAGTGTTAAACCTCTACCTATGTAAAAATATCTCCTGTTAAGTTTATGATTCCATGAAAATAAAATTAACAAAATGTATTTCTTTTTTTTGGAAATTCCTATATGAGGGATCGCAATTTCGTTATAGCCTGTGAATAGATTTTATAAAGAGAGGGTTAAACCTCTACCTATGTAAAACATCTCCTGTTAAGTTTATTATTCCATGAAAATAATATTAACAAAATGTATTTCTTTTTTTTGGAAATTCCTATATGAAGGACCGCAATTTCGTTACTGCCTGTGAGTAGGTTTTATAAAGAGAGGGTTAAACCTCTACCTATGTAAAAATATCTCCTGTTAAGTTTATGATTCCATGAAAATAAAATTAACAAAATGTATTTCTTTTTTTTTGGAAATTCCTATATGAGGGATCGCAATTTCGTTATAGCCTGTGAATAGATTTTATAAAGAGAGGGTTAAACCTCTACCTATGTAAAACATCTCCTGTTAAGTTTATTATTCCATGAAAATAATATTAACAAAATGTATTTCTTTTTTTTGGAAATTCCTATATGAAGGACCGCAATTTCGTTACTGCCTGTGAGTAGGTTTTATAAATAGAGTGTTAAACCTCTACCTATGTAAAACATCTCCTGTTAAGTTAATTATTCCATGAAAATAATATTAACAAAATGTATTTCTTTTTTTTTGGAAATTCCTATATGAAGGACCGCAATTTCGTTACTGCCTGTGAGTAGATTTTATAAATAGAGTGTTAAACCTCTACCTATGTAAAAACATCTCCTGTTAAGTTTATTATTCCATGAAAATAATATTAACAAAATGTATTTCTTTTTTTGGAAATTCCTATATGGAGGACTGCAATTTCGTTACAGCCTGTGAATAGATTTTATAAAGAGAGGGTTAAACCTCTACCTATGTAAAAATATCTCCTGTTAAGTTTATTATTCCATGAAAATAATATTAACAAAATGTATTTCTTTTTTTTTGGAAATTCCTATATGGAGGACCGAAATTTCGTTACTGCCTGTGAGTTGATTTTATAAATAGAGTGTTAAACCTCTACCTATGTAAAAAATATCTCCTGTTAAGTTTATGATTCCATGAAAATAAAATTAACAAAATGTATTTCTTTTTTTTGGAAATTCCTATATGAAGGACCGAAATTTCGTTACTGCCTGTGAGTTGATTTTATAAATAGAGTGTTAAACCTCTACCTATGTAAAAAATATCTCATGTTAAGTTTATTATTCCATGAAAATAATATTAACAAAATGTATTTCTTTTTTTTTGGAAATTCCTATATGAAGGACCGAAATTTCGTTACTGCCTGTGAGTTGATTTTATAAATAGAGTGTTAAACCTCTACCTATGTAAAAATATCTCCTGTTAAGTTTATTATTCCATGAAAATAATATTAACAAAATGTATTTATTTTTTTTGGAAATTCCTATATGGAGGACCGCAATTTCGTTACAGCCTGTGAGTAGATTTTATAAAGAGAGGGTTAAACCTCTACCTATGTAAAAATATCTCCTGTGAAGTTCATGATTCAATGAAAATTAGCAAAAATACAATTGATTTTGGTTGTTTTTTTAAATTCTTATATCAAGGACCGCAATTTCGTTACATCCTGTGAGTAGATTTTATAAAGCGAGGGTTAAACATCTACCTAAATCAATTAAAAGCTGGTATAAAAACTTTTGTACCATCCTGTATACAAAATCTAATGACTCTCTATGAACATAACAAGTTCTCTTACTATAGCCACAAGGACTTGTATCACATGTGTTGTATACGAGTTTTTCATCTTCGGTAAAGGTTATTCTTGTATTGTACAGTAAAATACTCGTTCACCATCGTGACTTGTTTAAAGAAATTTCAGGAAACAGATACTAGTCACAGCATAGTCTCTCTTGATGCATTGTAAACACAAGTGCACACAAAAACGAAACGAAATTTGTATCATGAGATAAAAGTTGTGAAAGTTGTGCAGATTAATTTAGCAGTTTTAATTGCATTACTGCCAGATTCCATAGTTAACGCATAGGTTAGAATAATGGTTAGTTATGGTAATATTAAGAATAATTAAAATTTATGCAACTTTTTAAATGAAGCATTTCTATGGTTACACTACCGTCAGTTCAATAATGAGTACTGGCATGACAATACACAAGGATGACACTTTTGGGTTAGATTCCTCTCTTTCACCTTATGTTCTTTTCTGTCCTGCCGCTATTAGATTATTCAAGGGCTAGGGATTTTTACTTGATGTTCCTGAAAAGACGATGATAACCAAGAATTTGTTGTTATCTTCAACAAGAATAAAAATGTATTACAGCAGCAATTAGAATTCGCTTTTTTTAAATTTTGTAGATGACTTTTTAAAATATGGAATTAAAAATCGACTTTATAGGTTTAATAAATTTTTATTTGTATATTTTGTCGTTTTATTTTTATTTTTATTGAGTGTGGATTTTTATGTTTGCGTCAGAAAATAATTTAAATTTAAAAGGGTTTATACTTTTTACTAATCCAGTATATGAAAGTATAGAGTATCTTGTGGATGTAGAGCATCAGGAAACTGAAAAAGTTATTTTATACATGGTGTCCCTCTGTCGTCGTTGTCATTTCGTAAGCACGATATCGTATACTTAAATTAAGATTGGAACATGAAATATGTTTATTGATTTGTAATTTTCAAAATTTCTGCCATTTTAAATCAATCTCACCTCTCTAGTATGATAAAGAGCGAAGTTATTGTCAAACATGAAGTTTCAAACCCTAAGAAAATTTGATATCCGTAGATCCTGCAGGGCAGAGTCAACGATATGAGCTTAGCGAAACTTGACGTAACAATACAATTTAGCACATCCTATAAGACCCAAGAAACCGACCTTTATGTAATTACCTTGAAAATATCTGTTGGTGTTAGATTGTATATGGGGTTGGTTAAATACCATCAGCTTTTTATCTAATTTAAGTTTTTGTTATCACTTAATTTGTTTTTGTAAATTATGTTTATGAGTGTTGTTTCATGTTTTGGTCATTACCCGTGATTTTTACGTAATGACGTGTCTTATATATATATATATATATATATATATATATATATATATATATATATATATATATATATATATATATATATATATATTAAGATACATATACATATATATATATATATGATTATTTGTCATAAAAAAACAAGAGCAATTATTATTGTTTTGAATAAAATTTAGTTACAAACTATTATAACCAAAAAATGGAAGAATCTGTGTCTGGTTGATAGAATTTCCGTTTGTATACATGGCAAACAGTTTACATGCCGCTTTCAGTGACATTTTCTTTGAATGTTCTAGTTCTAGACCACGAAACATAATGGTTAATTTTTTGTAAAAATATAATAATAAAATTCACAAAACTGTGAAACGTGTAAGAACTTTTTTCCAATCATTATATAACGTCACACATGATATTTATATTTTAGGCAATCTCAACCCATATTTTGAGTATTATTTACCCTGTAAGTTTATTGTTATTACTAACTACGTAAAACATTTATCAAAACCTGGGCGGCTTAAAAATACCTTAGATGAAAGCACCGAAACACCAGTGAATAACTGAAAATATAAATTCGTCCATTCTTCCAAAAATACATTATATCAATCTAACAAATGGATTTATCAAAGTTTTAACAATGGAAACGATTTTAACTCTAACCTCGAATACATAGTATGGATTCAATGGTTAAGCTGGGCAAACTACGAATAACGAATGTCGAGAAAGCTGTGAAGGTGTTAGAAAAAAAAATACAAAAAAAAGAAGTTTGTAAAAGAACTTTGGAGTCTCAAACAAATAATCTTATACATCCAGAGTGAATTTATATTCAATACTTGGCTCGCGATATTTTAGATTTAACATTGATTGTTAAATTAGTTATAATTCATATTATGAGAATAGAAATTATTTTTTGAGAATCTTTTTTAAAATATATAAGTATATATCAACACTTTGACCAACATGGAGTTAATAACACTTTTAAAAGTTTTACACATTGGTCTACCGCTCGTCGTAACCTATCTTTGTGTTCTCTTAAAGCTGATGGACCTAATCAGCTGTTGTAAGTGAGTATTGTATTACTAACAAAAAAGATGTCTACAGATTTATTAGTTTAGAATTAAAAATCTGCTGAGTCTGAAATAGCGAAGAAGATTAGAAGGAACTAGTGATACCTTTCGCACTGAAATTTAAAGATGAAATGTTTTTTTGACATTTATTCGGTTTGTTCAAACACAGAATCACAGCATAGTTGCGAATGAATCGTGATTTATTTACTGCGCTTGCGTAAACGTTGATTGATCCAGATTTATTTTGTTTGTAATTAGTCTGTTTCTTTTTAAGATATAAATTTGAAAAATGTAAAACCTTTTTAAAAAATAAGCTGCAAGTTTCATTGAGATCGGTCTAGTAGATGATGTGATTAACGCGAACAATTATCGACCTTTACGGGTGCAAATTACTTACGGGAAAATATATAAGAAAACAAACTCAACGTTGAACCGTTCTTCTGAGTGAAAACTGTAATGATACCAATTCTAATTAAAATCGGTTTAATACTTTTTAAGAGCTGAGAGTACAAACAAAAAAGATTTATAGATAAAGTAAATTTCACTATATTGGATGTTTTTTTAAAGATGGTTAGTTTGGATCAATCACTAATATAGAGGTACACCTTCAAAATTAAAATACAATTATTATTCTTTTATAGAATATTTTTATTATGAGCTATGCTGCACTCAAACACGTTTTTTCTTGTACGCGAGAAGAGAATACACCCATAAAGTCAGCAACAATATACATATTCAGTTGCTTTCCTTACTCTGCAAGACTGAACGTGACCAAACTTTACGTGAAACAAATAAAAATATAAATCGTTTCTGATTCACGTTTGTCGGTTCATTCGCTCAATAAATCGAAACACTCAGTATGTATTGCAGAACACTCAGTCTCGGGTTATCAAGTGAAGAAACATTTACAAACAAATTGCTGAGAGAAGAATGATTAACAAGAACGGGCGTTCCTCTCCCATCGAAACCTGTTCCAGTTCCGCTGTTCCTTGATGATAGCCTCGACTTCACGACCTCTGCAAATGTTAGCAATTAACGACTTCCGAAAATCGTTAACAAAAAATTAACAAATACATAGTGTAACGGTATTTATACAACCATGAATTATGTAGGTTTGCTTCCTTCGAGATTCTTCATAGGATTGATGTGGCTTGAATTGGAAAGTGTTTTGTGTAATAACTTTAAGCAATTCGAAATTATTTAAAAAATATTTTTTATGTGAAATTTTATACACTGTACTTTCTAGCATCTAGTATATAGAAAGTTATATTACGAGTCAAAATTGAAATTAGATTTTTCGTTAAATAAAATCCTTTGAGTCAACATTTTAGCAAACACTTAAACAAATTGTATATTTAATACCCGCATGTCGTTTTAAGCTACAACAATCAGCCTATAATTAAACCAGGATAATACCACTTCCAAGACTTGAAAGTATTTTTTTGTTTAAACTGTCCTGAAGTTGATTAGTTGAAGGGTAAGAATGACATAGAATAGTCAATGAGTCCTGGCCAACTATGTCATTAACTTCTTAATAAAAAGGAGTTAAGCCAACGTGTGATAACCTGTTGCTGACTTGTCTTAAAGGAAAGGAAGAAACGCTCGATCAATACAAAACTCGTTGTTCCTTGTTTTTACATTTAATTAGCTCTATATATTTTTCTTGTTCTAGTTGTAGGCAACGCTGTGAATTCTCAATTGAATCATTAAAATCTGACGTGTTTCAGATAATAAATGGAAAGGTTTTATTGTAAGATCGGTTAATAGTTGAGATAAAACAAGATTCGATTTTATCTTTAATAGAAAATATATGATGAATTGGTCTGGATAGGTTTTACAGCTCCTTTTATAGATATTGAACTAGTTTTTGTACTAAAAATAAAATATTAGGAATAAGATTAAGATCCGGTCCCGTAAGATATGCTTAAGTAAAGACAAACTCTATATCAAAATAGCAAAAGTATAGACGATGGAAGAAAAAGGTGAAATTAATAGATTGGAAGAATGGATCCAGTAGTGATAGTAGATAGCATAACAGTTCATTGTACGTTAAATAAACATGTGTCAATTAAGGTGAAATAAGATCCATATGTATGTAATGACGTGGAATTGGGAAAACAGACGTGAATTTTGTTACAGTCTGTATGGGGATTAGTAGAATCAGAAATGAAGAGCTCGGGGCCCACTTATTGGATGTTAATGAGTTATAAGTTATCTTCCTGATCTTATAAGAAATTTCAAAAGAGTTGGTAGGTTTGGTAAAGATAAGATTTTGTTATATTAATGATGTGGTAGGTAGAAAGTGCTCAAAGAACCTTTGTAAAGGACCTTCAAGTAAATATTAATCGAAAGAAATAAGACAAGAGGCGAGAGAACTAGATAAAACGCGTGGGGAGACACCGGATAAGATGAGAGAGGAGACAAGATGCGATAAACTATGTAAGATGAGACAAGAGACGAGACGTGAATAGAGACAAGGTACGAGACGAGAAACAAGATAAGACAAAAGAAGAGACGTGACGTGGCGAGAAACAAGAGAAAGAAGACAAGAGGCGAGAGACAAGACAAGAGTCGAGTGAAAAAGCAAGAGACGAGAAACAAGATAAGATCCGAGAGATGAGGCAAGAGGCTAGAAACTAGATAATACAGAGACAAGACGGGAAGACGAGAGATGAATGATGAGTACTGAGGTCACGTGAGTAAAAAAGACGAATCGAGATGATATTAATGTAAAAGGGTAAATATATGAATAATCGGAAGCAGTGGTGTTAGGATAAAGTTAAATAAGATACTACAATAGAAACTCTGTGTGTATTGCTATGAAGGCTAAATAATGGAACCCTTAACGAAATAATCCTTGATTGATTCTTACTGCCAAGAGGCTACAACTGTTTTGAGTTCAATTTGCTGTTGAACTCTCAAATACGAGTTAGTTACTGACGTTTTAAACCTCGTCGAGGTTTGATGAGTTCAATTACACAATAGGCCGTCGTCTTCTTTTTATGTTTAATTATCTTCAACCCACTTCTTTCTATTTTTAAAAGTAAAAAAACTCTCGGTCATCATCGTCTTGTAAGTAAAAGAAGAAGGAAATATTATGGAGACCCCTAACTTTCAAATATTCTAATAGGTTCAAAGTCGGAAGAGAACAAGAGTTAGCCAAAAGATCACTGATAGAAGAGATAAAAGAGAGGGATCTAATTAAAGACTACATAAAGGAAGCTGTATATCCAGCCAGGATCCTCGAGTTTACCACACTAAGTAAGAACTGTAGGGACCTCTTTTTCTAATCAAATCTTTTCAATAAACTAAGTAACACTTTAACTCTTTTTTAATATTTTACAAGGAAAAGCTGTTAATCTACTTTACAATAATATAAATTGTTACACGAAATATCAGTAAATATGAAAAGATGATTTTTTTGAGACGCAATATTATTATAAATATTACATTTCACCTACATTCCTCACTTGTACCTAGTTACAAAATTCCATCCAAGAGTTTTTATCTATTACAAAACCAATTTAAACCTGCTTATAATCCCTGGTACAGTTACATCTGACCTCTATTCGTAGTCACTAATATTTAGGCACTCTGAATTATACGAGCTTCCATTAGGTTTGTGGTTCTTGTTGAAATTAAACCTCGACCATTCTTGAGCGGATTAGAGACGTGATCCCATCAGATCATATTTAATATCGAGCTTGTGTTTGAAAACAAACTCGTTTCACGACCTTGGTTGCAGATGTCGGTCTTAGTCTGATAATATGGCAGCTTAGGTTTCAATTCCCTTGACATTGATACAAAGTTAGGCATTTTGAATCCGGTATGATGTGAATGGAGTTCAGATGTTATTATTGTATTCTTTATTGATAATAGTACAACACATTTTAATCTACAGATATATTAGTGCGTTAATAATTAGTATTCTTATCAATGTATGGGTAATTTGAATACGAATTATAGAGATGGGTCCAAAAATCTATTAGTACTGTTTTTTTTTTTTTTTTTACAAATATAGTCGTTACAAAAATATGTGTCTTCAGAGTCCAAAAAAGTAGTACAGTATTTGGAATGATGAATGACTGTTGTTTGTCTGTCTTTCTAGAGTCTGACGTCTGTTTTTTGTGCTGGGTTTATAACACGCGCACAGATTTTAAATACATTAATGTATTTTAATCAAATCTTATACGTGAGCATGTTTTGTCAATATCTCAATAATTTATTTCATCTTTTACCATAACCCAAAATTTGGGATAGCAGAAAAAAAACTTTTCTAAAAATTACTCTAACAAATTACTCTAATTTTGCTCCAGTGTAGCTTGTAAGTACCCAAACAAAATGGTAATTGTTCTTCTCTATAAAGAAATTTCGTTAAAAAAAAATCAGTTCGTGAAATATCAGTAACGCCCCCCCCCCAAACGGCTATTGGAAATGTTATGAAAGACGTAGTTTTTCCAAACCAGCTTTACCGATTTCGCTCAATCTTCCTAAACCAATGTGCAAAATTACAAGTGATAGAAAATCACTATGGAATGTTGGTGTGACAACCAACTTCTAACCCCGTTATTCAAACAATAATCTCATAACACTTGCTTCAAAAGGACTTGTGGTAAATTCATACAGACTACTTACAGAACTAGTTTTTGTGTCACTTTGCACCATTTTTACGTTACAGTTAGTTAGGTTCAATGGGACTTCCATTGGTCATTCTACAGACATCCCAATTGAAGTTGATTTCTTGTTTAACCCTCGGCAGCACGTCAGACGTGACTTCTTCAACATGAGAGTAGATTCCTACTCTGAGCTCAGAGAGAGAAGCCGGTAAGTGTGGTTTATAAACTTTATCCTTGATAAAACCCCAGAAGTAAAAATCGAGAGGTATCAGATCCGGTGAACGAGGAGGCAACCTCTACCTATCTATGTACCTGCAAAACGATTATTGAGGAAATCCTTGACCTCAGTGAGGTAGTGCGCAAGTTTGCTGTCTTAGTAGCAGTGTATACGGCATTGTCCTCATCAATCTGTGGGATTAAAATATTCCCCATTATATGTATCCTTTAATGGTTTAATCTTAAAAAACGAAAACTATGCTCTTTCTTATTGCACACCTATTACGAACATGTTCCAAGGGTTTTAGTTAATTTAACTGCCCCACATTCGACAGTTGTGTGTGTTCACTTTACCACTTACTTTAAAAATCGACTCATCCTTGAAGGTTATGTTTGTAATGAAATCCTGGTCTTCATCCAATCGATGTAACATTTCCGCACAAAACTCATTACGAACAACCCTATCGGTGTCTTTTATTTCTTGTTAATATGTACGATCTGAGATGCAAACGTTTATCTCAACACACGGCAAACACTTGCAAGTGGAACGTTTATACACCCAGATCATTAGAAGCACGCTGGGTTAATTCTGTAGGACTGTTAACAAAGTGTTGTCTCACTTTCTCTCCGACATCGTCAGACACATGGACACGCTCAGAAGGTTTCTTATCGCTTACTGAAAACCCGGTTTCAACAAAACAGATATGCCAGGCCTATTGTGAGGATCTTTTCCATACTCGGTAAGAAAATTCCGTTGGAAAATTGTTGAAGACTTTAATTCTTCAAATCAAAACACACAGTGAGCTGAAGGCCGCTATCTTCGTTACAACTGTCACTAACTCTCACAGTGGTGCTATTCAGTACTATTCTCTATGTTAGTTAAAACTTTAATTTATTTTCCTAATAAATGACACCAAAACTGGCTCTGTAAATATCTGGATTAATGTATATGAATCTACAACTTTGTAAAGTTCTTTTTGAAACACTTTAAATTTATACTTAAGTTTATGACACAAGTGAATCAGGTTTTAGTTATTATTTAAATATTTTACCTACAAAACCAATATTTTTGAAGGCGGATAATTTTGTTGGGTGCGTGAGAAAGGTTACGCGAGGGATTTGTACCGTTTCTGTGTCGAATAAATCATCCAAATAATGGGTCAATGATGTAAAGCTGTAAATCAATTGACTAGGCAAGAGGGAATAGCTAGAGGAAGGTTAAACATGCAATGAAATTGTTAAACCAATCGTACTGTATGACGAAGCTACCTGAATACTTTCTGGAGTTTGCAAAAAGAAAATAACACTCTGGAAATGGATGCTCTAAGAAAGTCATATCTATTTTGAGGAGAATAAATTACTGAAATTTCGCTGAGATATATACAAAATGCATGCTTGCTATCTCTACAAACATGTTGGTTTGTAAGTTTAACTTAAACAAAATAGTAAAAAACAATCGGAACTGTTATAAAAAGGTAATTTCTCAAAAGAGAATAATTCGTTCACATTTTAGAAATGTGAAAATTATTAACCAAATCTTTGTGTAAAATCACAAGTAAAAAAAACAAAAATGAACTTTCACCATCAATATAAAGGCTCGTTTTTATATATTGATTAACATAATATGTTTTAAAAGGCGTAGAAAACAATTAGCATAGTGTCTATCTAACAATTACTAAGCATATTCGGACATTCAATTGAAAAAAGGATACATCTTTTTGTATCCTTGTTATTACTATGTATAAAATATAAATTATTAACTATACTACAAATACAGTATACGAAGGGTGTACAGGGTAAGTTGGGAAATCGACAAAAATTTCGACCTCCGTTTTTGACTGATCTGAAACGGTTTCAAGAAACCGAAACAGTTATTTTGACATTCCGTCCGTTGATAGTAAATTGCCATCTGTAGCTAAGCACACTAGCGGCCACAAAAATTAAGATAGGAACATGAAATTTGGTACAAAGAATTGTCTACATTGTCGTGTGCTAATGTAGAACCCTATTGCAATTCAGAGAAATCAAATTAAAAAAGTAAAAATGGCGGTAATTTTAAACATTTTTTATTCGCATTTCGTGTGTTATTCAACTTATAACAATTTTAATTGCAGATTTAAATTCTGCATGTAATTATATCAACTGGACATCTCTGCGATTACGAAGTTATGTCAAAAATGTAATTTTCTAACCTTGATCATCCAAGATTCGTATAGTTACGATAGCTGCCTCACCAACTTGAGAGTAACTTGTGGTGACTCCTTCACATATGTAGATTCTACTCCCGCTGGGGTGAAGAAACGGACATGAGCGAAGCGAGTGGAGACTTGTCAATGTATATGCAACATTCTACTAGGCTATGTCGAGTATTTGAGTAGTAATATACACATAATTAAGAGGTTTTGAAAACAACTGTTTTTAACAAACTTACCCAACTGGATAAGATTCTTTGATTCACCAACACGATATTCAATATCCTACACAATTCAAATACTCAACTTTCTAGCATTATATTTAGTGATTTTATTTTATTAAATTTTTTGTTTAGGCGCTGGGTAAGTACCATGATGGCGCCTATGGACTAGTTTGACTTTCACTCTAACCCCTTATTAGTCTCTAACGTATTTTAAAGTTGTAATGCTCTAATAATAACACTAATTTTATTATATCGTACTTTTCCTTTAATTTAGTTATCGTTCTATTTAAGGTTCAATTCCATCCTACTTTAGTGTCTTTTTTAGAAATTACAAGTGAAGATGACAACTGAAACGTTGTCTTGTCAAAGCCACATACTTTGTTGACTAGGTTTAAAACGGCGAGAAAGGAGAAAAAGTGACGTCACGAAAATGAGTGGATATATATACACAATTACGAGGTTGAGAAAACCTGTGTAACAATTGTTTTAAACAAACTTACCCTACTGGATAAGACCCACTTGATCTACAAATACAATTTATCATTTCCTACATAGTTCAAGAAACCAACTATTGGGCATTGTGTTTTAGGATTTTTTGTATTATATTCGTTGAACAGTGTGTAAGTACTATGTTTTGTTTTTTTAATCTAAGCTGTTAACATTCTTATTTTTGTGAAGTCAGAAATTAAGAGTCTAAAGACTGTCTCTAACAGCGGAAGTCGAGAGATGAATGATACTTATCACAAGCGTTAGATAAAATGTAAAGTTGGCATCTCCAATGTCATTTAATTCCTGCAGAAGCATTATACAAATGTCAAGGTCCTGATGTTGATTCTAAAAGCAGTTTGCAAATAGTCGACCTTTCTTGTAGATTTTTGTATTTTAAATATCGTGAAACTTTTACTGATATTGAAGGTGAAAGCTTTGTCACTTGGACAAGTTATGTTTTACATGTTTATTTAAAAACATTATTAACCCCCTCCCCCCCCCCGTCGTGTTGGTGATGAATACAATAACGAAAAAAACTATGTCCTACCGTATGCAACTCAGTAAAATCATCACAACGATTTTGTTTGAACATGTTATCGGAAATAATATTTAGATTTGAATAGTCACCTTATATCCGTCACTTAACTTATTCTTTTTTCCTTTTTTTTAAAGGCGCGTTTCGGGAGTTCTATTCCATCATCAGATAATCTTAGAACCACTCATTTGATGTCGTCAATACAGTCTATAACTTTAGAAGTTTATTTATTTTAATGTATTGACGATCTCAAATGAGTATTTCTGAGTGTACCTGATGATGGAATAACAATCTCAAAACGAGACATTAAAAACAATTATCCATAAGGCGGTGTCTACCACAAAATATTTAAACACTATTTGGGTCTTGAAAGGCTACATGAAATTTTGATCGAAATCGTTAGGGCCGTGTTTGATAAAATTGTAACTTTGCTTTTTTTCGTGTGGCAACTAAAGCAAAAAATTTGAGTTATCCAACAATTAAAAAAAAAGTTCTGAGATATAATCAAAGTATCCTCAAATTCCAAATTTGATTAAAATCGATTCACACGTTTGAGCTGTAGAGCACTGCATAAACGGACATAAAACAGACGGGCATCATTCCAAAAACGACTTAAATCGGACATTTCAAACTGTAACAAAATTAGTTTATTTCATACTTTGTCAACAAATCTTAGGCAATGTATACATATTCTATAGAACGCCTGGATTTTATACATTGCCGGATACATATATAATCTAAATATTAGTACCCAGTCCACCTTTTCCGGTACACTCTGTATATGAAAATTCTAATGATTCTCGTATTTACGAAATATAAAAATCCTAATTTAAAAGAAACAATTTTTTAATAATTGTTACAGTTGAAGTCTTCATGTTAAAATATAAAATTAGATTAATTAATAAACTGGATAATGAATGTTTACACAAAACAAAGCTTATCAAAACCAATTAAAATATAAATTTAATTGACATAAAACTTATATGGAATAGTTTTCTACTGACATTATACTTTTAATTGGTTGCTCTCTTCCACACTGTAGGAATTCTAAACAGATTTTCCCCTCAGCAAAACAAGTTTCAGTTTCCTATAAATATTATAAAATCCAGTTAAACAAGTTCAATAGTTTCCAAACTAAGAAAACATCCGTCAATCAAGGACAAAATAACAATAAGCCATTTTACTTAATTACAACCGGTTCGCCCACTACAAAGTGAACTTATCCATCCCGGACCACTTCTACCAGGGTAATCTTTCATCTCCGTTCAGTTTTATAGAGACAATAACTTACGTTGTTTTGTCGTCTTAATTAATAAATATTTGTAATTATTAATTAATTTAATGGATCATTAAATGTAATTAAAAGTACTGTGTGACACACTTAGAGTCACATTCTTTTCAAATGTTTCTATTTCTCGTACTTTATATTTAGTTCATGGTACAGGCGTGTATTATAAAGTAGTCAGACAGCATAGCAATCATAATACAATGTTAACTTGTAACCTTTAAATACAATTATATGAATAAATCTTTATCATTCATGGTTTAAATATATTAAAGGTTATCCGCACTTTGAAAATGTCACCTTAAAGTTGGTTTTGGGAACAGAAATTAATCAATCACATAGAAAATGAAGTAGGTTGGTGAGTGTACCACAGATTTGATCTTCATATCAGATGCTCCTTTACCGAAAGTGAACAGGGAAAATTATCATGACTAACCCAAGATCAACATTCTCTTGCCAGACTCAGTTCTATCGCTCGGCAAGCAGCTGATACGCTGATTTTTTGGTGTAAATATGCGAATTTAGTTTAAAAAGATTAGCTATTAGCGGTGGGTGAAATAATTAAAAATTGTGAAAGAAATCTTATTGACAATTAAGAAAATAAAACCACATCTGTAAGGCTGTATTTTCTGATTATACAGTTTTTAGTATCAGATACTTTGCGTTTCAGATTCAATAATAGAATAGAAAAAATCAGTAAAAAAAAATTTGATAAATCTTTAGAAAAGTAAGATAATGTGTGTAACGAATAAAGCTGTATGAGAAAATAGTAATTAATTTTAGTAGCAAGTTGGGGTTTTATAGGGGTGATTATAAATAGGAGATACTAAATAGAAACATAGAGATGGACCATGATGGTACTTATCAAGCTCCATCATACAATGAAATTCTCTAAAAGTAAAGTCCGTTTTTAGCGTAGTTGGAAATGTTAAGTTGTATTAGTAGAAGTAGGGTAAGTTTGTTTGAAACATTTGGTACACAGATTTATCAACCTTGTATTTGTGTATATTACTTTCTTGAAGTCGCTATACCATAACGAGCTCTGTAGACGGTATATTTTTTTCTATTTAAACTCGCTTCTGTCTTGTCAGTGTCTCAGAGATTTCAGAAAACTAATTCTAACCACCGCCACTTTGAATATTTAAAAAAATTCTAAAAAATAATTTACGCCAATATTAAACGTTTGGCTGAAATCCAGCTACTAGAAAATTTATTAAATTTGTTGGTTATTCCATTAAAACATCTGAATCAGAGCAGTGGTTTGAGTAACGCTTAGAGTAGAAAGCATAAATGTAAATATCATTTGGTGTATATTTTCTTTAGGGGCGGTATAATGGGGTGATAATTCCGAGGGATTCCAACCTAACCTTTTTTCATTTAGTCTTGACGATCCCTATCTGATCGTTCCTCTCAGGTCTCTCTTGACCAACTCTTGTCCTTTTCCGACACTGACGTTATTAGAGTATCGACCGAGTCGTCTTTTAAACCAAGAAATTTCTCGATTTTAAAAACAAGGAAAACCAAAATTTTGGCTTTTATTGCACTCTATTGAGAATCGTTAAAATTTGAGTACAGTTTGTTGTTTTTTGTTCTTTTCTTTCTTTATTTATAAGATTATGATGATGTTTATAAGGCTACGATGACTTTATTAGTCGATTATGATCTTTATAAGGTAATGATGACAATTATAAACCGATGATGACCGAATGATGACCTTTATAAGGTTATGATTACCTTTATAAGGCGATTTTAACCTTTATAAGCCGAACGTGACATTTATAAACCAATGATGACCTTTATAAGACGATGATTACCTTCAAAAGTTGATAATGACCTTTATAAGACTATGGTGACCTTATAAGGGGATGATAACCCTTTATAAGGCGATGGTGACCTTTATAAGGCTACGATGACTTTATTAGTCGATTATGATCTTTATAAGGTTATGATTACCTTTATAAGGCGATTTTTTACCTTTATAAGCCGAACATGACATTTATAAACCAATGATGACCTTTATAAGACCATGACTACCTTTATAAGACGACGATTACCTTTATTAGTTGATGATGATCTTTATAAGGTGATGATGACAATTATAAGCCGATGATGACAATTATAAACCGATGATAACCGAATGATGACCTTTATAAGGTTATGATCATCTTTATAAGGCGATTTTTACCTTTATAAGCCGAACGTGACATTTATAAACCAATGATGGCCTTTATAAGACGATGATTACCTTCAAAAGTCGATGATGACCTTTATAAGACTATGGTAACCTTATAAGGGGATGATGACCTTTATAAGGCGATGATTACCTTTATAAGTCGATGATGTCCTTTATAAGACGATGATTACCTTCAAAAGTCGATGATGACCTTTATAAGACTATGGTAACCTTATAAGGGGATGATGACATTTATAATGATTACCTTCAAAAGTCGATGATGACCTTTATAAGACTATGGTAACCTTATAAGGGGATGATGACCTTTATAAGGCAATGATTACCTTTATAAGTCGATGATGTCCTTTATAAGACGACGATTACCTTCAAAAGTCGATGATGACCTTTATAAGACTATGGTAACCTTATAAGGGGATGATGACCTTTATAAGGCGATGATTACCTTCAAAAGTCGATGATGACCTTTATAAGACTATGGTAACCTTATAAGGGGATGATGACCTTTATAAGGCAATGATTACCTTTATAAGTCGATGATGTCCTTTATAAGACGATGATTACCTTCAAAAGTCGATGATGACCTTTATAAGACTATGGTAACCTTATAAGGGGATGATGACCTTTATAAGGCGATGATTACCTTCAAAAGTCGATGATGACCTTTATAAGACTATGGTAACCTTATAAGGGGATGATGACCTTTATAAGGCGATGATTACCTTTATAAGTCGATGATGTCCTTTATAAGACGATGATTACCTTCAAAAGTCGATGATGGCCTTTATAAGACTATGGTAACCTTATAAGGGGATGATGACCTTTATAAGGCGATGGTGACCTTTATAATTCTACGAAGATTTTATTAGTCGATGATGATTTTTTAAAGGTTATGATTACCTTTATAAGGCGATTTTTACCTTTATAAGCCGAACATGACATTTATAAACCAATAATGACCTTTTTAAGACGATGATGACCTTTACAAGACGATGAAGATTGAGGGGTTTTTCGGCAGTAAACAAGAAGGAGAAAATTGGATTCAGATTTTAAAGATAGCATTTAGTACACTAATATATTATGACAGCACGATAAACAGAATTTTTGAACTCTGGGGCGGATACATTAGCAAAAACATGACCTTGATTTTTAGGCCATCTGATAAATTTCTGAACACTCAAACCACAAATAAAGTAACCACAAATATTTTAATAAATATGACTTGCAGCTAATTACAGAAATTTGTATAGATAATTAAACTTGTTTGGTCGTTACATATTAAAACATCTGCACAGTCTCTATTAACCTTAATATTTGGAGTATCATTGAGTTATCGGTTGAAACCTTGTCTAAACAACTGACATTTTGAAATTATATGCCTTCGTTTTGCTTGATTGCTTCCACAGAGGTCTGCAATTTATTCAATTAGACGTGTTCAAGATGTAAGTTTCTTTAACTAACGTAATTTATGTAAATTCTGGTCATTATGAAAGAGAACGATATGTTATCAGTGATTTACAATGGTTCGGGTGATTTTCTTTCAATTGTTTAAATCTTATAACTCTCAATCCTGCAACGCCGGTTCAGTTCATTAGAAAAATATAGGTAACATCTATTTCACTGCACAGTGTTCATAAAGTATAATATACGAATGTTAAAACGGCGAAACATTAAGAGTGTTTTTCTACAAGACAACGTTGTTTCCAGTTTTAATAGTTTTACATTTTGGCGGACATTTTGAATCCGCCATTTTTAAAGTATATTAATTTTTAAATAGAGTCATGTAACATATTTGTAAATTTTTTTTTATTCCTGGTTCAATGAAGGAATTCGTTTTTGTACATCTCATATCCTTGAAAAGTTATAAAATAATGCAATTACGGAACATTTAAAATCCTAATTTACAGGTGGACAAATGTGTTGGGTACTTACATCCATGCACGGCCGGACAAGAAATTCAAAATCTCGTTTTAGAAAACTTGTACTATTTTTTTTTTTTTTTTTTTTAGTAAAATGGCTAGTGTTATTTTAATTTAAATGTTTTGAATGGTCACCATTTTTAAACGAGTAAGTTTACAATAATGAAACTTAATATAGCAACTGAAATTAGCATTAATAATATTGTACCCAAATTTCGTTCAATTCTGTTGAGCTGTTTTAAAAATAATAATCTTTTCTATGTTTAACGCAAAGGACGGACAGATGGACAACAAAATCAGATAGACCACTGGTTGTATTAGGTTTTTGGCTTCTTTTTACCCAAGGAAGAATAACGGGAATTCAGTAAGGAGAGTTCACTTCTAATATATAACACTGTATAACATTTTTTCGAAAGTTCATTTTCAATTTCGATGACATTTTTTGATGTCAATTATTTTTTCGATTTTATTCAGTTTTAGGGATTAGTAGGTACGAAAGTAATTATTGGTAAAAATAAAAGTATCATGTCAAACTTAACAATTTTTTCTCCAGAAGAAAGTTTTCTATGTACGTGTAATAAAATAACAGTTATTAGAATCTAGAATGGAAAATAGCTCAATAAAAATCATAAATAGTTGTGTCTGAATGTTTGTATAAATTCCAATAACTATTGTTGTTATACAAACAAGCAATTTATCACTTTATTCATCATTATTCCAAAGCATCTATACGTACTGCATTGCATACCTCAATAATTGCAATCCTGAAGATTGCTAACATTAATCACCCGGAGGTACAAGACGCATAACTAGTTCTATTTTACCAATAGGGTAATCTAATACCATTCATGACTGCAGTAAACAATCAAGTTCATTCTATGATTCAATGATTTTTGTGTTGACCTTCATTATCAACTTGTTTTTAACAGTCATCCTCATAGTTCTATGATCAATTGTTTGAGATTATGTCTTCTCTAATATTCTTTAGTGATACAGGGTGTACATTTTTTCGTGCTAATCTTGATATCGCGTAATAAACATCCTACGAACAACTTTAAATGGGGAATCTTCTTTAAGTTTTCATAAAATTAAAAATCGGTTTTGGCTAATTTCAGAAACTTTTCAAATATGGCAGTTAAAATTACTTACAGAAATCTCGGATTTTATTCAGGTTTTTTATACTTTTTATCTTACGGTATTTTTTGTTGTTGAAAGTTTTCAGTTTTTTGAAAAGTTTAGTGGAATTTTCGAGATTCTCTTTTTTTCTTTCTATTTTTGATGCAACTATAAATGAGTTTAAACTAATTTGTGCAGTGAACTAAACTAACAGATGAAGTGCTAATAATTACAGTAGACTACAGTAGCTACCTTTAACTGCTGTGCAAATTAATTATTTAAAATTTTCCTCTTTTACTGGAATTTAGACATCCACTAAGTCAATTTTTAACTACATTTAAAAATGGAAAGTACGAGAAATCCTCTCCCAAAAATGGTCCAAACTTAAAATATTTGAAAATTCAAGCGCATTTTAACTCCTAAAAGAGTAGGTTTATCGTTTCAAAATTGGTAACGTTATTGATATCTCCTAAACTATATTCTATGAATAACTTTAAATGGCGTATGTATAACTTCGTTACGTTATATAAAATTTAAAAACCTGTTTTTCAAAATTTAGATAAGTTTAAAATATGACAGCTACTTAAAAAACTTCGGATTTTACTCCAAATTTGAAGACTTTTTTTATAGTTGGATAATATTTGATAAACCAAAATGTTTACACCAAATTCTAATAAATTTAATTTTAGATATTTTTAGTTAAAAGCTGTCGAACTTTTGTTAATTGAACTGCATATTTGAGATGCGAATTTCTCTACTTACTTAATAGTTGCATCAAATTCAAAATATACTTAGGGATTTAAGTATATAATTAGGTTTACCCGATAAAACCCTGTTAATCGTTACAGTAGATTTAGCTAGTTTTTTTTTTTTTTTTTTTTTTTTTTTTTAAGTTGTACAAATTAGTTATTTTAATTTATGTCCTACAGTAGACATTCCCCAGATATGCCTAATTAAATTTTTATGTTAATTTAAGAAAGAGAAGTACGAGAAATCCCCTAAAATTTTCAAAAACTCAAACTCTTCTAACCCCTAGACGAGTAGACGTTAAAAACTCTTAAAATTTGTGACAAAATCCTACAGCACCAACAAAGATGTTTCAGTAAACAATTTTAAAGTTCTCCGCCATATTGAAATCTGGTGGTATTTTAAAACACGTTTAAGAATATTTTAAAACGTAAGGTAAGTTCCTCATTTATATTTTTTTATAGGATTAATAATTTACGAGACACCAATAGTGCCCATTATTAAACGATCGCCCGGTATATTAAAGTTGTATTTCTTAAGAATGGTGTTATAAATTTATATAGGCTATATACTTCTTTAATAATTGTAAGAATAAGGCATTAATTAAATTTTCAAGGGTATCCAATTTTGTCTGAAATCCATAAATCATTCCCGATAACTCTAATTAATTATACATTTCGGCATTAATTTAAAATAGCTATTATATCTGATAATAAAATTTAAAAATTACCTTAGCACACCCGGTACATCTTTTTACATATATATATATATATATATATATATATATATATATATATATCAACGTAGTGTACAGAAAGAAATAAAATGGGGAAGATAAATTTAATTTGAAGGTTTTTTAAAAATATATCCGTTTTAAGGTCTCCCGAATTCAAAAATGTATCTTTCGAAACTGTGTCTCGCATCTGTGTGGCTCATGCCTGTTATGTCAGACGCGTACTACATCTAAAACGCGTAAACCAATTATAATGAAATTTGGGTACATTCTGCTTACATATTCAAAAGTTTTCTAATTTTTTTTTATAATTCAAAATTTGTGAGTAGTTATAGTTGAAAGCCTTTGAAAAGTATTTAAATAAGAGTCGAAACTTACTTTGCTAGTTCCCTAAACATGTACTCAGCGTAAGTAATATTTCATTAAAACAAACTTATAAGAACGACGAACTAGGTTCATTTAGTTTTGTTTTTGGTCAATTTTATTCCTAAACCATAATAATGTTTTACTTGCGATTTTGCACCGGTATGGATTTGGTTAATCTTCACATTTTACTAAAATTTGAACAAATTCGGTATAGCGGAATTTGAGAAATGATCTATTTATAAAACCTCTAACATATAATTAACCGGCGTTTTTAGAGAGATAGCTAACAATACGTATTGTTTTGGTCTTTAGATACTACACTAAACCAAAATTTGATTAAAATTATTTGAGCCCATTTTTACATAATCGTAAATTTCTTGTTTCAGCTTCCCACAAATATTGAGTCTTCACAAAAACACCATAGAACAATATGGTTTAATATGGTTTAATGTGGTTTAACAAACACCTCTATATAATAGCTACCAAATTTGATTAAAATCATTCAATCGTTTGAACTGTAAATTCAGACAGACAGAAAGCAAAACACTTTTTTTGTATTCTTGGGACCTCCAAAAACAAATATATCCACAAAAAACTCGACTTCAATTTTTGACACAATTAGTTTCCTTCTAACAGTATGTCAATATTCCAACATAATATTTGTTATTTATAATTTTGCAACCAATAATAATATCACATTAAAAAAAATGGTTTAGATAAAAAAAATGACTGTAAATTAATACACGTTAATTTTAAACAACTCCTGTTTACCTAATATTTAAATATCCTTTTAGTTTGAATTTTAAAACACAAACCTCACCAATTAGTTATGATGCAAATACTTAAAATGATTTGCAAATTCCCATGTTGGTAAGAACACCCAGTCTCTAAAACTGTCAATTCTGTTTCCTTCGGCCAAAACTTCGCCGTCAGGACCGTCGTGACCGTAACTTAATGTCGTATCAACGTTCTCACATCGGCAATCAACGATGTTGAAGACGTTGAATAGCCATTGTAAAGTATTAAAATATGTAGACTTGCGTTCGCTATTGACAGGTCGGAGGTTTAGAGGACCGGGTTTTGCGACAATAAGAATTGGGTGGTTCTAACGAGATGGCATCGTGATGGTACTATTTCAATACTGGACTGGCAATAAATAGGTTCTTCCTTAATTAGGAACCAGTCTTTTTTACCAATTAAAAAACCACCTGTGTAACATATGTTATTCGATGGTTTGGAAACACATGGACACGACTTTCGTTGGTTCTGCGGAATTCGACTGCTTACATTTGTGGAATTTAAATTTATCAACCTGTTGTAAGAGTGTGTCCTTAGGAAGTATCTTTAGTGGTTTAGGTTCCTAGTTATTTTGTAACTTAAAGAAAACTGCTACAATGTATTCTATCGCATACAGTTTGTTTTTAACTCCCAACGATATTGTTTTCATTTGACAATATTCAGACTACTATTATCAGGTCTGAAGGTGCAAATATTAAATTTAATTTATAGTAGATTAGTAAAATTTTAAAAAAATGGAAGCTATAGAGAAAGTTCTTTGTTTTTGCAAGAGTTTTTTGTCTCAGGTTTTCGTCTGTGCACTGCTCTAAAGCCTAAAGAGATGAAACGATTTTTATCAAATTTATTAAGTGGCATTTCTTTCGTATTTCAAGGTTTTTGTTCACCGCAAATAAAATTTTGTAGTAGCTGCTATAAGCCGGAAAAAAATGTAGATTTTCTCAAAATCGATACTAACGATTTAGATTAATTTTTTAACCAATTTAACCGTCAATAAAACGAATTGGAAATGTTCAGACTTTACGATAAACAAAAATTAAAAATCAATTATTAAAAAAAAAAATATTTGAGGCTTAATTTTACAAAAATGGTTGAACTGATTTCGGTCAAACTTTCGTCAAATGTGAAGATTATTTGATACAATTTTCAAGGTAAAAACAAAATTGGAATTTATTCGTCGTTCTTCTCAAAAATGATGTTCCATTGAACTCCACAGAGTTATTGATTTAAAAAAAAACTTTAAAACTGTTATTTAAAGCCGAATTAAAGAAACCGATTTCGATCACATTTTGCCTCTCTCTCTCTCTCTCTCTCTCTCTCTCTCTCTCTCTCTCTCTCTCTATCTCTCTCTCTCTCTCTCTCCCTCTCTCTCTCCCTCTCCCTCTCTCTCTCTCTCTCTCTCTCTCTCTCTCTCTCTCTCTCTCTCTCTCTCTCTCTCTCTCTCTCTCTCTCTCTCTCTCTCTCTCTCTCTCTCTCTCTCTCTCTCTCTCTCTCTCTCTCTCTCTCTCTCTCTCTCTCTCTCTCTCTCTCTCTCTCTCTCTCACACACTCTCTCTCTCTCTTTCTCTCTCTTTCTATATATATTATATAATATAATCACAAGTTGGCGTAATATTTCGAAATTGCTATTTTAAAATAGTCAATAGACTATGAAAAAATAATATGGCTATTTTATTTTGTCTAAAGGTAATTACATTACATCATTAGTAATATCGGTTTTATTATATGAATAAGTTAGTTTATTTCAATTATCAGAAATATAATATGTTAATCCCAAAAAATCCATGTTTCTTATAGATGTACTATCCTTTATTTCTTTAAAATATGTAATTTCATTATTATAACATACGACTGACAGGCATCGCCCAGAAATTCTGATTTCTGGAATAATTATATAAACTCTGTTCTATATATTTGTTTTATATATTTCTGTTTTTAAACGGAAATAAATTCTGTTTTCTATATATGTAAACTAGAATTAAACCAATTATAAATTTAAAACAACTGTCTGAAAATCATATGGTACTCTACATTAAATTTCGCGGCGACATGTTATAGTTTATTATTTATATTATTGAACTTTATAGCTTATTTGGACGTTTAACATCAATTTTGTGTACAATAAATTACTAATACATTTTCAAGACTATGAATGAACTCTAGTTATTAAGTGGGAAAAAACGTAGAGTATAGGCTACGACCTTTCCCATGTTTGTTATCTTTTAGATTTTAACACTTTATAACGAGAGTTAATAGTTACACTTAAAACATGGCGTCGTCTATTAATTTTTACTCCCAAATTTTCCGACTAAACTTAATCAATAAAATGGCAATCTGTTTTGGAGAAATTGTGGCAACTTTGAAGTCGTAACTCATTTATGAACAAAATTATCGGTTTTACATATTTCCATTTGCACTTTTAAAAGGTAGAATTTTACAAAATATCAAATTATTATTTTCTTATGTCGTATAGCCTACAGTTGAACAAGTGTGTGGAATTTCAAACTTGAAATTATGCTCTAAGTATTTAAAAATGTGTGTCAAAAGGATTAATGCTGTAATGTCCGTGAATTTCAGATATTCATAATTTACGTTTAATTAAAAATTATAATAATAGTAGAATTTAGGTGTTACATTGTAAATTATTGTAAAATGGAAATATATTTGAAAGATCTATATTAAATTGTAAACCCATATCTGGTGTCTAAGTATCCTTACAATCATGCAAAATAAAACGGTATTGTATGCTAGAAACTTTAATGAATGGATAGAAATGAAGTTATTTTGGTTTCGAAATACTGTAAAATTGGTTTCTGAGATAATTAAACTATTCATAGATACATAAAACATCGATACATCCATCATATTTTTTAATAAAATCTTCCTCATCATTACAGCGTAAAGATGATAAATCAAGTAGTTGAGAAACACTTTCAACCATCAACAATCGAAGAATCAAGTGAATTGATTAGAAGCCCACACCAACTATACAATATCTTTATCGCCCTGCAGGTCGAGTCGTGAACAGTGTAATTGATTATATACCATGACAAAACCGTTATATCTTTGCTCTTAATTTAGAATATAAATAAAATTAATCAATTGTTTGATCCGTGGATTGATTGCCTACATTGTTAGTAACCTTTCAACTATGTTCAGAAATAGAATAATAGATTTGTAAATTGGCCTTCAGTTGGCTTAGTCTGAAGCAGAAACGTATTTGTTTAGGGAACCTGGTAGCATCGGGTGCAGTATCAATGTGAACAAGAGTGTAATTATGGAGAGTTCAGGAATCCAGGACGCGTGTTGAGGTACGTAGAATATGTGGAAAGTTACTGTAAAGTGGACTAAGGAAAATCAATTATGCTGTTTTAATTATTCATATCAATAAAAGATTTACTTAAATATAATAAAGAAAATTCCTAATATCAAGCAAATCAAAAACACAAATTTGATATATAAAATCATTTTCTTTAGTTGTTACTAGTGCACAAACATATACAAGCGTCGCACAAATAAAGAAGGTCATTTAGTGTGTATTTCGTTTTTTCTTGTTGTGGAATTTCAAGTGTTTCAATAACTAAAGATTAATAGAATATACTGAATTTGATAATATTTTTATTAGTTTAAATTAGTCACAAAAATTAATTTACATTTATGCATATAGGCCTACATGTAAAAACATATATATCGTACACTCAAAACTATAATGAGTGGATAGAAATGAAGTTCTATTTGTTTCGGCATGCAACCCAAATATTGTTGAAAATTATTACTGAAGTAATTAAACCATTCATAGATACAAAAAACATGGAAATTTATTTTGTATTAGGTGAACAACTGGTTTCTGGGATTATTTTCAGTTAACCGTAAATATTCACTCTTAAACATATTTCATTTGTCTAAATTATGTAAATATTTAGCACAAAACAAATAAAATAATTTAGTAAACAGGTAGGTATAATCTTTTATTACATTTACGCAAAGCTTAGAAATTCAAATTTGAAAATCTGGGGGTGGATGAGGGGATGAACATAAACTCATGTTTTATTCCTCTTCGTAGATTATTATTATTATTTTTTTTTCACTTATAAATCTGTCAATTGTATTAATATTTTTTATAGTTTAATTATGTGAATTGAACTTCTAAATAAGTTTTCGAAAGTTGAGACCTTACTAAATGGATTTCTTGCACCAAAAAAAAAAAATCAACATTTTTTCGGCGAGATTTAAAAATGAAATTCTATATTCAATAAGTGCCCGTTTAATAATTTTAGATATATAACATGCAAAAATATTATTCCAAATTTTAAGTATGCTCTAACACCCCCTCTTTTCTGGATTGTAAAATGTTCCCACAGGAGTAATGAATGTTATTAACCACTCCTAACAACTGAGATAACATCACTCTCTTCTACGTCACGGCGTCCATATTGCGAGTCAGGTGGTCCATTGTGCAATTAGGTTCTTGCTTCTGTCATACTATATTGATAGTTACATTAGCCGGCTGCGGTTGCAGCTGAAGTGGGCAGACCGCCTAATTTCAATTACAAGCTGTAATATTATTCATAGTGATTTATATTGTCTGTTAATAATAAACATGGAAACTTCGGTAGAGATAATATCTGTTAGTGGAGTTATGGTCGATTGTCCCAAGGCGTTGCTATTAATTTCAAGTATATATTTGGCAAAAAGTCGGGAACATTTCCGCCCCCTATATTAATATTGGTGGTCGAAATTTATGTTTTATTTCGTTACTTGGCTATAAAGAGCGGACAAAACGTGCTGGCTGGACTTGGAAATTACTGTGATGGCATTTAAAGAGTGGTAGGTTCTTTAGTATTCAATAATTAAGCGGAAATTTAAAGACAGTCTGAAGCTGTGCATAAATTAATACACAAACATATGCAAATTATTGCACTCACATACACAAAACATACTAGGTCAAACGTTACAGGACGTCATAAGACCAACACTTAAAGTTTTCACATAATTAATAGTGAGTATGCAATAATGATGAGTATAAATAAAGGTTGAGAGTTTTATGGATTATCAACTTTCAGGTACCTTGAACACATTCTTTTTTCGATAATCTAAATTTTGGGGGAAATAAACAAACTTTTGCATTTCTCGAAATTATAGGAAAATTTGTATCGAATTTTGTTACAAAATTCACAAAAAAAAAAAACTAAAACATCAGTCACGAACCTGTTATAAAAACTTTCTCAAAATCTGCTCCACCGATTTTGTTCAAATTTTAGCGCAATGTGAAGATTACCGACCCAAATCAGTGTAAAAGAAACGTAAATAAAATAAAATAACTGTTCAGGAATAAATTGCAAATAAACGATGACAACCGTTATTTATAGCTCTTTTCAATAAAAAGCGATTTAAACTTAGGGCTAATTTATGGAAGAAGGGAATCTATCTCCAGCTACAGTTTTTAAATTTATTTTCATGTTTAACGGTCTCAGAAAACCGAAAGAGTGATTTTAGACATGCCGGTCATTCTGCTGGAATTTTCGATAACCTTGACCGTTAGGGAGAAAAATAACCCCAAATTTTTAAGGGAGAAAATACGAGTACAAATACCCGTGAAGAGGGTGTTTTAGCCATCGACAACGACTGACTCTGGAAGCATGTAAGAAGTAACTCACCTCGTACGTTGTCTTTGTCTTCTTTTTTCTATATAGAAGCACGATATTGGCCACAAAAATTAAAATAAGAAATTTGGTGTAGAGACTATACCGTAGCTTGTTTATAGAGAACCCCATTAAAATTCAGAAAAATCAAAATGGCGGCCTTTTTAAACAGTTCTTTTATATCTTTTATGTTACTAAATTTACAACACACTATATCAGATAAACATTTGCAGATTTCAATTCTCTATATAATGGCACCAACCCCATTTCTCTTTAATGAAAAATAGCTAAGTGAATTTAGTATCTTGTTCTCCCAAGAAAAAGTGCTATTCATAGAGTTAAGAGATCTGACGTGGTCGTGTCACCAACATGGACGTAGAGAGTGGATGCTTCTGTACAGTTTCGAGGCCTGGCAGGACAGAACATTCACATGATCGAAAGTAGTGGAAGACTTTTTAGTATTTTCATGTCTACGCGGTCTTTAGGACACAACCGACGTGAACAATGGAGTAACGTTAAGAAAACCTCTATAACAACATGTTTGAACAGTTGTTAAGACCTCTTGATCTACCTTCCCACAACTTTTAGGCATTACATTGTATGATGGTGCTGGATATAAAATGGCGCCCATCAACATACTTGGTTTTTATTTTAATGCTTGTGTAAGTGAAATGTTTTTGTACAGTTTATTTCTCTATAGACTAGGTTATGCTTCAACAAGCAGTAGCAATGTATGGTTAACATATTGTTACTACAATCCCTCCTTGTGTCTCTGGCAAACATCATGTCAACTTCTCTTTAATTGGCTTCTCATCCAATCAGATTGCGTCCGTTTGTTTGCACGACTGATCTCGATATATTCCTCTACACGACCTGTCTCTTCGCGTACAACATTTGAATATTTTCTCTCAATCAATTTAGTTGATTTACGTCTAAAGATGATTCCGAGACGTAAGGTTAACTGTAATACCACATTTCTCAGTGGTGGTAGCTTCTAGATATTTATTAAACACGAAAAGTAATGATGCAAAAACTTAGCACTAACTCTCTAATGCACCTATCTCCATGTGTTAAGAGTGTGGTGAAATGATTTTGCATTGAATGAGTATATAATGAATGAACGATAATATGTTTGCAAAGTTGCTGTTTTGTTAAATTATCGATTTCAGTCAATATCAACTTATTTTTTGCAATCGTCTCTGTTATGTAAATACATTCCTGTTTGGCTATTGTGTTGTAGTGTCTGAACTTTGGATTATGGTGCGAGAAATTTGGAGTTGTTAAATTTCTGACATAGCCTAAAGGCTGTTTACACCTTTCTCCCTCTTTATTCCACTGTTAGTTTTTGTTTGCACTTATTGTATTTATTTCTATCGCATACAGAGTTAAATAGAAAAGAGAACTTTTCCTTACCAAGTAAATTAACTCACCTCTTCTAACCCAAATCCAAATGCACTACTAAATAAAAATTATATTCATCCAATCTTCCCAAAAATAGTTGTAATTCACTTGATATTTATTATTTAATGTAATATTTTGACTACTTACCCCCCCCCCCATCTATATTATGAAAAATTAGTTTACATAGAAGAGTCGCTATTCCCCTAATCAACTTTTTGAAAAATACATAAACAAATATTTATAAATTTCAGTACATCCTAAAGATGATCGGTGTTAGATATAAACTTTACATAAGTAAAATCGTACTTACCTGGAAGGATTTTTTTAAATAATGACTGTTAAAATTTCATATTCAAAAATGAATCCGACTGTCCGTACATTTGTTTCGGTTTTTTTTAATCATTGTTAACATTTGTCATAATATTTTGCTGATCTGGTTTCCCAGCTTTTCATGTTAGTATTTTCCAAAATTAAATCAATATTTGTACATTTATTTTACGCTTTACATTTTCTTTAGATGTCCCCGTAAATCGGTAAAAATAACTCATTTTGTGATATTTTATTTATATATAGGCTAAGAGTCTATGAATCATTTGCATGTTTTCTACAACTTTGAATGTGATTTTTTCGAAAAGATAATTTAATTTTTTGGACTTATTTTTAAGTTTTTTTTTTTATATGCCGGAAAAGGTTAGTGCAAAGTAAATACTCCATATAATTTAATTGCATTTCAAATTTAAAAAAAAAATGGCCTAAGGAACCTACGGACGTAAAATTATTTCTAAATAAATTATTGGAGGAATTTCTTGTGATTAAACTTAAAAACGTATTACATCAAATTATTTAAATGTTTTTAAAATTTATAATATTTATTTTATATATTTAAATGTATCTGTAATTGTATGTTATTTTTAAAAGTTTTTGTTACATGTAAATTCATTGTACAATTTTATTGTTTGGATTTACTAATTTACACTCAACATTCGAATATTGTATTTGTTTGAGGTTCTAGAAACAAATAAATAAGTGAGTTTAATTAGAGAGGAGATGTGCAAAGAAAACTATTTATAATAGACAAGTACCATTAAATTATATTTTTTGATCGATAACTACAGAAGAAATCCAAAAATCATTCAGAAACACAACGTGTTTGTCTCTTGTAGATTTTTATAAAGTTAATAGTTTTTGAGATATTGAACATAAACAATTTTGAACTGCGGCCATTTTTAATTGTGTTAAAAGTGAAAAAAATATTATTATTTTAATTTGAACTTTACGCTATAAAACTCCATGCAAAATTTCAACTTAATATGTCGATCTGTTTTTGAGAAACAATTGGCAAGTAAAAACAAAGTGGCGACTGCGTGAAACTAGGGACTTTCGGATATTGAAACTTAAAGATTGTCAATTGGTTTTTGCCCAGAACAATACATAAGAGTATCGCTAGAGATTTTCGAAGCAATCTGTATATTATTTATATTTCGTCTTGTAACTCCTATCGATATGTCGTTCATCTCTTAGATTAAAAGCTACCAAGAATAATTCAAACAAATACAACCAAAAATATTCTTTTATAAAATTAACTTTTTGTTGTACAATACAGAGTCCTTAATAACGCCAGTCAAGGTTTCAATACATACTAACTAAGTGACTAGCTCCATTCTAGTCTCCATTTTATGGCAACCAAAAATTCATGATATCATACATCCTTATGATGAATGACCGTTGCCTGAAGTGGATAGCTAGAATGCAGTTAATGTAGAAGCGCAATGTTTAATAATAATCTGCCATTGATGACGTCGACAACATGTGTCTACCCAGAGCTGAACGTGATGTTACTTGAAGGTTAATAGAGTTCGAAGAAGAGGATTACACAGGTGAACTAATTCCCCGAGGTGTGATGTATGATCATGAGATCGTGTGGTAAGGGGAATACAGTCTGTTTGATATTTCCTGGTGTCTCTCTGCCTTAGGGTGATAATGAGAAAAGCAAACATTAGTTTCCTTTATTTAAAAGTTTCGTAGCTTAAACGTTAACCCTTAAACAGTGAACAGTTATTTTAGACAATCGTTTACGATTCTCAATATCAATCATTTATCTTTTACATGATCTTTATGGCATTCTCATTTGCTGCCTTAAAATTTTAGACGTTAACCCTACATTCTTAACTGATATCATCTAAATTTAGACGTTAATCCTTATTCTCAACTGGCATCAACTATTTTAAGACTGCTTTATATTGTCAACTTTCTTTCTTTATTTTTAAACAGGAATGCTCCATTCTCAACGTTCACCGTCTATTTTTAGTCACATATTCCATTCTCAACATCCACTGTCTATTTTTAATTTTATTTATTTATTTTTTTTTAAGTTAATTATTTTCGAACATTTTTAATGAACAGCATTTTGATTCGGTTAAGTCATAGTACATTGCAAACTAATATGAAACATTTTATACAATTTTGTATCGATACCTCTGTCCGTTCTGAAGTTATTCCTTGTTTTATACAGAGTCTCCCACGAAGAAACGTAGACACATTGTAAAAATTAAGAAAAACTTTCATCTAAACTTTAAAAACTTTCTATCTAGCCGCCATTTTGTCTTTTGAATAACAACAAAATCTTTTGAAAAGCTAAAGGTTTTTTGAATTTTTTTATCTTACTTAGTCCTATAAAGTTTATAAAGACGCAATTAAAAAAAATAAAATATATATATATATATATTAAACTATTTTCATTACTCATTTCAAAATGGCGACTATTTAAAATGTTTAACAACTGATTTTTTAAACAAAACGTTTGGTGTAGCCTCCTGGATCGTTTATTGAATGAATATACTATAAGTTAATTACCCTAATTTTTCCGTCAGACAATCCAAATTTCATCCTCGTGGAGAACCGGTTTCGACAGTTAAACCGTCATCGTCAGATTAAAAACATCATGAATTGGTTCATCAATATGAACGCGTTGTCCTATTAAAACTGGTAATTATTATTGAATACTCATAATACTTGATAAATTACTATTAACAATAAAATAATATTTTAATTTCTTTTA